>JANAVB010004012.1:0-46353 GCA_029216955.1 Iris pallida | reverse complement strand
AGATTGCGAGAGACGGGTCTTCAGTGTCGGAGGAAGCAGTACGAAATGCCTTCTTGAAGTTGTGATGTGCGAAGGTGTTTATTCTATGGAGATGTAGCTGAGACGAAGCCTCCCTGGGTACGACTTTAGTGGGTCGTATCACAGGTTCGACAGTACAGGTTGCAGAGTTCCCGTTGGTCATGACTGTTTGCACTAACTATCGTAGCATATCAAGTTGCGCTTGCTGCATCTTGAATTGCACTTCGAACCGGGCTTCAAATTAGGTCTATCGCCTTTTGGACTGCAGGCGCAGCTTCTCACTTTCTTGTTAGAATACTATAACCTGCCTCTGCTGTAATTCGAGCATATACAGCATCTGCTCCATAGGATAGTCGGAAGGCCAGGCTTCGGAAGGCATCATTCTTATCGGGTTGATGGAAGGCTCGGCTTCGGAACTACTCGAGCCGTTAGACACACTCGCCTCGTCCTCTGCCTGAGGTTCCGCAACTTCTAGAATAAAAGGTAATTCTCGTTAGTTTCAAAAAATATCCTGGGTTCATCGTATGGAACAACTCATCTCATCGACACGAGGTCAATGGTTCGAGACTAGAGACTCGAGACTAGAGGCCAAGGACGTAAAGCCGTGCTCTGATACTATTATGTCACGCCCCAATTTCGAAGAATCGATAGTCGTCTCCTGGGCGTGAAGCTATGCAAACCTAGGTTGAGATCGCACAAGGCATAGTCATAAGGTTATCCGAAAAACAACATCTAAGAGAGTACGCAGAAAAATTGAACAACACATTGAGACAAAGAAATTTTGTATTTTATTAATAATAGACATCATATTAAAATGGCTCTATTACAATCATGTCGCACGGACTTACAACATGACTCGATTACAAAATGAACGTCGATGAGATAGTCGTTCCATACATTACATCCCTTAATTTACAATAAAAGTGTTCCAGCCACCTGGAATGGATGGAAGTTGATACATCTTCTTGGACTGTTGTAGAGAGTCTTCAAAACTTTATTCAGCGAGAGTCTCCGACGTACGGTCGAAGCTTCAAAATTTGAATGTTCTTGGCTAGTTGGCATGCACCTGCAGAGCAAGGGTCAGTACGATCACATGTACTGGTGAGTGGCTAATTTAAAACCCAACCTCTCAATTTGTTCAAGCAGTTTTATAAAACATGTTAGCTATTTGGTGATCTTTCTAACCATCATGATCGATTTGCATGTTAACATGTTAATAGGCAAGCATATAAAAATCTTATACATTGAGCAGTTGTCCATATTTATCCCGTTTCACGAGTATTAGTTCAAACAGTGAAAGGGTATGAAGGTCATATCAATGTCAAGCCATCATGGACTATAGCTGGGTCAGACGGCGGCCCTTTCGCGACGGATATCGAGCCCTATGCGAAAGTTACCGAATCACCCGCGTCAATCCTGCTGGCACTTGCTATAGTCATTCCTTCCGGGACGAATCGGTTCCTTGGCCTAGGCAACCGTTCGAGGAAAGTACACCTTGTGCACAAGTTGTCCAATGACCGTAATTTTCTTCTTTGAAACTTAGCCATTTTATGCACTTAGCCTTATCGTTGCGATACTCGTTAATCGGTTCAATCCTTATTTTTCATAGGACTAAGCAAATATGGCATAAGAAAGTAAGCATCAGTTTTATGTATAGTAGTTCTATAGCAAGTATTTCGTGAAGAATCGTGCCACACTTTATTGATTCTACACTATGAATACAAGCATGCATTTTGTGTTTCATATTTGATTTGAAACCAGAGGGTCGAGGGAAGGAGGTCAGCCACTCACCTTAGTCTTTACTTAAGGTGAGGGACTGGTTGGTCGCGGTTAAAGGTCGCCTACGCGATCACCTAAAATTGCACAAGCAATCGATTAGAACATTGTGCCATTTAAAGAGTTTCGATACGAATGCGAAGTTCGAATATGCAAGCCAAGAAAACCATCAAAATATTCATAAAAATGCATTCACGAAAACCAAAGTCAAAGAGCAAGTGTGGTATAAAAAGCAGAGCAATGGGAGGTCTCTCCCAACTCAGTCGTAGAGTCTATCCTCGAGGCACAACCCGCTGAATATGGGACTTAATTTCAAAGAAGCCTTTCCATAACGAGAAAAGGATCTTAATTCAATCATTCTCGTTCAACTGATTCAATTTATCCCGATCTATCGGTTTCGACTGAATCGGTAGCAACAGTATTCCTTTCTCGCGCACCCCGTGGACGAAAATGGGGCACAATGTAGGGACGGGGCACTACAGATTGTGTCGAGATTGGGGAAAGTACTTAGTTTCTATGTGATCAAACCTATTTAGTATAATATTATGGATAGTCTAGTCGTATATTGTACACATGTGGCTAGATCGGACTATACCATTGGTACTATTGTATTTATTATGCCTATTGTGTGACAACCGGTCACATAGGAACTAGTATTTCAAATCATATATGCAATGTCATCATTATTGATTAAGTGTTACTTCTCATATTCAGTTACAATTCAGTTCCTTTTATTACATATTTACAAAGTACATCTCATATTGTATGGTTGTACTTTGCTCATTTCATGACTAGATATATTGCAGGTTTACGATGACTTCTACTTTATCTCTTATTGCTTACAGGATAAGATGGTTGGCCTGGAGGCTAGTTGAAGATCAGTGATGACTTAGGATTGTGGATGTATAGATTTACTTTCAGATGATGATGTACTTGAGGATGTCTTTCTATTTTACCAGATTTGTCTTCGGACATTGCTGTAAAGTTGTACCAGAAAGTTATAGTGGAATGTGTGATGTTGTAATTTGATATTTGGCGCACAATTAGTAGCCGTGATGAGAAAATCGATTATTTAAGCATTTTGATGATTATCGAGGTCTTTAGGGATCAGCATTTTCTTGATGAAGTTTAGCTAAATATGGAATAGAAACAAGGTAATTGGATAAGACCATGGGTATGCAAGATTGATATTTAGATCATGAGAGAGTAATAGTTCTTTAAGTTTGTAACTTGGGAGAAAGAGAATAGAACCGTTGACTGTGTTTACTAGTGCTGGAAGTATCAGATTCAAATAAATAAGGAATACGATAATTTATTTTGACAAAATAACAATTTTTTGGAGAAAAAGGAGTCACATTGATTGATGGGGAAGGCCCTAAGTAAGAATAAGGATGGGAAGGAAATTCTAGGAATTGATAAAGAAAAGTAAGTCGAGGGCCATATTTTTGGAATAATATGGAAACATAAGATATATAAATGGGGAAACACCCTGAAGAATTAAAATTTTTGTTGACTATTGATATAAGAAAATGGTGGATATAACCCATAGAAGGATTATTTCATCAAGGAAAAGAATAATGGGTTCTAGAAAGAGGCTGGTTGCATTGAAATATTAATTGAGAAATTAAGACTAAGAGATTGACTTGAATTGGTGATTGTAGGCAAGCTAATGGACGATGCAAAAAAAGGAAAATAACGATTTTGAATTTTATGATTAAAAGCAAGGACAAAATTTATATGGAAAGATAGAGGAAGCCATAAGTGAGGGAAGTCTAGGGTCGATAGTTTCTCCCACAGAGCAAGCGGAATTGGAACTATAATATGAAAACGGAAGAATATGAGAATCAAGGGATTTAGATATTTGAGATTAGATGATTATTATACGAAAAGAATGGATATAAACCGTAGAGGGATTATTCAGAAGTAAAAAAGAAGAAAGGATTCTAAGAGAGGAGAGTCGTATCGAAGTAGTAGTGGTATTCGGGCATCGGCATATGAATTGGAACTCTAAGCAAGCTAGTTGAGTAATGGTTTAAGAAAAAAGAGCAATTGATTTTAAAATTTTGTTGCAAGATTATCATACTTTGGGGATTCAATTTTTGACTAGGGAATCGATATGTTTTGGTAGTAAGAATAATTGAGATTTTGAGGTTGCTAATGTGTTTGGAAGAGTACAATTGATATGTGCAGGGATTAGTGATTTGGTCGATTGATTTATAAAATTCTCGAGATACATATCATGGATTAATTTAACAAAAAATTTGGTGAATTTGCTAATAACATATTAATCGGCAATTGAGGCTATGACTTTGATATAATCAGGTCTGGAAGATTGATGACATCTGAAATCGATGTCATCGAATTAGAATGATTTGATTGAGAGAAATGCTTGAAATTTGAAATACACTTGGCAGATGAGCTACATACAACATAGGAACTTGATTTTGATATTTTTTTATTCCAAATAGATTTAGTTATAGTACCTTGGTACCTGCCCTAGTTCTCTATAAATATAGAGAGTTTAGCTAGTTTAGCTAGTTTAGCGAGTTAAGGATTAGTTTTGCATGGGGTGTTAAAAGGATGGTTATCTTGTAAGTCATATTTCTTGCATAACATATCTTGAATTGACTTTTGATCCTTGAAATAGTGATTCGATATTCTATTTACCACCATTTGATCATCACTTAGTCCTCAATGGAAACATCTTATCCGATTACATCTATCATAGCTATATTATTCTAAATACTTTCACTATCCTATTGTCATACAATTGTTGTTTTTTTTCTTAACCACGCATCCTTGCAATCCCATTTCAATTTTATTTGGTACCATTTTCTAATCCCTTATTTTAGTAGATTCCATACGTCTTCTCAATAAACTCTTGTAGTTCTTTCTTACCTTTTCTATTTTCAAATCATTATTTGGTTTTAAATCATTATTTGGTTTATGTCTTTTGTTCTCCTGTTAAATCTCATGAACTTCTTGAATTTTCTTACCAGAAGAGCTTGATCTTCAGAGTCGGAGTCGCTGTCATCAGAGTCGTCTTTGACAGTTCTTCTATGTTGAGCCTTGAGAGCGATCGACTTCTCTGACTTCTCCTTTGGTGTAGCATCTTCAAAGTCTTGAAGTTCTAACTCATGAGTGAGTAGCTTACCCATGAGTGTTTCCAGAGACATTGTTGAGAGGTCGTTCCCTTCAATGATTGATGTAGCCTTTGGAATCCAGTTCTTTGTAAGAGCTCGTAGAAGTTTGCGAATCTTCTCATGGTTACTGTAATCCTTGCCTAGTGAAGACAAAGGATTTACAATATCCGAGAATCTTGTGAACATCTGAGTGACTGATTCACTTGGCTTCATTTTGAACGCCTCGTACTCCTGAGTAAGTCTGCTGATCTTTGACTCCTTGACTTGTGTGTAGGTCCTAAAAAATCAAGTTGCACCTATCAACAAAGTCATGAAAATCAAGAAATGCATCCTTCAATTGAATTGCACAGGAGACAGATTGCGCACATTCTCGATTGCGCAGACTGAACTGCGCACTCATCCAAGTGCGCAAGCTGACGTGGCCTTGTCATCATTATCTGACAGAAAATCAGATCTTCTGACAACTGACAGCACGGAGAACGAGGAAACTGTTCGTTTATCGTGTAGCACAGCGCTCGAGGACAGCTGTACATGCAGCGTAATCTGCCAAACTCTCTGCAGCGCAGTCCATGCCATCGCGGTCCATCTCAGCGTAATCTGAAGCCAGCGTAATTCAGGTGGCGCACTCCATCAAGACAACTGACAATGTACACGTGGCCTTCATGCCATCAATTACTCACTATGTGGCAACCGTCTGTGCACGACCAAGCGCTTTTCAATCAAACAATGCCACGCGTCACATACAGATGGTCTACGATCGAGTAACTGCCTGCGCAGTTCATTGCTTGTGCAATCCAAAGCGTGCATAATCCAGCCTGCGCAAGTCAGAATAACTAAAAGTTAGTTATTTCCAGAACTCTATAAATAGAGTTTCAAGCCTTCATTGACACACACAGGATCAGATCAGAAACATAGAGATCAGAATCTACACATCATCCGAGAGTTCAGGAGTTCTTACCCAAGTGCTACTGCATTCTTCAGAGGCTATCGCCTTCAACTTCAGAGGCTACCATCTTCAAAGTTCACATCGTCCAAGGGATAAAGCGATCGTCATCTAGATCGGATTCCTACAGTTGTACTTTCCCAGAATTCTTGTAATCTTTTTACAAAGTTTGTTGAAATAAAGATCAACTTTTGTTTTTGCAAACAAAATGGCGACTCTGCTGGGGACGACTTTCTCCTCCGATAAGGAAGTGACAACTCAATGTGACGTTGAGTCTATCGGAAAGACGCAGAACACGCTGGTTGTGAAGGTCAACAAAATGGCCTACGAAGCCATGATCAACTCCAGGACCACCCCTCGTACTGCAACCACTTCTGCCACGAGCAAAGTGCGCCCAGTGTGGGTCCCCAAGACTGCTGCACAGTCTGCTGTCCCTGCTGTTGCACAGTCTGCTTCCAAGACTGTTGTACAATCTGCTGATTCTGCCACCAAGACTGCTGCACAGTCTAAGGTCTCTGCTGCCAAGACTGTTGCACAGTCTGTTGTCTCTGCTGTTGCACAATCTGCATCAACTGTTCATACACAGTCTGCTGTGGCCAGAGCACAAACTACTTTCTATGCTGCCCTGTCAAAGTGTACGACTCCTCTGCCCCTGGCGCAGTTGGCTGCAATTCTGCCTGTGCAGTCCACAACTCCAGCAACCAGAGTACATCCCAAACACTCTGTGGCCAGAACTCCTGATACGCAAACCATAGTGTCTGTGGCCAGAACCAAAAAGCCATCTGTCAGAACTCCTAATGCGCAATCAGCCAATGCGCAAGCTGTGCCAGCGCAGTCCAAGAGAGACAGCCCTTTGGCTAATCTCTCTTCCTCTCACAACAAGGAGAAAGGCTCCACTCCTCTTTCCAAACACCCTGTTGCTCCTGCACAATCCACTGGGGGTAGTCTTTTGACTATTCCTCCTCCTCTCCAGAACAAAGAAAAAGGCCCGTTGGTCTTTTCTCAAACTTCCTCGTCCCATGACTTGGAAGACAACAAAGGGAAACGCTCTTTAGCTAACCCTTCTTCACAAAACAAAGGAAAAGGCCCTTTGGTCTTTTCTCAGTCTTCCTCGGTCTTTACCGTAGAAGATCAATCTGAACGTGCCTCGGCACCAGTCAGTACAAGAACTCTTTCAAACAAGGATTCTTCTCTCCATGTTAAAAGAACTTGTACTGATCAAAGAGGTATTCTGCCTACTCCGGTAGCAGAATTCCAAGATCTCCCAACTCTCAAGATATCCCGATCTAAACAGAGAAAATTGCTGGTGTCTCAGACAGAAACCCCTGGGGGTGAGTTTGCTGATCTAAGAACTTATCTCAATCGACCAACTTCGGTGAAACATAAACAGCCAATGCCGAAGACCAACCAGCATCAGAGGCAAACTTCCAGGATCAAAAATCCTGACACCTATGCCAATGAAATGAGTACTTCCCTGTACACTCAAGGGACAAAACATTTGAAGAACCGGAACCATGTTCTGAATGTTGTCAAAGAACACATCCCTCAGACTTCCTCTCGTCCCGTCACTGTTACTGATCTCCGAGAACACCTTAAACAAAAACGGGACAACATCTCATCACTTCCAGTGCAACCACTTGGACACCATTGTAATCACAAAGTGGTCATCAAGTGTTGCTGTCAGACAACAAGATCTGTCTTTGATCGTTTGAACTTTATAAACTCTGAACCCATGTCAGAAGATGAAGACGAAGTTTTGTACGCTTCTGTCAGCATGACTTCCAGAGACACTGGGGGTAGGAAGTGCTCGAAGCACGGCAAGCCTTGCAAGCCAAGCCAGCGGTATTTGGATCTACTCCAAGAATCTTCTGAAGGAGTATTTCGACATACCAGATCCCGAAGCCGAGACACACTCGATCAAAGGAATCTTCAAGATCCTTCCGGTCATCTTCTTCCTTCTCACTCAGGAGATGATTCTTTTTCTGACTATGATGCATACAGCGAAAGTTCTGAACAGACAGTGTTTTCCACTGTACCAAGAGAAGTGACAGCTTATGTTGTCCCTAAAGACCCAGATGCTTTCCGTTCAGCTAGTCAAGAACAACGAATAGCTGCGCTAGAAGACAAACTGATGACCATGGCTGAAATGGTCGTGAGTATGCATTCCATCATTGTGGCCTAGCATACGGTGCCACCGACCGTACCTCCTGCAAATCTTGAAATCATAGCATCGTCGATGCCTCTTAGTGCAGGTCTGGGGGTAACAGCTCCTCAAGTACCTCATGTACAGATCCAACCCATACCTAGTCAGTCAGGTGCTGGGGGTAGTGCTTACCACGCTGTTCCTCCCCCTAACACTGTGATTCAGCTTGCTCCTTCTACATCAGTGGAGGATGCCAATGAAGCTGTCAAGCTCCTACGCACTCAGTTCGAGGCCTTCAAAGAGAAGGACAACTTGCAGAGGTTGGGGATCAAGTAACCCTACCCAGTTGAATGGAAGGAAGTCCCATTTCCTCCAAAGTACAAAATCCCAACAATCTTGCTGTTTGTGAAGAACAGTTTGGCAACTCTAGAGGGGGGTGAATAGAGTATATATAGAAAAATGACCAATTAAAATAACTCTTTCACCAATAATAAATAATCAGAGTAAAGTGCGGAAAATAAAAGGAGATCAAAAGAGCATACGCAAACACAGCGATTTTAACCTGGTTTCCCTCGTGGAGGACTAGTCCAGGCCTGAGATCTCTAGCTCAGGATTCAAATCCACTATTTGTGAAATAGTAGTTTACAACCGTGCCTTTACTTCAGAAGAGCACATCAACTTCTAACAGAGGATCGCAGTGGCGATTTGCTTAGAATTGTCCAAGCGACTTCTTCGACTCTTGCACAAGAATCCTAACTGAGAGATGCTGAGCACTCGAGACTTAGGAGGCTTGTGGCTAGTAGATGGGAAGGGTATGGCTTATTTCAGCTATAAGAGAGAAGAGAAGAGAAGATTGGATGGATTGGAATGAGAGAATTCATGCCCTATTTATAGTATTTTTATAGGCAGAATTCGGCCAGAATTCGGGTAGGAAAATTCAAATATTTGGCCGTTGGACAACTAGCAACCAGCTAACCCTAAAATTAGGGTTCCTGATTTCTAGGGGACAGAGTTCGGCCCGAACTCTGTGTGGAGGCAGAGTTCGGCCCGAACTCTGTCTCCAGAGCACAGAGTGGTTCAAAGGGGACCATTTAGGAATTTCTGGTTTGGTGGAGCTTTGGAATTTTTGGGTAGGCTATAGTCTAAGTTTCAAGAGCTCAGCATGACTCAGATTACATTAGTCTAGACTCAAAGAAAGTGTAAAATACAGACTCGAATCAACTGAGACACGGAAGCTGAGCTGTCTTCTGTCTTGAGTTTAATGCAGACGTCGTGTGTCGTATTGAATTATTACAGATATTATTTAGTCAATATTGTCAATATTTGGTTGACTGTGACTTTGTGTCAACAATCTCCCCCATATTGATAATTGACAAAATAATATATGTATATTCAACATTCATACCTGGACACAGTTGATCATAGCAACATAGCTCCCCCATAATCAATGCCGAGCTAGAAATAAGAGCTCTCCCGTGATCAGTGAACGGCGCTGAGCTAGAAGAGATAGCTCCCCCGTAAAGAATGCATTGAACCTGTATAATATCTCCAAAAAGCACAAACAAGCACAGATATACGAAAGCGAAAGATATGATACTAAATATATCTAGCCAGAATATACATAGTTCTCCCCCTTTTGGCAGTTAGCAATATAGACTGCATATGAATGAAAAGATCATATAAACTGCAATATAGACAATGAAGAGTGATGCAACCACACCAAGCAGAGAAGAAACAGTGTATGACTAAACAAAATGAGTCACTAGCATAAAGTAAAACTATGATAATGAGTATAAAATGTCATCCACAAAACCAAGTGTCAAACACACAACCAGAGTTTGAGTACATAAAACCAAGTACATAAATCCATAATAAACTAAATAACTGAAATCAAAAAGCATCAACTAAGATCATCATCAGTAGCAGCAGCAGATCTAGCCAATCTCCATCACGGAGCACGAGAAGGTCCTGGAGGGTCTGAAGGACCAGGGAAGGAGCGACGGGGGTCCAGAAATGCAGCATCCAGATCCATGTAACGCATGACCCATGGATCATCAATGCGATGGCCCGCGCGCTCAGGATCCGGCTCCATGGGAATGTGCAGATGACGAGACAGGGAATACCGTATATCATGCAGAGAGTTTCTGAGGACACTCATCTACAGAGTAGTACGATAGTCCAGCTGTGTCCAACGATCGTCCTCAAGAGTAAAACGATCCCGGAGTATAGTCTGAATAGACGCAAGAGTGGCAGGTAGAAGTGGTGTATCCTGACCGAGTGGAGGGGCGTCAGGCTCCTCATCATCAGAATGCTCAGAAGCCTCAGGAGAGGCGACGACTGCCTGAGTACGTCGTACCTTGGACATGAAAGCAAGAGCAGGCAAAAACTGACAGTCATGAATAGGAATAATGAACGCACGAAAAACCATAGGAAGATATAAAGGATAAACTAATGCTCTTGGTTTCTTCCTACAATTTATCATCCAGTCCATCATTGTCCTAGGAAGATTGAAGGGGATACGATAATGAAGGTGATACAAAGCAGATATCTCAAAGTAGGTAACTTCATCAGTGGAGCCAGCTTTTGGCAAGATAGTGTTAAAAATGATTCGATGAAGTTCATAGAAATATGGGTTGAGGTGCTTGGCCATAAGTTTGCGAGGACTTATGTTAGGAGCACATAATTCCTCCTTAAAACCTTCAAGAGAAGTATCGCCAACAA
Organism: Iris pallida; assembly: GCA_029216955.1. Classification (NCBI taxonomy): domain Eukaryota; kingdom Viridiplantae; phylum Streptophyta; class Magnoliopsida; order Asparagales; family Iridaceae; genus Iris; species Iris pallida. The sequence goes on along the minus strand of JANAVB010004012.1, from coordinate 35,609 downwards.
ATTGAAATTGACGAGCTTCCACAAGTTTATCCCAAGCATCGAGATTAAGAAGATCAAGAAAATCCCCCAACTCAGAATCATTGAAAGCAATGTCAATACCGGCAACCCGGGAAAAGATGTGGGTTGCATCGAAAGTTAAATTGCAATAAAACATTTGGATGGTGCTACGGTAAATAACAAAGTTTGAGGCAACTAACGCATCCAAACATAGATCACGAAATAATGATTCATATTGAGAAAAGATTATAAAATTTATCGGATGTCCCCCGAACACCGGACGAGTCCGAAAGTCGCTAAACCATGCATTAGACGCGTCTAGCGACACAAATAATCGCTCGTCATATGTATTCGGATCATGGGGACAAGGCGGGTTGAACAACGGATGAATGGGTTGTTGTTCAACTACTTGCTCAATTGGAGGAGGAGGATTCGAAGAGGAAGCTCCCTCAGTTCGAGTCCTTTTCCCACGATTGGGCAAGCGAGGAGCTATTTGCAAGAAAATAGAGAACTTGAAATGGAGAGAAAGAAGGGGATATACCTGAAATCAACAACAAACAGTGGAAGAGAATGATGATAAACCCCTTTTCTTTGATTTTGAGGAGCAATGGAGCACTCTAGATCAAAAACTAGGGTTAGGGTTTGTAGGAGAAAGTTTGGAGAGGTGAGGAAGGAGGTAATAGTGAAGGAGAGAGATGAAAACCCGAAATATAAGAGAGGGTTTTGTTGGTCGGAAGAAATTCTGACCGTATGATCTAAACTGATCCAACGGCAGAGGCGGATCTCGACGCTGGACCAATAGGGACCGAACTCGGCCCGAACTCTGTTAGGTGCAGAGTTCGGCCCGAGTTCTGGATTAGTGGTCCAGAACTGAAAACAGGCTGAAAAGATAAAAAAAATGGTTAAGTGTTGAAGAAAAAAAGATAGAGAGGATAAAAGTATGATGAATTCATTGAAGTACATAGAGAGGTACACAAAAGTCAGAATGAACTTTAGAAAAATAAATTAGGCAATATTAAATCGAAACAAACCATATAATAAACAAGGAAATATATTGTAATTCAATATTTCGAATTTGCCATGGGTTAGCTGCAGGGGCCGGATCCCAGCTAGCGGTAGTCCTGAGGACTAGTGCACCGTGTCGCTTAGGCTTTTACGCCTTGTTGTCAGAAGGACCCTTTCGGCTTGTACCCATACCAAATTCGTCGTAAAAGAATCAAAATATACTCGATATTTACGCAGGTGAGTCTCAACTTATAACTGCTTCATCCAAAATTCCGAGTTCACGACAAAGGAAATTGAAGCGCTCTTCGGATAATGGCTTAGTAAAGAAATCTGCTAGCTGATGATCAGTGTCAATAAACTCTAAGTTAATCGTGCTATTTTGCTGATGATCACGCAAAAAGTGGTGTCTGATCTCAATGTGTTTAGTGCGTGAGTGACAGACAGGGTTCTTAGTCAAATTAATGGCACTAGTGTTGTCACAGAATATAGGAATATGCATGAAAGATAACTTATAGTCTTCAAGGGTTTGCTTCATCCACAGAATTTGTGCACAACAACGCCCAGCTGCTATGTATTCAGCTTCTGTTGTGGATAGTGCGACAGAGTTCTGCTTCTTGCTAAACCAGGAGACTAAAGCCTTTCCTAATAAATGACACGTGCCGCTCGTACTTTTACGGTCGACCTTGCATCCAGCGAAGTCAGCATCAGAGTAACCAATAAGGTCAAATGATGTGGACTTGGGATACCATAGGCCCACTGTAACCGTACCCTTAAGGTATCGAAAGATACGCTTAACCGCGGTCATGTGTGATTCCTTAGGATTAGCTTGATATCTAGCACATAGGCAAACACTAAATGATATCGGGACGACTAGCAGTTAAATAAAGTAAGCTGCCTATCATACCTCGATACTTACGTTGATCAACAGGTTTGCCGCTCTCATCTGGTTCGAGTTTGGTTGAAGTAGCCATTGGAGTGCTGATTGGTTTGACGTTGTCAAGATCGAACTTCTTCAGCATGTCCTTGGTATACTTCGATTGACAGATGAAAGTTCCATTAGCCATTTGTTTCACTTGCAGGCCAAGAAAGTAGTTGAGCTCTCCCATCATGCTCATCTCAAATTCCGTCTGCATACACTTGGCAAATTCTTGACAGAGGGTTTCATCAGTAGACCCAAAAATGATATCATCAACATAGATTTGAATCAACAGAATAGTGTCTTTAAAAGATTTTATAAACAGTGTAGTGTCAATTTTCCCTTTTGAAAAACCTTTCTCAAGTAAGAAGCTACTTAGCCTTTCATACCAAGCTCTGGGGGCTTGTTTGAGGCCATAAAGCGCTTTCTTTAGCTTGAACACGTGGTCGGAAATTTGTGATTTTCAAAGCCAGGAGGTTGTTTCACATAAACTTCCTCCTTAATAAAACCATTCAAGAAAGCACTTTTCACATCCATTTGAAATAATTTAAAGTTTTGAAAATTAGCAAAAGCACAAAGCATCCGAATGGATTCTAGTCTAGCAACAGGAGCATACGTCTCATCGTAGTCGATACCTTCCTCTTGGTTGTATCCTTGAGCTACTAGACGAGCTTTGTTACGTGTGACTGAACCATCTTCATTTACTTTGTTTCTAAAAACCCATTTAGTACCAATTATCGAGTGATTAACCTTTAGGAACGAGTTCCCATACTTGGCTTCTCTCGAATTGGTTGAGTTCTTCTTGCATAGCAGAAATCCAAAATTCATCATTAAAGGCTTCAGAAATGTTTTTAGGCTCTACTTGTGAAATGAAGGCAGTGCTAGCAACGGAGTCTCTTAGTGATGATCTAGTAGTTACTCCACGTGAAACTTCTCCTATTACTAAATTTTCTGGATGAGAAGGTTTGAAAGAGAATTTCTTAGGCAAACCCTCCAGAGAATCAGTTTCGGTTGAAGTATTCATTGGAGTAGAAGTTGATGGCTCAACGTCATCATCAAGAGTACTTACTGCACTGTTATCTTCATCAAAAGTCACATTTGTTGACTCTTCCACAATAAGTGAGCGTTTATTAAAAACTCTATATCCCTTACTCTTGGCGGCATAACCAAGAAAGATACCATCGTCAGCTTTGGCATCAAATTTGCCTAAGTTGTCTTTGGTGTTAAGGATAAAACATCTACAACCAAAAACTTTAAAATAAGAAACATTGGGGGTTCTCCCAAACCAAAGCTCATAGGGTGTTTTCTTCGTAATGGGACGAATCAGCACCCTATTCAAAATGTGGCATGCTGTACTGACAGCTTCTGCCCAAAAGTATTTCGGAAGTGAAAATTTATTCAACATGACTCTGGCCATATCGCCGAGAGTTCTATTCTTCCGCTCCACAACACCATTTTGTTGAGGAGTTCTAGGACAAGAAAATTCATGATCAAAACCATTTGCATTACAAAAATTTTCAAAATCATAATTTACGAATTCGCCTCCATGATCACTTCGGATTCGAGTAATCATGTAGCCTTTTTCGTTTTGAACTTTCTTTACAAAAACTTTGAAAACAGAAATAGCATCGCTCTTATTAGCGAGAAAGAAAACCCAAGTAAATCTCGAAAAATCATCAACAATAACAAATGCATAAAGTTTGCCACCAAGGCTAGCTATTCTACTAGGACCAAATAAATCCATATGAAGTAGTTGCAAGGGTCTAGTAGTACTTACAGAGTTGATGGAGTGAAATGAGGATTTAGTTGCCTTGTTTAGTTCACATTCGGCACATACCGTGTCCTTTTTGAATGTGATGTCAGGCAATCCTCTCACTAGCTTCTTGGTAGACAGCCTGGATATAGCATCCATGTTGGCATGACCAAGACGCTGGTGCCAAAGTAGTCGTTCGTCTTTGTGGGCATATAGACATCTACCTGCATTGTTAGTATTTATAGAAAGATAGAAAATATATATGTTGTCCTCTCTTTTCCCTTCAAAAGCAATGTCTCCTGTTGACCTATCATAGATGTAGCAACTGTTTTGTCCAAAGTTAATATCATATCCATGATCAGCAAGATGACTAATGCTGAGCAGGTTATGCTTTAACTCGGTCACTAGGCAGACATCCTTTATTACAGGAGAAGGAGGATGACCAATGATACCATTACCTATTATGTGCCCTTTGAGATTGTTACCGAAGGATACATATCCTTCTCTCTTCATCGATAGTGATGCAAAAAGATTTGTGTCTCCCGTCATATGTCGCGAGCATCCACTATCGAGAATCCACTTACTTTCAGTTGAGGAGGGAAGGTCCACCTACATCAAGAGTAGATGTGACCTTTGGTACCCGAGTTCTTGAGGGTCCTGAAAAGTTAGTCTTTGGAAACCAAGCATATATCTTTTTATCTACCAGTCTTCTAACTCTGCACTGTGGTGAGATGTGTCCATGTGATCCACAGTAGGTACAGATAGCATTTTTATTTATACTAGGAGCATGAGAGTAATATCTGTAAGCAGCAGGATGTGGATGATCATGATGTGAAGAGTTAGCATGGTTATGATGATTATGCATAGAATGAGTGGCATGGTGATGGTGTCTATGTGGCATAACATGATGATTTTGTCTATATGACATGGCATGATGATATTGTCTATGATGTGTGACATGCTGATATTGTCTATATGGCATGGCATGTGATTGTGAAATGGTATGATGGTTTTGTCTATGTGGCATAGCATGATTATTTTGTCTATATGGCATGGCATATGATCTTGTCTATATGGCATAGCATGATGATGATTTCTATGTGTGAGGTGATGTTGATTGTGTCTTTGTGCAACATGATGATTGTGTACTGAATGAGAATTATTCTTACGTGCACGTGGTTTGTGAAAGTTTGTGTATATAAATGCATGGTTATGTGCTGCATGAGAATGACGTGGTTGACTAGCATGAGTGGTGTTGTGCCCATGTGATTGGGTTTGAGGTTGAAGCACCTGTTTACCCAATTTGGTTTCTAATCTCTTAGAAGCAGCTTGCAATTCATCAACCTTAATATTCAAGCCATATATTTTAGTCATGGAGATTTTGTGTCTACTCTTTTCTTCAGCAAGCAACGTGTTGAGAGTAGTATTTCTTGAGCTTGTTGCTCAATACGTGCTTCAGCATCATGTAAGCTTATTTTAAGCTTGGATACTTCATTAGTGGCATCAGTGGGTGACGTGTCTCTAACATCATCAAGAAGTAAAGAAATTCTTTGTATCTCATCTTCCAGACTTTTGATTTTGTCCTTGGCATGTTTGTATTTACCAATGACCTTTTTGTGATCATCGAGTAAATCAGTAAAAGCATCGCCAAGTTCATCAAAAGAGAAGTCATCTAGAGTTTCGTTAGATACCTTGTTGGAAGTTGCCATTAGGCACACATTTGCTGTATCTTGAGGAGAGCCTTTTTCTTCCTCGGAGTCACTCGCTTCACTTTCATGCCAAATTCCTGTGTTGGCATATTTCTTTGATGAATTCTTTTTGTATGGCTTCTCATAGCGGTTGCTCTTCTTCAAGAATGGGCAGTCTTTTCGGACATGTCCAGTCTTCTTGCAACCGTAACAGGTTGGCTCTTCTTCATCATCTTCTTGTGAATCCTTCTTCCTTCGATTGAAGCGAAGGAATTTTCTGAAGTTGCGAACCATGAGAGCTTGGTCTTCATCATCCGAGTTATCGTCTTCGGTCTCATCGTGATCAGCCCTTCGTCGATGAGCTTTGAGTGCGATCTCCCTGGTCTTCGGAGCAGGCTCTTCGAAGTCCTTGAGGTCAAGCTCGTGAGTCATGAGCTTACCCATCAAGGTCTCCATTGACATTGATGTGAGATCGTTTCCTTCTATGATGGCCGTCACCTTAGGGTTCCAAATCTTTGGCAACCCTCTGAGTAACTTACGAATCTTCTCGTGGTTTGAGTACTGCTTACCAAGCGAGGATAGAGGATTGATGATGTCGAGGAATCTTGTAAACATTTGAGTGATCGTCTCATTTGGCTTCATCTTGAAGGCTTCGTATTCTTGAGTGAGACGGCTTATTTTAGATTCCTTGACTTGTGTGGTTCCCTCATGCGTCACTTCTAGAAGTCTCCATACTTCATGAGCAGTGGTGCATGTGGAGACCCTGTTGAATTCATTCCTGTCTATAGCACAGAATAAAGCATTAATAGCCCTAGCATCTAGACTTGCCTGTTTCTTCTCCTCGACAGAATATTTGTCGTGTGGTTTCTCAATGAGGTCACCATCGACAACTATCCTGACGGGCTTTTTGTAACCGTCAGTGACGACAGTCCACAGGTCAAAGTCTAGAGACTTAAGATAGAAGCTCATCCTTGTTTTCCAATATGTATAGTTAGTTCCATCAAATAGGGGAGGCCTATGAGTGGACTGACCTTCACCATGATTGGAAATCAAGGATTGTGTGGTTGCCATGGATCAGCTCTTAGGATGTTAGTCCTTATAAAGAGAACAGAGCTCTGATACCAATTGAAGAACAGTTTGGCAACTCTAGAGGGGGGTGAATAGAGTATATATAGAAAAATGACCAATTAAAATAACTCTTTCACCAATAATAAATAATCAGAGTAAAGTGCGGAAAATAAAAGGAGATCAAAAGAGCATACGCAAACACAGCGATTTTAACCTGGTTTCCCTCGTGGAGGACTAGTCCAGGCCTGAGAACTCTAGCTCAGGATTCAAATCCACTATTTGTGAAATAGTAGTTTACAACCGTGCCTTTACTTCAGAAGAGCACGTCAACTTCTAACAGAGGATCGCAGTGGCGATTTGCTTGGAATTGTCCAAGCGACTTCTTCGACTCTTGCACAAGAATCCTAACTGAGAGATGCTGAGCACTCGAGACTTAGGAGGCTTGTGGCTAGTAGATGGGAAGGGTATGGCTTATTTCAGCTACAAGAGAGAAGAGAAGAGAAGATTGGATGGATTGGAATGAGAGAATTCATGCCCTATTTATAGTGTTTTTATAGGCAGAATTCGGCCAGAATTCGGGTAGAAAATTCAAATATTTGGCCGTTGGACAACTAGCAACCAGCTAACCCTAAAATTAGGGTTCCTGATTTCTAGGGGACAGAGTTCGGCCCGAACTCTGTGTGGAGGCAGAGTTCGGCCCGAACTCTGTCTCCAGAGCACAGAGTGGTTCAAAGGGGACCATTTGGGAATTTCTGGTTTGGTGGAGCTTTGGGATTTTTGGGTAGGCTATAGTCTAAGTTTCAAGAGCTCAGCATGACTCAGATTACATTAGTCTAGACTCAAAGAAAGTGTAAAATACAGACTCGAATCAACTGAGACACGGAAGCTGAGCTGTCTTCTGTCTTGAGCTTAATGCAGACGTCGTGTGTCGTATTGAATTATTACAGATATTATTTAGTCAATATTGTCAATATTTGGTTGACTGTGACTTTGTGTCAACAGTTTGATGGCAGCACTTCTCCCAGTCAGTTCATTAATCACTTCGAGGTAATGACTGTCCAACTTTAACCAAATGACGCTCTTCTTACCAGGGTATTTGTTGGCTGTTTAGCCGACGTAGCATACGATTGGTACAGAAGTTTGCCCGATGGTTGTATCACCTCTTTTTCTAGTCTCAAACAAATCTTCTTGGAACAATTCTATGAGGGGATCAACGACATGACCATGTCAGCTCTCAATAAAATCAAACAAAGATACAATGAAACTGCTGAAAGTTTCATTGAAAGGTTCCGTCGAGAAGCTTTAAAGATGCCTCCTGGAACTCCGGCCGCTGTCACCATAGACACCTGCAAGGCAAATCTTTTGCCTATCATCAGCATGTGGACGGGGACAACTCAGTTCCAAGACTGGCCATCCTTCATTGTCAACGCTAAAGCAGCTGAAGTTAGTGCTGACAAATTCAAGCAGCTTGGGGTACAAATGTCTAACCCCGACCGGGATGAACACCAGACATCGAGTGGTGGTAATCGCCAGAACAACCGCAAGGGAAAATAAACTTTGAACATCAACTTGAAGAACAAAGAATCTCTGGCGGTCAACGTAGCTCCACCTACGTCCACTTCTACTCCTTCAGCACCTCCAGCAAGGAAACCTCGTCCGAAAGTAGAGTATTCCTTTGACGAGAATGACACCGCGAGCATCTTTGATTGCTTAATCAAAAGCAATAAGCTCCAACTCCCAGACCCAAAGAAGCCTGATGAAGTCGGTAAGACTGATCATCCTAAATACTGTGTCTATCACAGATTCATTGGGCATCCCACTCGAGCATGTTATGTGCTCAAAGGCAAAATTCAAGAGCTGGTCAACGCTGGTGTCGTCACTCTGCAGCAGGATGAGAAGATGGTTACCGCAAACATGGTCTCAGTTCATTTCGGTGACTTCCCCCTGTAGATGGTACAGCATGGTGTCATCCCTATCCCCAAAGCTACTCTTGAGATCGAGAATCTCCCTCCTCCACGACGTGAAGGTCTCGTCCCCTTGTCTCTTGACAATGGCGAGATTATGTGGATCCACCCTGATCTTGCCTCAGAGTTCGAACTTCCCTCTTCCTCCAAGAAGAAAGACCGCTCCAAGGGCAAGACAAAGACTTGCAATATGGTGTCTTTTGACCCCGTAGTTGACGAGGAAATTCTGCTGGACACCAGATCAGGGAAAGCCTATCTAAAGGATTATCCCGAAGCTCAGGAGAATCATGCTGCTTCTTCTTCTGAGCCCGTTCCAGTACAACCTGTGTCTACTGAAGACATTCCTTCTGCATCCTCATCGGTTGTAGAGTCTACTCCTCCCAAACCGACGGTCGCCGACAAAGGCAAACAGCAAGTCCGCTTCGACAAACCTTTGAAGAAGTCATCTCCTTCCGGACTTGAAAAGCCTTACAACTTTGATATCTTGGCTCAGCTAGCCAATACACCGGCCCGGCTGTCCATCTTCGAGCTCTTGCACCTCTCCAAAGAGACTCAGAAAACTCTGAGTGAGGCTCTCATGCATGCAGAAACCTGTCTAGCCCTGCTGAAGAAGCCGAAAGCAGAGCCAGTCTCTTGTCTTCTTTGTCATAGTGTGTTGGAGTTAATTCCAAATATAACTTTCACACATGATGACATGCTGATGGAAGACAACAGGCATGACCGTCCTCTATACTATACAGGATATGTCGACTCGATGAAAGTCGATCGTATTCTTATAGATCCAGGGTCTGCTCTCAGCATCATGCCGAAGACAATGTTAGATGCATTGAAGATCCCAGTGCATAGTCTTTCCAGTACAATCACCACTATCCTTGGATTCAACCAGGAAAGGAGTGAGCCTCTGGGCAAGATTTGCCTAAAACACCAAATAGGCAATCTTCGCACAAAGGTGACCTTCTACATCATTGACAATCATGGTTGTTCTTATAATACTTTATTGGGAAGACCATTTCTGCATGAGCATAACATTGTTCCTTCGACTCTCCATCAATGTTTTAAATATGTCGACGACAATGGAGAGGTTCAAAAGGAGGTTGTCGATCTCTATCCTTTCAAAGGCGTCGAAGCATACTGCAACGATGCTCGTATGTACAAGGATGAATTCATAAAGGTAGTGTTGTCTCTGGATACTGAAGAAGAACAAGAAGCAGTGCCTAATGACACCCTCATCATTCCTGTCAAAGGGCGTATTTCGTCCTCAGTCTTCCAAACCATTGGCTATTCACTTGCCAGTCCAGAAGCAACCAACTGGTGATGATCAAAGGGAGCTCACCTCTTCTGAGCCACTTGTTATTGACTTACGTCGTAACAAAGAAAAAGGCAGCTCACCTCTTCTGAGCCACTTGTTATTGATTTATCTCATAACAAGGAAAAAAGGGAGCTCACCTCTTCTGAGCCACTTGTTATTAACATTCGTCGTAACAAGCCTCCTCCACGTTCTTCTTCTCCCCCTTTTGTAATCAATCTGACCAAGCCTGCTAAGGCTAAAGGTCCTGCTGTAAATACAGATGTACAAATTAATGAAAAAGCATCTACTTTCCAGTATACTGATGTCATTTATCATGTTAAATGCTATTTGGATATGTTAGATAGCTTCCAGTCATTTACAATAGGAGTTGTACAATCTCTTCAAACAGAAGTCTCACTTGAACATCCAAATTATTCATATCGTGTTGTTCCCGCTCGAAAGAAAGGCGAGAGTCCAATACTTTTTAGTAAAGGACCGGAACAAGAGTTCAGCTATTCGGATGATAGCAAAAGTAACGACACGGGGCATCTCCAACTCCGTCGTTACAGTCAACAATCAAAAGACATCATCCGAAAGATGGGTTATGACTTCAAGAATGGCCTCAACTACGGTAAAGGTAGAAGAACTCCTATCCGTACAACTGTTCTGAAAGGAAAGTCAGAGATGTATTACAACAGGACCAAAAGAGGTCTCGGATATGCTTCTCCTCCAGTATTATCCCCAGCAGCCTCCGAATCCGATAGTGAGGAGCGCTCTAACTCTTCTGATTCCAGATCATGGGATTCTGACACCAGTATCGGTCAAGTTCATCGATTGACTGTATCTTCTAATATGGTCTCCGTCGAACTTCCAGAAGGCTATGACGAGGATATTGAAGAAAATCCTAAACAGATCCTTGGGCTCAACGGATGGATACCCAATGGGAACTCCGATTCGAACAAAGGGAACCTCCGACTGAAGATCAGTTGGTTCAAATTGATGTAGGAGAGCGGGTTACCTCGTCCAATATTCATCAGTAAGAACCTTCCTGAGGCAGATAAGCAAGAGTTAATTCTTCTTATTCAAGAATATATTAACGTCTTTGCCTGGAGTTATGAAGACATGCCAGGACTAGATCCCAAAGTTGCCACTCACAAATTGAACATCCTGCAGAATGCAAAATCGGTCAAACAGCAACTACGGCGCTTCAAGCCAGAAATGATGGACGCAATCGACGATGAAGTCAAGAAGCTCATTGCTTGTGGCTTTATCCGAGAAGAACAACATCCTGATTGGGTAGCCAATGTTGTACCAGTCCTAAAGAAAACTGGAAAAGTTTGAGTCTGTATTGACTTTCGGGATCTTAATGAAGCATATCCAAAAGATGAATTTTCTCTTCCTATCACGGACGTCATGATTGACAACACCTGTGGGTTCGAAAGAATATCTTTTATGGATGGATTCTCCGGATACAATCAGATTCGGATGAATCTTGAAGATGAAAAACATACTTCTTCCGCACTCCTCGCGGAGTCTATTGCTATACTGTGATGCCATTTGGTCTCAAGAACGCTGGTGCAACTTACCAACGAGCCATGAGTACCATCTTTCGAAATCATCTGCGCAAGACTGTCGAATGCTACGTCGACGATATTGCCATCAAAAGTCGCCTAAAGGAAGATCACATCCAAGACTTGAGAACAATCTTCAACCTCATGCGCCAACATCAACTCAAAATGAATCCTACCAAGTCATTCTTGGGTGTCTCTAGTGGCAAATTTCTTGGCTTCGTCATTACCTCTAAGGGTATACACGTGGATCCTGAGAAGATCAAAGCCATTCAAGAGATGCGTCCTCCACGCAATCTAAAAGAGCTACGAGGATTTCAAGGTCGACTTGCGTACATCAGGAGATTCATTTCGAATCTGTCTGGAACCTGCAGACCATTCACTCAGCTAATAAAGAAGGGTGTATCTTTCATCTGGACAGAAGAATGTCAACGAGCATTTGACGACATAAAGCGGTATCTCATGAATCCACCAGTCTTGGTGCCACCAATCTCTGGCATACCATTCTTAATGTATGTTCGTGCTATGGACCATTCATTGGGTGCTTTACTTGCCCAAAAAACAAAGATGGTCATGAACAGGCCATCTATTATCTAAGTCGTACTATGATTGGTACTGAACACCGTTATAGTCCGGTTGAAAAAGAATGCCTGGCTCTTATGTTCGATGTACAAAAGACTCGACATTACATCATTGGCCAAACTATTTATGTCATATTCCGAGTTAATCCTCTTCGGGTACTGATGAAGAAGCCTAGCACACTCAATTCTCGGTTGGCTACATGGGCCATTCTGCTAGCCCAATATGACATGGTATATTTTCAAAAATCTGTCAAAGGTCAAGCACTGGCGGATTTTCTAGCAGCTCATCCTGTTCCAGAAACATCTAAACTCTATGATGAAATTCTCGACGAGACATTGGAATCAAATATGATTTTCGAAGAATTGGCGTCTATTCTTTGACGGTGCATCCAGGATCGGACCCAATGGTGCCATTGTCGCAGGAGTTGGAGTTGTTCTTATTTCTCCAGACGGGTCAACTATTCAAAGAGCTTACTCATTAGATGAACCCTGCTCCAACAACGTAGCAGAGTACAATGCTTTACTTATTGGCCTTCAATTAGCCAAACAATTAGATGTCGAATATCTTGAAGTATATGGCGACTCTAAGCTGGTTGTTAATTAGGTTAGAGGAACCTATGAAGTTCTCCATCAAGATCTAGTGCCTTATCATGAAGCAGCAATCAGCATGGCTACATCATTCAAAGCCTTCTTTATTGAATATGTTCGCCGAGCTTGCAATACTTAAGCAGATGCTTTGGCCAACCTTGCAGCAGTCTTAGCCATCCCTATCAAAACAACAGGTGGTGGTTATCTCTAATCGGGAATTGTTTTACATTGAGAACAATCGTAATATTGAGTTCAGTAACCTCACTGAAGTCAATGTTATCAATGAAGACTGGAGAACTCCCTTCATCGACTTCGTAGTTCATGACATACTCCCTGAAGATCCCAAGGAGGCCACGAGTATTCGTCGGCGATCTCTACGATTCTACTACAATCAAACCACCAAAACTCTCCACCGGCGGACTTATGACGGTCTACTCTTGCGCTGTCTTGCTGGTGATGAAGCAAAACAAGTACTGCGTGAAGCCCACGATGGCATATGCGGAGCACATCAACCTGGTCCTAAGCTACAGGATCGCATCCGACGCATGGGTTACTACTGGCCCTCAATGGTATCTGATGCCATCGAATATGCAAGAAAATGTCGAGCTTGTCAAATCCATGCAGATTTTATTCATCAACCATCAGAATTTCTACATCCGACTGCTGCTTCCTGGCCTTTCGAAGCTTAGGGCATGGACATCATCGGTCCCATCAATCATCCTTCTTCTAGAGGACATCGGTTCATACTGGCAATAACCGACTACTTCTCCAAATGGGCCGAAGCTATACCATTGGCTGAAGTCAAGACTAGCAGCATCATCAACTTCGTCAAACATCATGTCATTTATCGATTTGGTGTACCTCGACGAATCATCCATGACAACAGACCTCAATTCATCAGCCAAAAGTTTACAAGGTTCTGTGACGATCACCGGATTGACAATGTCGCTTTGACAGCCTACAATCCTGCTGCTAATGGCTTAGCCGAAGCTTTCAACAAGACTATCATCAAGCTCCTCAAGAAGTTTGTATCTACTAACAAACAGAATTGGAGCGAGAAGCTTGGCGAATGTATTTGGGCCTACCGTACTACGGTCCGCAACCCTACAGGCTGTACACCCTTTTCTTTGGTGTACGGTTGTGAAGCAGTTTTACCCCTGGAACTCCAAATTCTGTCTTTGAGGATTGCCATCGCCAACGAACTCACGACAGAGAACAACGACCTTCTCCGACTCCAAGAATTAGAAGCGCTCGACGAGAAGCGGTTAATGGCTCAACAGCATATTGAGTTATATCAAGCCCGCATCTCGAAGACTTTCAACCGCAAAGTTAAAGTTAGAGCCTTTTAGAAAGGAGAGCTCGTTCTAACAGTCAGACGTCCTATGACTATGACTCACTCGAGCAAAGGCAAATTTGACGCAAAATGGGAAGGTCCATAGATCGTGAGTAAAGTCTTCTCAAATGGAGCCTACCAACTCACAGAAATGGATGGTCGAGTTGCAATGATGCCTATCAATAGAAAATTCCTCAAGAAGTATTATGTATAAATGTAAAAGACATTGCTTGTAATCATCAGACAAGTTCATAAATAAAATTCAATTTTATTTCATGAATGATAGTACATAATATCAAGGAAGGTCACTATCATCCTTCTCAAAATTAGGACGTAGGTCACTGACGTCCTTATTGAAGACATGATCAGCAAAAGAGCCGAGAACATTCTTGCTGGAACCTAACAGGAACTTGCAAGCAGCCATCCTCATGGCTTCTTCTTCTTCAGTCTTCCCTGGTTCAAGAAGGAAGTCAAGATGTCCTTTGGCGGTTTGAAGGCAGACGAACCTTCGCCCGCTGCCATCTGTCTAGGTTGAGCCGGTTCGAATGGATGTTCCTCAGTACCCGCTTCCACATTCGAGGCAATCTCAGCCTTCTTGGATGTATCTCCAGACGACATTTTTATGTTGAAAAGTGAAAGTGACTATCCTATCTAATTTTCTGTTCTATTTATAGACAGAGTGTCATAAAACTACGAAGCGACATATCCCTTTGATGGTTCACCCGTTTATTATTCGACGGTTCGTCCGTTCATCACATTCATCCGACGGTTTACCCGTTCATTACATTCATCCGACGGTTTACCCGTTCATTCATCACGGTTCGCCCGTTCATTATTATCATTTGACGGTTCGCCCGTTCATTCCAATTCATCTGACGATTCACCCGTTCATTATTATCATCCGACGGTTTGCCCGTTCATTACCATCATCCGACGGTTTACCCGTTCATTACCATTCATCCGACGGTTCACCCGTTCATTACCATCCATCTGACGGTTCACCCGTTCATTACATCCATCCGACGGTCTACCCATTCATTTCATTCATTTGACGGTTTACCCGTTCATTCTGACGATTCATTTTGTTCACACATTTTGACGATTCATTTTCGTTCATTTATCTAATCATCCACATCAGCAACTTGTCATCCTTGATTAAGTTGTCTATCGAAATAATCATATTCAATAAATTATATTCTGCCATGTCCACATTACCTCTGAGCAGATATAATGAATATATTATTTTCTAAAAATCAAGAAATATATCATGTCCTGTACCTCTGAATATATTTTATCGCTATTATTTATATCTGAATAAGATATGCAATAAATAATAGAGCCACAAAAAAGATGTCTTTTATTGATCAAAGTTGAAAGACATTACAAAGATACATATTGCAAAAAAAAAAAAAGATACAAAAAATCTTTCTAGTTGACCGGCGGTGTCATCAAGCTGGTTATCTGCTGCTTCAAAATTTGCAGTCGCTCTTCACGAGATTCTATCACTCGCTTCCTAGCTTCTTCCATCCCGGATTTATCATTGAAGGTTGGCAGGGTTACTAGTCTGCGAGTGATTTCAGGTTGATGAGCTGCAGCATATTCATCTCTTTCTTGAGTTAGAACACTAAGTTGTTGAATTGCAGCTTGATGTTGGGTAACCTCATCTTCCAGCTCTTCCTGAAGACGGGCAATTTCCGCTTGTAATTCAGCAACTCTCCTTCCTTTCTTTTCAGCAACAGATGTCACTGTTTCCACTTTGGAGTTGTACTCAGCAGACTTGGCAGTGAAAGTATCCAAGAGAATTTGGAAATTAACTTTCTCAACTGCAGCCTCTTAAGACATCCGTTCAAATTCGGCTTGCACCAAAGGCTCTACTTCCTCCTTATTTAGCACTTTGTAGCTCTTTACTGAGGTCTCCAGCTCATCTAATATATGATCAAGAAAAGTAGCCTGAGCCTCGTCGCCTTGATTGCGGATAGCATTTACCAAGTAAGAGGTTGGACTTCTAACTGTGGAGAAATTAGCCTCTTCCTTCTCCATCACCCTATCTATTAAAGGTCCCAACGAATCAAAGAAGAACTTGGTAAATGAGTTAATGACAAATTGATTGGTAGCCAGAGCACCAGGAGTAGCAGCTACTCCTGTTGACGATGAGACAACAGGACGATCAGTCTCTTGCATTTGGATGGAGGGCTCTTTAAATAAGGGAGCTAAAGTAGAGCTGGTTGCTCCTCCCGATTGTTCTTCTGCAAAATTAAATATTGTCATTTCGCTTGTCATTTGCTACTGTCAAAGAGGATCAAAAATGAAAGCAATCTTACCATGGCTTGGTCCAGTATCAGGTCTGTCATCTGTTGGAACAGATTCCAACCTAGCAGAAGTAGCCTCAGATATTACTGCTTGGCTACTGCCTGCCTCGGAGCCACATGACAAATGACGACTGATGCTAGCTATTGTCGTTACAAGCACTATATCCGTGCACACTAGAAGAGTTGGGGAAGATCCGAGTTATGTATGGATAGAATAAAGATGCCAGCTATTAATTTATTAAAAGAAGATTGTTAATTTCATTCTATACCTTTGGGATCAACAGTAGGAGTTTCCTCCGGGGCTACTTCCTCATCCGTAATCTTTTCTGGAGATATCTGCACCTCAGCATCCTTTTCAGGATCCAGTGTATCATCAGCAGTTCCGGGAGATATATGGACATCAATGTCCTCTTCGGGATTTGTGTATCATCAACACCTCTGATGATGTACTCTCATCACTTTCATTTTTTTCTTGTACTTCCTCGCTGGCAGTTGCAGCGGCATGATCAACATCATCCTGCAGACCGAAGTCGCAATCATTTAATGCTTCAATCATTAAACGATCCTCCTCTTCGAGGATTGTTCCTGGTGTAACAGGAAGATGAGTAGTCTCCACCGCCGGTGAAGGAGATCGCAAAGCTTTATGCTCCTCCTCTACAATATCCTCCCTAGGCTCTGCAGCCTCCCTCTCTGATCAGTCTCGTCCCTCTGTTCTGGACTAGGAGTTTCATGCCTAGGTTCAGAGACAGGAGTAGGAGATGACATGGTAATTCCAGCAGCAGCGTTAGCCACCACCGAAGACAAGATTTGTCTCTTTCTCCTTCTAGAGGCCAGTTTCTTTCTATGAAGAGGTCTTTCGGGACTCTCCACATCTACTACGTCGACCTGCTTTGGAAGAAAAGTCGGCGTAGTTGCTTCTTCTCGTTGGGTCGACTCGGCCAGTTGCCGAGACTGTGATCTAGTGGTAACTTTCTCTGATTGATCTAAGATAAGTTTTTTCTTGGCAGCCGGAGAAGAAGGTTCGCCAATCCTTCTCTTCCTCTCCCTGGCCGGAGACTTAACAACTTTCAAAGAAATCCGCAGTGGTTCATTAACCTCCTCAGGGGAAGTTAGCTTCCCTTGAGGCTTCTAAGGGATCATCCACTGGCTCATGTTGCTCATCATTACCTGGAGCTAGCATAGCAGTTGCTCCTTCTTCAAATGCGTCGCCATCGCAAAGCTATCCACAAGATTAAAGTTCTCGACGAATGTATTTGCAGCGGTGTAAAAAAGTGAATATGTATATAACATTCGAGGGCCATTATCATTCTTGGTTAGCATTGAGAACACTGTCCTTGTGTCTCGAGCGTTGTAATAGGCCCATGCTCTGGCACCATCACCAGATACCCCTTTCCTTGTAGGCAAGTTATAGCATTGCCTACGTGGAACTGTCTTAACTAAATTGACGAGCGAAGCGGCTTGGCAGATATGGTTCCAAGAAACACTCATCTTCAAATCTATACACCAAATGCGACGGCCTGATTATCCTCAGCCAGTCAAATGCTGCCCGACCCAACGGCTGCCTCCCAAGGTCAACCAGATTTGTTGCCATGAATTCATAACCGGTTGGAGGGGCAACGCAATAAAAATTCCATCCCTTCCCAAGGTTCAATGCACGTCTGTAATCCTTCAGACTAATGTATATCCACTTGCTTCGGGAGAATCTCCGCAGAAAGCTACCACCAACTGCTCCCATGTCGGGGTTCATCAATGACGGATGATGCAGAAGCAACCATCCGAATAAATATGTGTAAGGCAACTCCAGTCGAGGGAAGTTCACCTTCTCACCCTTCCATTTGATCATGGAGTCAACATAAAGACGAAGACCTGCATTCACTCTGCAGGTCATCGCTGACAGCAAATCCATCCGGTAGCCAAAGACTAACCGGACAGCAGCAAAAAGTACGCCGCGGTGGAAGCGGTCCACAGCACTCACTCCGGGTATGACGAATTGACGGAGCCAGTATGTCAGGAAACCCGCCAGCTGGGCTTCTCTTGACATGGGCATGTAGCCCATTCTTATAAAACTCTCGACAAAATCTCCGGTCTTGAGTAGAGGGTATTGATGTTCATCATTAACTTTGATATCCATTTTCTTGTTTCTTCCATCAATCTGATCACTTCACTGTGGCTGAGGGATTGAAAGAAAGTCGGGTTGCAAGTATCATGATCCTTAGTCTTTTTCTCAATGATATGATTAAGGAAAAGATAAGGCAACCACTTTGATGAATAACAGGTGCCGGAAGAACCGCTCTTATAGTATAGGGAGCATATGTTGTAGTGGCACAGTAGTTCGTCGAAAACTGCCACCATCTCTCTGCATTTTCTCGACGTAGTCTATCTAACTCGTCGCTTGTTGGAACATACTCCTCATAAGGGAAGTCTCCCGTTGGTAGGCACGAGATGTATTTCATCTCATGGAGGGCTAATCCAATCTCCCTGTAGGGTGTCATGAATGTCCATGTTCTATAATTGTACCTCTCTGCCAAGGCCAGAAACAGATGAGGGTTTGGGGGGAATCCATACACAGTAGCGTATATCGCATGATATAGCTCGATCTCTTTAAGCTTGTCTTCGAACTGAGCCAATATCCAGTTGGCTATGCTACTCCACCTTTTGTTGTTTGGGTTCACCAGACCTGTCAGCCGGATGTCTTGATCCGGGTATCTGCCCTCATCCTTTGCATATTCATTAGCAAAGATTGGTGTCCTCACCGGCAGCAGTAAAGAGAAGTTCTCTGGAGGGATGCAGCCAGGCTTCAACCCTCTGAGCAAAGTGCTATGACGCTCAGAGGAGCTATAGAACATATCCCTGTTATTTGGTCCTTTCTTGACACAAATCTTTCCTGTCCTTGCATGTTGGAGGGGAGTAATATCCCAGTCCATCCTCCTGGGATGGCTTGCATGGGCATAGCGGGCTAGAGGGAGGCATCTAGCAATGTCCGGTAACAGGATTAGTTTTTCCTTCCTTTGGAAGAGTCTCTGCTCAACACGGGGTCTTGGCTGAGAACTCTTGTCAATAGCTTCGCCAAATAAGAACATAGGTTTCTTATGGGTAATAGCGTCAGCAGACTGCAGGGGCTTCCCATTCATCAGACTTAATAAAGTCTCATTGTCCTGAGCTACCAAGATGGCTTGGCGGGAGGATGGCAGAGCATATTGTAGAAAAAGCATATGGGACAAATCTTCTTTGAACTCCGGTTCAGCAAGGGTCCCTGTGAAGATTTCATACTCTGGGTCCTCTCTGATGTTAACTGCATCAAAACAGAAAGACAAAGTTCAGTATATGCAAAAAAAATCAAAGATTCTGTCCAAACAATCAGCCAATTACGCAAATATCAAATTGCGCTGACTATAAAGCCTCAGATTGCGCAACAATAGCTTCTATGCGCAAATTGTTCAGTTATGCCAACTCATCCACTTGTGCAAGCCATCAGATTGCGCTGAATAACTTGCACAAAGCATCAGTTGCACTGGACAGCCTTGCGCAAATCAGCAGACTGCGCTGACTTTTGCCAGCGCGTTCTAACCGATTGCGCAAGAAAATAGTCTTCATAAAACTGAAAACTATAGGGTTTGTGCAACCGAAACCCTAAGCAGGGTGGCGCAGTATGACCAAATCTCTAAAAAAAGACAGGTTTGAAGGATCAACAGTGTCGAAGAACCCTAAAAAGGATCTTTCGATCGGGTTTTACTACCTTGCAGTACTGGGTGAGCAACTTCATGACGAGAAGGCGCGGCACAGCACGAGCCGAAGACTCAGCGGGGGCCTTGCCTTTCTCGGTGGCGGAGCACTTTGGAGCCATGAAGATCGACGGGAAGAAGAAGAAGAGTCAGAAAAAGCTCGGGAAGTTTTCTCTTTCGAAAGCTTGAAAGCAAGTAAAGAATGGTAGAGAGAGAACTGAGAACTATTTATAGTTTTCGAAAATAAATAAACTCCTCAGATTACGCCGAATAAACAGGGGCTAATTCCTCCGATTGCGCAGACAGGTCATCATATGCGCAACTTGATTTAAAAATCAAAATTCAAAGTATTTCGAAACTTTGAATAAATTCAACTTTCGAAAACTTTGAAGGGGGTCTTGTAGGTCCTAAAAATCAAGTTGCACCTATCAACAAAGTCATGAAAATTAAGAAATACATCCTTCAATTGAATTGCGCAGGAGACAGATTACGTACATTCTCGATTGCGCAGACTGAACTGCGCACTCATCCAAGTACGCAAGCTGACGTGGCCTTGTCATCATTATCTGACAGAGAATCAGATCTTCTGACAACTGACAGCATGGAGAACGAGGAAACTGTTCATTTATCGTACAGCACAGCGCTCGAGGACAGCTGTACATGCAGCGCAATCTGCCAGACTCTCTGCAGCGCAGTCCATGCCAGCGCGGTCCATCTCAGCGCAATCTGAAGCCAGCACAATTCAGGTGGCGCACTCCATCAAGACAACTGACAATGTACACGTGGCCTTCATGCCATCAATTACTCACCATGTGGCGACCGTCTGTGCACGACCAAGCGCATTTCAATCAAACAATGCCATACGTCACATACAGATGGTCCACGATCGAGTAACTGCCTGCGCAGTTCATTGCTTGCGCAATCCAAAGCGTGCGCAATCCAGCCTGCGTAAGTCAGAATAACTAAAAGTTAGTTATTTCCAGAACTCTTTAAATATAGTTTCAAGCCTTCATTGACACACACAGGATCAGATCAGACACATAGAGATCAGAATCCACACATCATCCGAGAGTTCAGGAGTTCTTACCCAAGTGCTGCTGCATTCTTCAGAGGCTATCGCCTTCAACTTCAGAGGCTACCGTCTTCAAAGTTTACATCGTCAAAGGGATAAAGCGATCGTCATCTAGATCGGATTCCTACAGTTGTACTTTTCCAGAATTCTTGTAATCTCTTTACAAAGTTTGTTGAAATAAAGATCAACTTTTGTTTTTGCAAATATTGTGTTATTCCTTCGTGGGTTACTTCAAGAAGTTTCCATACTTCATTTGATGTTGTGCAGGTAGACACCCTGTTGAATTCAGTTCTGTCTAAAGCACAAAATAGAGCGTTAATAGCACATGCGTCAAGACTGACCTTTTTCTTTTCATCCTCTGTATATTTGTCATGGGGTTTTTCAACTAAAATTCCATAAACATTAATACGAGGGGGCTTTTTATAGCCATCAATAACTACAGACCATAAGTCAAAATCAAGAGATTTCAGAAAAAAACTCATACGTGTTTTCCAATAAGTGTAATTTGTGTCGTCAAACAGTGGAGGTCTGTTTGTGGCTTGGCCTTCACTTGTGAATTTTACAATTGCCATGTGTAATGCTGTGATCTATATAACAATTGAATATAACTACAATTTTACCTTGATTTACCTGTATAACCCGCTCTGATACCAATTGTAGGAACGAAATCGTAAAGCAGAATACTCTAGAGGGGGGTGAATAGAGTAGGCAGCGAAATATTGCTAATTAAAAATCTCGTTAGCAGTTAGATCACAGATATAATAATAATCACAAAATAAATGACAGTAATAAAAAGGTGATTAGAAGGCAAACACAAACACCGAGATTTATACTGGTTTCCCTCTTGTGAGGACTAGTCCAGTCGGAAGAACTCTAGCTTCCAGTTGAATCCACTATTAGAAAATCTCGCAAGTTTTTATACGAAGTCCTTGCAACTTCTACAGAAGCGAGCTTTGATACGAAGAACTCGACCAACTTCAATTGTGAAGAGTCAATCTTCAATCAAGCCTCTGATTACAATCGCTCTAAAACTTCTAGACCGCACCGCACTGGCAAATCGACTAGAGGATTGTAACTGGCTTGGGATTTGAAAATGGAAGCTTTTAGAACTCTTTGGAAGAAATATAAGCTTTAGAAGAGAAGAGATTGAAAGTGAATTGGTGATTTGAAATGATAGAAATCCTTCTCTATCTATAGTTTTTCCAAAGACAGAACTCTGACAGAATTCGGGCAGAATTCGGACAGAACTCTTTGTAACAAACCGCAACTGAAGGATGACCAAGTTCAAATCAAACGTTCACATAACGTTCGACTTGGCCGAACTCTGGCCGAGTTCTGTCAGGGTTTGGTCAGTTGCTTTTGAGAAAAATAATTTTGGCTTTTTGAAAAAGTCCTTCAGAAGCTTTTTGTAAAATAGATGTTTTTCAAAACATAGGTCATTTTGAAAAGATAGGTCAGGTTTTCAAAAAACGATTTTAGGATAGCCTATTTTCCAGTACGACTTGGTATACAATGTATTCCTAGACTCAATAAAATGAAAAATTATATTGCTTTGAAGGAAATACATTCTGAGTGGCAAACAGCTTCAGTCTTGAACAGAGTAGATATCCATCGTTAATCAGTGTCCAAAACGTCATAGGTAAACATCTGAATTGACTTGCATTTATATCGAGATAGAGTTTGATCAATTATTAAAATCAGGTTTGACCATGACCAATGGGCCAACAATCTCCTCCATTTTGATAATTGACAAACCTTGCCGATATAACATCTTGGTTTTGATCAATTCAAAAGTGTACCAAAAGTACCGAAAGATAAAATAAAAAAAAATTGTTCATAACCTGTATTCTTGAAGATGTTAGATCATATTTCTCCCCCGTTGTCACTTAGCAAAATAATTGCAAAAGAGAAAGCTCTCCCGCAATAAATGTATAAGTAATAAGCAGTGAAGAAACACAAAAAAAACATTCATCACAGGCATGTTATAATCATTTATATAAAAAAATAATGGTATAAACAATACAGGCATGGTATTGTCACAGACAGTTTATGTGAAGCATAAAGAAAGATAATGCTATAAAGCTGAAACAAATAAAATGCTAAGCTGAATAATAAACTAAAGTGAAACATATGCCAAACTGAGGCATAAAAACATGTCTATGAAGAGTCACATCATAACTAAAAGAGTACTGATCATGCTTGGAATGTCGGAGCATTTCTAAGTAAACATAAGACAAAATAAATAGTCTCAAACAGTAACATCTCAGAAATCATCATCCTCATCATCATCATCATCGGCTGCAGCGCCAGCATGTCCAGATGGACCAGCTCCAGAAGTGCCGGCTCCAAAAGTATGAGGAGTGGCACCAGAAGTACGATACCAATCGTATGCGTTCCCTGGTTGGAAGAGAGAGTGGACCACCTCATCATCAATGCGGTAGCCAAAAACAGAAGGGTCTCGAGGTAGAGAGCTAGCAGAGTGACCCGTCTGTGCAAATCTCAGATCGGCGAAGGAGTTGGCAATAGCCTGGAACCGAGTCACGTCACGGAACTCATGTTCCCTAGAAGTGTCAACATAAAATGACTGCAGATCTGATAGATGCTGATGAATACCCTCAAATGTCATAGGGTAAGACTGAGGAGGACCAGGTGTTGTGGGAGTAGGTGCAGGAGGAGCAGGTGCAGTAGGTAGAGGAACAGTGGCAATGCTGCGACGAGAGAGTTTGAAGAACTCGGGCTCAGGGTCCAGAGCACAAGTGGATAAGTCAATATCGAATTTTTGAAAGATGCGTGGGATGATCATCGCATAAGAGAGGTTGCGGTCTCTTCCGCGACATCTACCCATCATCTGAATGATAGTCTTAGGGGCAGAAAAAGGAATCCCCTTAAGAATGTGATATAAAGCAGAAAGCTCAAGTGCAGTGACATCATCTTTTGAAGTGAATTTGGAAGTAGAGTGGAGTAGATGATGCGATGTAATTCGTAGTTAAATAAGTTCAAGTTATTGGCCTTAAACTTTTCAGGACGAGCACGTGCAGGCGTACAAAGCTCATTCTTGAAACTAACAAGAGTCGTACCATTGGGGAAATCGAAATCAGTGATGTCATCGAGCGGGGCACCTTCGTTTGGAATACTAAGGATTTTCGCTAGCATTTCATCAGTAAACTCGATATCCATCCCTCCGACACGTGTTCTCGCAGTAAAAGTGTCTAACACGAAATTACAGTAAAATAGTCTAATGGCATTAGTAGCTATAGGGAATTGTAAAGTTGCAAAGTGTTGTAACCCTAATGCCTCAAAGTAAGGACGGTCTTCGGGAAAGACAGTCCATTTGATCGGAGATACGGTACAAATAGTACGCATAATGAAATCGGCATACCAAAGTAGGGCTTGGTCGAAAGTTTTGAAATAAAACTCGTCCGATACACCGTCATCCGATTGGACCGAAGAAAAGAGGGAATCCGTATGCGGATCAGAAGATAATGCCTCTTCACTGGCGTGTGTCTTCTTCCTCTTGAAAGGATTGAATCCCTTAGGCATTCTATCCCAAAAACTAGCAACCCTAATAATTGAAAGTGGAGGAGAGAAGGAATTATACCTTCTGAGAATCAGGTATGCTGTAGAGAACGAGATTCTCCGCACGAATCCAAATTTTGGACGAAGATCTCCACGTGGATTGAAAGAAGGAAGATGGAGAAGAACTAGGGTTTTCGGGGCACGGCTGCTGCTGTTTTGATAATATTTGGAAGAATGAAGAAGAGGGGGCCTCGGGTTCTGACTGGTACATATATATACCCAGCCGAACTCTGGCCGAATTCGGACCGAACTCGGGCCAAATTCGGACCGAACTCGGGCCGAATTCGCCAAGGGTTGCCTGGCTATATATGTATAAAAAAATTTGTGGGGCCACATCTTTTTCATCAATTCGTTTCAAATGTTTAATTCAGAGTTTAGTAATTTTAAATTTCAAAATAATATAATTAATATTATTTTATAAATTAATATTCTTTACTCAGCATCTGTCTCAGATTAACTATAGGAGTACTGTCCCAGCTAACGGAGGTTCACCGGAAAACTCTTAAGTACTGCTTCGCTTCGACCGTAGTCGTGGTGACAGACAGACTCTTTTTAGGCTTGTCTCGAAAACAGTTATTGAGTATCAAATGTTAATTAATAAAACACAATTAATTAATATTATTGACATCTAAAATTCCTAATTATCGACGTAAATAATTAAAACGATCTTCTGCTAGAGGTTTTGTGAGTATGTAAGCTAATTGATTCTGTGTGTCTATGTATACAAGGTCTATATCTCCATTTTATTGATGATCTCTAAGAAAGTGATGTCTAATCTCGATATGTTTAGTACGAAAGTGACATATTGGATTCTTAGTCAAATTAATAGAACTAGTGTTGTCACAGAAAATGGGTATGTGTGTAAAATGCAATCCATAGTCTTTTAAAGTTTGCTTTATCCATAAAATTTGTGCACAACAACGTCCTGCGGCGATATACTCAGCCTCGATTGTTGATAATGCAACAGAATTTTGCTTCTTGCTAAACCAAGAGACTAGAACTTTTCCTAGGAAAAGACATGTACCGCTAGTACTTTTTCTATCTACTTTGCATCCGGCAAAATCAGCATCAGAATAACCGATTAGGTCAAATAACGTAGTTTTGGGATACCATAAGCCGACAGAAGAAGTGCCTTTAAGGTATCGGAAGATACGCTTAACTGGGCACAAATGTGATTCCTTAGGATTAGCTTAAAAACGTGCACAAAAGCAAACACTAAACATAATGTCTGGTCGACTAGCAGTTAAATACAGTAAGCTACCGATCATACCTCGATACCTACGTATGTCGACGGGTTTGCCTTGTTCATCAATATCAAGCTTGGTTGAAGTTGCCATTGGAGTGTTAAGTGGCTTGACTGCTTCCAGGTCGAACTTCTTTAATAGATCATTTGTGTACTTTGCTTGATTTATGAACGTCCTATTGTTGGTTTGTTTGATTTGTAGTCCGAGAAAGAATTTCAGCTCTCCCATCATGCTCATCTCAAACTCATTCTGCATACACTTTGAAAATTCTTGACAAAAAGATTCATCAGTAGATCCAAAAATAATATCATCTACATAGACTTGAATCAAAAGAATGTTGTTATTCAAAGATTTTATAAACAATGTAGTGTCAACCTTTCCCTTTAAAAAACCGCTATCAAGTAGAAAAGAGCTTAGACGATCGTAACAAGCATGAGGGGCTTATTTCAAATCGTATAAGGCTTTCTTCAACTTGAAAACATATTCAAGAAATTTGAAATCAGTAAAACCGGGAGGTTGAGCTACATAAACTTCTTCTTTTATAAAACCATTTAAAAGTGCGCTTTTGACATCCATTTGAAATAACTTAAAATTATAAAAACATGTAAATGCACATAACATGCGAATGTATTCTAATCTCGCAACTGGGGCATAAGTCTCATCGTAGTCGATACCTTCTTCTTGATTGTTTCCTTGAGCTACGAGTTGACCCTTATTACGAGTCACTAAACCATTCTCGTTCAGTTTATTTCGGTATACCCATCGGGTGCCAATGACCGGATGATCAATGAGCTTGGGAACAAGTTCCTAAACTTGATTCCGTTCAAATTGGTTTAATTCCTCTTGCATAGCATCTAACCAAAAATTATCACTACATGCTTCTTCAATATTCTTGGGTTCAAACTGCGAAACAAAAGCAACACAAGAAGCTATATCTTTATTAGAGGAACGAGTACTTACACCCTTGGTAATCTCACCAATTACCAAGTCCTTTGGATGATTAGCCAAGAATCTCATCTCTTTTGGTGTAGTCTCAAGATTGCTAGTTCCGGCTTCTTTGCTTGAAGGTTCATCTGGTGCTTGATGTGATGGTTCTGCATCTCTGTGTAAAGGTTTTACAGTAGCTGTACTTGGTGTGATTATGTCTTCATTGTCCTCATCGTCTGAGTGTTGATTTAGCTCATCAAACTTGACATTGATTGATTCTTTGATGATCATGGTTCTTTTGTTGAAGACTCTGTATCCTTTGCACTTTGCTGCATAACCTAAAAATATACCTTCATCGGCCTTTTCATTAAATTTACTCAAATTGTCTTTAGTATTAAGAATAAAACATTTGGTGTTCTATCAAACCATAGTTCATAGGGAGTCTTCTTCGACATAGGTCGAATTAGAACCCTATTGAGAATATAGCACGCTGTATTGACAGCTTCAGCCCAAAAGTATCTAAGTAGACTAAACTGGTTTAACATTACTCTAGCCATTTCAGATAGAGTTCTGTTCTTACGTTCTATAACTCTATTTTGTTGCGGAGTCCTAGGGCAAGAGAATTCATGTAGATAACCGTGTGTGTCACAAAATTGCTTAAATTTTGCATTCTCAAATTCGCCGTCATGATCACTACGAATGCGAGTAATCATGAACCCTTTGTCATTCTGTACTTTCTTGCAAAAGGTGACGAATTCTGATAATGCACCGTTCTTGCATGCAAGAAAATAAATCCATGTATATCTAGAGAAATCATCTACAATGACAAATGCATATAACTTACCACCTAGACTAGCAATTCTACTTGGTCCAAATAAGTCCATATGCAACAGTTGTAAAGGTCTAGTGGTACTTACAGCGTTCTTGGATTTAAATACGGATTTGGTAGCTTTGTTCTTTTCACATTCACTACATACCGTATCCTTCTTGAAAGAAATGTCCGGTAAGCTGCGTACCAACTTCTTTGTAGATAGTCTTAAAATTGTATCTATGTTTGCATGGCCGAGTCTCATATGCCATAGTTGACTCTCGATGCTTTTGGCAATCAAACATCTACCTGCTTTGTTAGCATCTTCCAACAAATAGAAAACATATATGTTGTCTTCCCTAATACCTTCAAATATAGTACTACCAGTTGAACTATCAACTATAGTACATTTATCTTTGACCAAGTTAATACCATAACCGTGATCAACTAAATGGTTTATGCTGAGCAGATTATGTTTTAACTCAGTAACTAGACAAACATCTTTATCACTGGATAGGGAGCCTTACCAATGTCACTGATACCGATTATGTACCCTCTTAAATTATTATCGAAGGAGACGTATCCTTCTTTATTCTTCTTCGACAGTGTTGCAAATAATGAAGTGTCACCGGTCATATGTCGTGAGCAACCGCTGTCGATGATCCATTTGCTCCTAGCATGTGAAGGGCGTCCCACCTACAAAACAATTTGCAGATAAAACTCTTGGTACCCATTTCTTGTAGGGTCCTGACTGGTTAGGTTTTGGTATCTATACATAAATATTTAAATCTACTAACTTTCTGATTCTACATGCAGAAGATATATGACCAATGAGGCCACAATAATGACATTTAGCATGTTGAGTGTTGAAAGTAGTGTGAGGTACATGATTGGCAGGTTTTGGTTTTCTAGTATAGAAGAATGCATGTCTATTAGTCTTCTTGGGCAAGGTTTTGGTATGGTCTGGTCTGACAGTGTTGGGCATGTTCCGATGATTCGGTAATTGACACGTGTTAGAATAGGAAGCAGCAACTTTAGGCCGTTTTCCTAAACTAATTTCCAACTTTTTGGAAGTATCATATAATCTAGTATAGTCAGATGTGAGTGATTCTAATCTGACCTGTGCACACTGGAGACTCTTTCTCTCCTTAGATAGGTCTTCCTTTAACTGGATGATAGTTTGGTCTTTTTCTTCGGATAGCTTAACAGTCTCGTGTAACAACAATTTAATAGAAGAAAGTTCACCAGACCCATTTGAAGAGTCATTATTTCTAACATGATCTAGTTGGTCGGTAAGTCTTTCTAGTTCACCTTTGTACTCTTTGAGTACCTTCTTAGAGGTTTCATATTTACTACGCAGTTTCCTGTAATCATTTAGCAGGTCACTGAAAGCCTCTCCTAGTTGCTCGAAGGTGAAATCATTATAAGGATCAAATAGAGGATTAGTGATTACCTGATCGCAAGCCATCAAGCATATATTTGCAGCATTATCTAATTGTTCGTCTTCTGAGTCGCTGGCTTCACTTTCATGCCATATGCTTGTGTTGGCATACTTCCTTGATGTAGATTTCTTCAGGTAGCCTTTGTCATATTTGCTGCTTTTTTTTATGATGATGCTGTTGGACAATTTTTCTTCATGTGTCCTTTCTTCTTGCATCCGTAGCAAATAGGATCTTCCTCGTTGTTGTTGTTGTTGTTGTCTTTTGTTCTCCTGTTAAATCTCATGAACTTCTTGAATTTTCTTACCAGAAGAGCTTGATCTTCAGAGTCGGAGTCGCTGTCATCAGAGTCGTCTTCGACAGTTCTTCTATGTTGAGCCTTGAGAGCGATCGACTTCTCTGACTTCTCCTTTGGTGTAGCATCTTCAAAGTCTTGAAGTTCTAACTTGTGAGTGAGTAGCTTACCCATGAGTGTTTCCAGAGACATTGTTGAGAGGTCGTTCCCTTCAATAATTGTTGTAGCCTTTGAAATCCAGTTCTTTGTAAGAGCTCGTAGAAGTTTGCGAATCTTCTCATGGTTACTGTAATCATTGCCTAGTGAAGACAAAGGATTTACAATATCCAAGAATCTTGTGAACATCTGAGTGACTGATTCGCTTGGCTTCATTTTGAACGCTTCGTACTCCTGAGTAAGTCTGCTGATCTTTGACTCCTTGACTTGTGTTGTTCCTTCGTTACTTCAAGAAGTTTCCACACTTCGTTTGATGTTGTGCAGGTAGACACCCTGTTGGATTCAATTCTGTCTAAAGCACAAAATAGAGCGTTAATAGCATGTGCGTCAAGACTGGCCTTTTTCTTTTCATCCTCTGTATATTTGTCATGGGGTTTTTCAACTAAAATTCCATCAACATTAATACGAGGGGGCTTTTTATAGCCATCAATAACTACAGACCATAAGTCAAAATTAAGAGATTTTAGAAAGAAACTCATACGTGTTTTTTAATAAGTGTAATTTATGCCGTCAAACAGTGGAGGTCTATTTGTGGCTTGGCCTTCACTTGTAAATTTCACAATTTCCATGTGTAATGTTGTGATCTATATAACAATTGAATATAACTGCAATTTTACCTTGATTTACCTGTATAACCCGCTCTAATACCAATTGTAGGAATGAAATCGTAAAGCAGAATACTCTAGAGGGGGGTGAATAGAGTAGGCAGCAAAATGTTGCTAATTAAAAATCTCGTTAGCAGTTAGATCACAGATATAATAATAATCATAAAATAAATGACAGTAATAAAAAGGTAATCAGAAGGCAAATGCAAACACCGAGATTTATACTGGTTTCCCTCTTGTGAGGACTAGTCCAGTCGGAAGAACTCTAGCTTCCAGTTGAATCCACTATTGGAAAATCCTGTAAGTTTTCATACGAAGTCCTTGCAACTTCTACAGACGCGAGCTTTGATACGAAGAATTCGACCAACTTCAATTGTGAAGAGTCAATCTTCAATCAAGCATCTGATTACAATTGCTCTGAAACTTCTAGACCGCACCGCACTGGCAAATCGACTAGAGGATTGTAACTGGCTTGGGATTTGAAAATGGAAGCTTTTAGAACTCTTTAGAAGAAATGTAAGCTTTAGAAGAGAAGAGATTGAAAGTGAATTGGTGATTTGAAATGATCGAAATCCTTCTCTATTTATAGTTTTTTCAAAGACAGAACTCTGACAGAATTCGGGCAGAATTCTGACAGAACTCTTTGTAACAAAATACAACTGAAGGGAGACCAAGTTCAAAATCAAACATTCACATAACGTTCAACTTGGCCGAACTCTGGCCGAACTCTGGACGAGTTCTGTCAGGGTTTGTTCAGTTGCTTTTGAGAAAAATAATTTTGGCTTTTTAAAAAAGTCCTTCAGAAGCTTTTTGTAAAATAGGTGTTTTTCAAAAACATAGGTCATTTTGAAAAGATAGGTCAGGTTTTCAAAAAACGATTTTAGGATAGCCTATTTGCTAGTACGACTTGGTATACAATGTATTCCTAGACTCAATAAAATGAAAAATTATATTACTTTGAAGGAAATACATTCTGACTGGCAAACAGCTTCAGTCTTGAACAGAGTAGATATCCATCGTTGATCAGTGTCCAAAACGTCGTAGGTAAACATCTGAATTGACTTGCATTTATATCGAGACAGAGTTTGATCAATTATTAAAATCAGGTTTGGCCATGACCAATGGGCCAATAAGCTTTTCTTTTCTTCAACCCCTTGGCAGGGAATTTCTCTTTCTGTACCTTTAAGGATACATCCAGAGGATCTTGAACTTCATCTGGATAATTCTTTAAAATAGAAGCTTCCAGTGGTGGATCTGCAGGATCCCTGTCCTCTGTATCCCGAAAGGAGTGAGCAGTGTGTTTCCCCAATTTGGATCTCTTCTCACTTCTAAAGCTATGTGTAGGATGGAAGCTTTCAGTGAATGTATTTGCTGAAGTATAGAAGTTTGCGTATGTATATAACATACGCGGGGCCTTGCTGA
This sequence comes from Iris pallida, assembly GCA_029216955.1. Classification (NCBI taxonomy): domain Eukaryota; kingdom Viridiplantae; phylum Streptophyta; class Magnoliopsida; order Asparagales; family Iridaceae; genus Iris; species Iris pallida. The sequence goes on along the minus strand of JANAVB010004012.1, from coordinate 4,225 downwards.
AGATTGAAGGGCATGGAGAATATAGCTTTTGTACCCCTGGCATTGTAATATCTCCAAGCCCTCGCCCCATCGATCAGAAAATCTTTGGCCTGTAGGCAGGTAGTGGCGTTACCCACATGAAGCTGATCATAGCCAAATTGCCGTACAAATCGACTCGGCAAGTACGGCTCCAAATAGCATTCTTCCTCGAATTGGTAGACCAAATGAGATGGACGGATCGTCTGCAACCATAAAAAGATAGGTGGACTGAGACGGAGTGATTTTTCGTTCAGATCCATCAACTGTGGAGGCATAGTCTCGTATCTGTGCGGAGGAAGAATACATTGAAATCTCCAGCCAGATCCACGATTCAATGCAAATCTGCACTCTGAAAGAGCAGTATATTGCCAATGAGCGCTGGAGTAGCGTCTGATGAAATCTCCGCTGGCACTTCCCATATTAGGGTTCATCAAACAGGGATGGTGGAGCAATAGTCATCCGAATAAATAGGTGTACGGCATCTCGGTGCGAGAGAAGTCTTGCCTCGCTGCCTTGTCATAAAGCATGGTCTGTACAAAGAACGCAATCCTGCGTTCAAACGGTAGGTCATTGCCGATAAAATATCCATCATATATCCAAAAATAAGACGTGCTGCAGCAAACAGAACGTCTCGATGGAATCTGTCAACTGCACTAGCTCCTGGAACTATGAAGCGTCGCAGCCATATAGAGAGAAAACCTGCTAGCTGGGCCTCTTTGGACATAGGTTTGTAACCCTGTCTGAGATAACTCTGGAGGGTGTCGCCAGCCCTAAATGGATGCAAGTCTTCATCCAGCCTGATATCTCCATGGTTGTGTTGCTCCATCAAATATTGCATGTCACTCTGACTGAAAGGTTCAAAGAAACAAGGGGCACGGACTTGACTCAAGTGGTTTGTCCTCCCATACATGACCCAGAAAAAGGTACGACATCCACTTGGTTGTATAACAAGTACCTGCAGTAGCACTTTTGTAGAAGAGCGAGCAGATTTTGTAGTGACACAATAGCTCTTGGAAGACGGCGATCATCTGAGGATTCTCTTCCGCCATAGCATCCAATTCTTCATTTGTGGGCACATACTCTTCGTATGGATTATCGCCTATTGGTAGATGAGAGAGATATTTTATCTCATGGAGAGCAAATCCCATTTCTCCATGGGAGGTCATTAAAGTCCCAGTGCTTTCATTATATCTCTCCACTAAAGCCAGAATCATATGAGCGTTCTGGCAAATACCGTATACTGTAGTCCAGATGGCATTGTAAAGATCTAAATCGAGGAGCCTGTCCTTGAACTGATCTAAAATCTATATAGATAAGCTGCTCCAACGCTTCATATCTAGGTTAACCAGACCGGTCATACGCATGCCGCGGTCTAGATATCTTCCTTCAGCCTTTGCGAATGTATTTGCAAATATGGGTATTCTGACTGGAAGGAGCAGAGAGAAATCCTCGGGAGGAATACAGCTTGGCTTCAAACCTCTCAAGTGGGTGTTGTACTTCTCAGAAGTACTGTAAAAGAGGTCCTTGTGCTGCGAACCCATTCTATAACAGATTTTTCTGACTCTTGCCTGCTTGATGGGAGTCAGATCCCATGACATTATTCTGGGATAGCTTGCAAATTCATATTAAGATAAAGCCATAGACCTCGATATTTCTGTGAGGTATATGACTTTGTCTTCACATTTGAATATTCTTTCCTTTTTTCTTGTCTTGGGCTGGGAAGTCTTCTTGATGGCATCCCCGAATAGGAAGGCAGGTTTCTTGTCGACCACACTATCCAGACTTTCTAGAGGTTCCCCGTTTATTAAGCTCAGCAGGGTTTGGTTTTCTTGGACCATGAGGAGGGTCTTCCGTGCTTCAGGACCATCGTACTGAGGGAATGTGACATGAGATAAATTTTCCTTGTACTCCGGGACATTAAATGCTGAAGCAAATCTTTCAGCATTAGGGTCTTCCCAAAGATCAACTGCAAAGAAATACATGAACAAAAGTTAGAAGCAACAAGAGTGTGCAACTTTATAAAGAGCAAATAATTGGGTTGTGCAACATCCTGGGTTGCGCAACAATCAAGTTGCGTAACATCCTGAGTTGCGCGACTTTCTGGGTTGCACAATATTTTAGGTTGCGCAACATCCTGAGTTACGCGACAACCTGGGTTGTGCAACATTCTGAGTTACGCGACAACTTGGGTTGCGCGACATACTGTGTTGCACAAAATTTAAGTTGCACAACATCTCAGGTTACCCTATATACAGGTTGCGCTATAACTTGCTTATGCAATATTTTTGATTACGCAAACAACTAAGTTGCGCAACAGCATGCGCAACACGGTTCGTAAGAACGAACAGTGCTCAAATAAAGCAACCACACCCTAATAAGGGGTGGCATAGAGTTTGTGATGCACCAAACACTCTAAGAAGAGGGGCGCAAGTCAATTAAAGATCAAGTCATCCTCCATAGGTCAAATTTGTTCGTTCTTGATCACCTTCCAGAGCTGGGTTTGTTGTCTCTCATCGAGAAGAGTGCGGCGCATACTGTGACGCGCGAGTCAGCGGAGCACGAGTCGAAGCGGCGGCGACGCTCTTTCCTTCGTCAGCGGCGGTCTTCTTGGGGGCATGTCGTCGAGGAGATAGTCGGAGAAGAGGATTACAAGAGTTCAAAAGTATTCTCTCAGAAGATTAAAGTGAAAGTAAAGAGTTACAGTCGTTTAAACAGGGGTTATTTATAGCCTAAAGATAGAATCCTAACAGTCACCCTTAGTTGCACGTAAAAATCATAACAGATCGCAACAGACTGCGCGAGATAGGCGCAACTTGACTCAGTAATTGTCATGATTCAAAGTATTTCAAAGTTTTTTAACATTTCAAAATTTCGAAAACTTTGAAGGGGGTCTTGTAGAGCCCAAAATTAAGTTGTGCCATGTTTTATTACTCAGCAATCAAGTTGTGCCCCAGAAATCAAGCTGCGCCACTGTTATGAAGCTTAGAGATCAAACTGTAATGCCCCGCTCCGCATCGGTGCATTATGATTTCGTTGACTCGAAGAGTTGCGTTGACCCGATGAGGTATCGATGCAAATCGATGCAAGTGTTACGTTGGCCAAAGGTAAGCTTTGAGTCGGGTGAAATCTATGAGTCGAATCGATGCAAAGGATAAGTTCCGTTTGAGCAAGTGCTAATGTTGGTTGATCTGGTGTGCAGGCTATGCCTTTATGCTGGATTACGGATCGTGGTATGGGAGCGATAGGCCAAATCAACGAGTGGTTCAAAATAATGGCTAAGTCCGGGAGTTAGCTATGCGATCGTGTTATGGAAGCGAGACGCTTCAACTCAGCAAAACGGCAAGGCGTATCGACTTAAGGTGGGCGGGTTCTTGACTCTCTCTCCCTATTCCTTCATGTCTAATAAAATATGTTATGGTATACGTAAGATGTTATCGAGTTAGCGAGCGTGGCTCGACGATGAAAGGTCTAAGTATGCGTTGAACACTAAAATAGAACATTGAACAATCGAAACATTGAAGCGACGTGCATCAAGTGTACGAGTCGCGGTAGGACGGTAATGGTAGAACATTGAAAGACAATATTGAGTTGTGCATCACGTGCACGCCTCCGAGAATATTGAACACTAGGCATAGAACATCGATTATGGCACTGAGCGTGCTCTCGGGCACTTATGTTACGAAAAGACTAAGTAATACGGAATTATGCTATGAGACTAACTTACGAATGGTACGCGTTGAATACGAGTATGAGATGACTAAGCCGTTGGGCATCGTGCATTAATATAGATGTGTTGGGGCATAACGCCGACGGAGCTCCCCATATGAATGGTGGATTATGTTTATGGCACGGAAAACCGTTTATGGCACGGGAAATCGTTTACGGCACGGGAAACCATTTATGGAACGGGACTATGTTTATGCAACGAAGGATTTGGTTGGATTGTTATGTGTGTTTGCTATGGCGTATTACATGGTCAATGGACTCGGATGGCCCGTGCACGGGTACGACTTCCCTCGAACGGTTACGCCGGGGCGTCGGGACCGTTCGGCCTAGGAGGAAATTATGTGTGGTATTTATGGTGCACAACATTCGGACGGATTACGACCGTCCCGTGCTGTGATAAGCTATGATATCTGTAAGTTTGGGATCCTTCGTATACTGGGCTAGCAACCCGTATCGAAGCGATTGTAGGCTTACACATAAG
>JANAVB010004011.1:0-60961 GCA_029216955.1 Iris pallida | reverse complement strand
TATATATATATATTATATATATATATATATATATATATATATGGACACAAAAATATATATATATATATATATATATATATATATATATATATATATATATATATTTTGTGTCCATATATATATATATTATATATATAATATATATATATATATATTTTGTGTCCATATATATATATATATATATATATATATTATATATATAATATATATATATATATATATATATATATATAATATATAATATAGGACACAAAAAAATCTCAAGAAATATATTTAAATTTCCTAAAATATATGAACAAAATTATTGTACCAATATTACATTTTATGATTATAACATGGCAATTAAACAAAATCTTCAATTAAATACAAGGCTTATCAATAATTATAAAAATGCTGTAAAATTTATAATAGAAATCCTTAATAATTTTTAAAAAATAATAAAAATATTTTTTCTAAATTATTCATACATAACTTATACAATTAATATACGCATGTAGCATTTTTGATATATATATATATATATATATATATATATATATATATATATATATATATATAGGTGATAAGAATGGTTCCCAGCTTTTGTTCCCTTCTTGGGAACAAAATATATATATATATATATATATATATAGGTGATAAGAATGGTTCCCAGCTTTTGTTCCCTTCTTGGGTGCCCTTGGGGCTCCTCCCGGTCCGTCTATCTCTTCCAGTCTCCCCTCTCCCCGCCCGCCGGTGCCTGATGGCTCCACCTTGGCCGGCAGAGTGCCTGGCCCTGTTTAGTCATACCCTCCCTCATCTTCCCCCTCACCCACTATTTTTCCTCTACCTCCGTTTCCTTCTATTTCTTCCCCATACGTCCCAGTTCGATGGCTCCACCTCCTCTGTCCTTCCTCCCCTCCCCCCTGCAGCCTATGCCACCACCCCCCTTTGTTTAGGTGCGACCCCCTGTCACCATCTCAGCGTTTCCCCCCGCCCCTGGGCTCTGTCCCCAGTGGTAGCCAGGCTGCCCCTCCTTGGGTCGGGCATGCCCTGACATTCGATCTTCGGTTGGCGCCTTTCTTCCATCTTCAAATTTAAAATGGATCTGTAGTCCCATCGGGTTGGGAGCCCCTACGGTACAAGCCTCGTGTTTTCCAACACCTGGCCTTTTGTGTTTGCTGGGAGCTATACCACACACGAAGGGGGCCCACCTATTCAATCCCATCCATCATGTTCTGCTTTCCTTTCCCAAGCTACCTTTGGTGGGTCCCACGGAGACATTCGCCCAGGTTTTTATGCCGCCTGTCCTTTCTGCTGTCGGCAGCCCCGCGTATTTTCCCCTCTCTAACCCTGCGTACTGGGGGGGGTCCCTCACCCCCGCTGCTCTCTACGCCAACCCTCACTCGGTCGTTTCCACCCACTCACCCTGTGGTCTCGGGTGGGTCCCACTCCCCCTACGAGCTCTACACCTCTCCCTCACCCGTAGTGCCCCCTGAGCTCTACGCTCCCCCTCCTCTCTGGGATCTTCGCTGTCCCCGACACTCGCAACCCAGGTCCTTCCCTCCTATTTTCCCTGCTGCACCTCCCCTCGGGCCCCCCTCAGCCCCCGACACTGACCCCGAATCTTCTGGTCCGATGCCCTCCGGGTCCTTTGCCCCCGTAGCTAGACACTACTCTTCTCCAGTGGTCGCTTTGGCCGATGCCGGCCTAGAGGTCTCCGACACTTCGGGACAGGGCGCTTGTCATTTTCCTCGCCCGGAGGCGCGTGATTCCCTAGCGGCGTCACACCCTGAGAGCAGTGCAGCCATCGTCCCGTCTTTCCCCGTCATCCAGTCAGGTCCACCCCCAACCCCTCCCCTGGCAGGGTGCCCCTGGCTGTTACCGTCGCCCTCGCCCCCCGTGCCGAGCAATGCCCACCCTTGATCCCCCCTCCCGCCTTCTTGTGGGGTGTCGCTGGACCCCCCTCGTCCGGAGCTGCTCCGGCGTCCTACGTCGCCAAACTTCGCCCGGACTTAGCTTTTGAGCGGAGTCTCCTTTTCCCATACATCAATCTTCCGGACATTGAGTACTCCTAGGACTCCCCAGTGCCTTTTGTCCCCTTCACCGAGTTGGAATTGACATCCCTGTCATCATCTTTCCATCACACTTTTATCCTCAAATTTTCCACTGGCTGCCCCAAACTCTCCAGGGTGTAGGAGGCGATAGCCAGCTGGAAACTATCGGTAAATTACCGAGTGGCACCCCTCGATTCCAGGCATATTCTTCTCTACCTATCCTCCGACCTCGACCATAGGACCGTGTGGTCCAAAGGCACGTGCAGGATTGACTCTAACCAGATGAAGATCATCAAGTGGTCAGCAAGCTTTAGTACCAAAAAAGACTCAACGAAGGTCGCCGCCTGGGTTACCCTGCCTAATCTTCCCCTAATTTGCTTTGTCCCAGCGGCACTTAGGCGTATTGCTAATTCCTTCACAACGTATGTGGCCATGGCCCCCAGAGACCAGCAACCTCACCAAGGCTCACTATGCCAAAATATGTGTAGAACTCGATCTCTCTTCCGAACCACCCAATTTTATCACTATCGAGCCGGGCAACCGGACCCACACCCAACAAATCCTCTACGACAACCACATTATGTTCTGCAACCATTGCCATTTAAGAGGTCACCTCCGAAAGCACTTTCACTGTCTCCACCCAGAGCTCAAGAAGAAACTAGTCAGGAACGATAGAGTACCAACAGAGGAAAGGACGCCCAAGGCTCCCCTTCTACCTCTTCCAAACTCACACAATCGATTCAGCTCCAGTGACGGCAAGTCAGACAAGAGCGAGTCCCCCAGCAAAGCCTTGATCCCCTTCGACACCCAAGCTCCCACCCTCTCCAACCAGTTCGACGCTCTTATCTCGGGGGACACGGAGCCCCAAACGAAGATAACGTCTCCCCTAGTCGATCGTGTCCTCACCGAGATCCCCTACTTGGAGAACGTAGAGGCGACCACTACCACCATCGATGCAGATCAACAGCGCACCAACGAAGACTCTGTTGCAGAAGCCCTTTCTATTCTATGACAAGACCTAGTTCGGAGAGGACAACAGGTTCAAGCCGCAGGCTTCCCTCTCCAGCAAACAATATTTCAGATTGAGAGCGCCAGTGACTCCTTAGTTATTCCCCCAGAGGATCTCATTTTGGACTCCGCTGGGGAATCGATCGGCCCTCCCCCGAACCAACGCGAGGAATCTACTCACGACCCTACCACCTCGACAAAGACAGAAGCCTCAACCTCATATGGGGTCAATGTCAGGAAAAGGACCCGCTGATACCACAACCATCCAAACCAGATCCGCCACCAAGCGAAACAAAAATACCCTCCCACAACTTCTTTAATGCTTAACATCATATCCTGGAATGTGCGCAGGCTAGGGAACAAACCTACATTAAAGAGAATTACCAGCCTTAGGAAAATCCACAAGATTGATATCCTCATTATTCTAGAACCTAAAATCCCCCCCAAAAGATTAAAATCTATCCAGATGCAGCTGGGCCTTCCCACGGCCATTGCAAGTAGACACGATATTTGGATCCTCTACACGAATGACGTCAACATCGGGAGCATCCAGGACACCCGGCAGGCTCACTCCTGCTGGTTGGAACATCTCATGCTTCTAGACCGTGCCATCAACTCTGCGGTCCATGGCAGCTGTGATATTACAGAGCAGAAATACCTCTGGAACGATCTCCTTGAATCCACCAAAACCATACCAACTCTCCTTGGCTTTGAATCGGGGACTTTAATGCGCTTACCTGTAGAGAAGAGAAAATTGGGGGACACCCCCTCCTACCCAGGCCATGCAAGACTTTAACAACTTTATCTTCAATGCTCATCTAGCCTCGCTCCAGTTCACCGACAATGCTTTCACCTGGTACAACATGTAAGAAGGTGACCATTGTCAATATTCTCGTGTGGACAGAGCCCTCACAAACGACCTCTGGCACGAAATGGGGATCACAACCAACATGTCCCATCTCAACTCCTCTGAATCCGACCACGCCCCCTGCTGGTGGAAATTAAAAACAATACTAACCCATCCAATAAGAACTTCTAATTCCTCGACTTCTGGACCGAGCACCCCTAATTTTTGGACATAGTCGCGGAAGCATGGAATAGCGAGGATTCACCCTACCCCTCTCTCGGGTGAGCAACAAGCTCAAAGCAATGTGGAAAGCCCTGTCCAATTGGAGCAAACTAGCATACGGGGACATCTTTCAAGCCGTTCGGGTTGCTGAGGATGACGTCTCCCATGCTGAAGCCAGGTTCGCCTTGGATCGCTCCTCGGCGGCCAAGATTGCACTGAACCTCACCAAGGCTATGCTTAAATTTAGGCTCAAAGTGGAGACAGATTTCTGGAAGCAGAAAGCGAGATTGAGATGGGACGGTGAAGGGGATAAGAACTCGAAATATTTCCTTGCCTGTGTCAACGGTCGCAGACAGAAGCTATTGATTCACCATACTATTGATGACAATGGGAATATCATTACAGACCAAAAATGCATCCAGGTGGCCGCCACGAGGTTCTATTCCAAATTATTCTCCAAAGAGATGGTTCACAAAGACAACGCCTTCCTGGATCAAATCCCCCTTCTCATTAATGACACCGACAACGCTCAGTTGGAATGCCCCCCACTGCCCAAGAAGTAAAAGATGCGGTGTGGGCTCTGAATGAGCACAGTGCTCCCAGACCGGATGGCTTTTCAGGGGTCTTCTTTCGCACGTGCTAGGACATTATCAAGCAGGATATAACCGAAGCGGCTATTACTTTCTTTGAAGGAGCCACACACCCCAAAGCCATTTCTAGCACCAAGCTGATCCTTATTCTGAAAAAAGAAAATCCGGAGTCCTTTCGTGACTTTCGACCCATCAGTCTGTGCACTTTCACCAACAAGATCATCTCCAAAATCATCGCAGCCAGAATGGCAGGGATCCTCCACAAGATCATCTCTGAGGAGCAAAGCGGGTTTGTTCAAGGGAGGAACATCCAGGACAATATTATGCTGGCCCAAGAGTTAATAACCTGCATAAAGTTTCCAGTGAGAGGGGGCAACATCGCCGTTAAAATCGACATGGAGAAAGCTTATGACAGACTGAACTGGCAATTTATGATCTGGGTCTTTAGGGCATTTAGATTCTCCGAAACTTGGACCAACACCATGTGGAGATCCATCAGCAATTCATGGTTCTCTACGGTCATCAATGGCCAAGCCGAGGGATTTTTTAAATCCAGTCGTGGGGTTAGACAAGGCGACCCTCTATCATCCACTGTCGTCATTATAGCGGCAGATGCCCTGAGTAGGAACCTTAACAACATGATCAGCACTCCGAACTTCCAGCACTATCACACATCCAGCGGATGTCCTATCATTACCCACCTGGCCTTTGCTAACGATCTACTCATTTTCTCATCTGGGGACGAAGGAGCAGTGGCAGTGGTCCACAACACCCTGCAGCGGTACTCCATATGCTCCGGCCAGAAGATCAATCCCTCTAAGAGCGTCATCTATGCTCACCACAACATCAAAAGAGAGCACGCAATCAGGCTCTCCAACTTAACCTCATTCGCTGTTGATCATCCTCCGTTCAACTATCTTGGTTGCCCTCTCGTGTACAAAAAATCCAATACTGCTATTTTTGAGAAATTGATCACAATGATCAGGAATAAACTTGAAGGGTGGCATAATGCCACTTTATCCCCAGGCGGCAAGACGATCCTAAGCAATCACATGCTCATCTCCATCCCCATCCACACCCTGGCAACGTGCTCTCCGCCCTTAAAGGTTCTTTCTTCGATCGAGCAGATCTTTTGTAATTTCTATTGGGGGTATTGCAACGGCCAAGATAAGCATTACTGGGCGAGCTGGGACTCCATGGCTCATCCTACTGAGGATGGGGGTTTGGGATTCACCAAACTCACTCACATCGTTAAAGCTTTCTCGATGAAATTATGGTAGAATCTCCGCACGAGCAAGAATTTATGGACCAGGTTTATGAAGACCAGGTACTTCAAGCACATCCACACATCAATGGCCATATCCAACATCAGATCCTCAGTGGCTTGGCGTCGTATCCTTATCGGGTGAGACCTTGCCGAGCCTGCGATAAGACTCCAACTGGGTGACGGCGAATCGGATCCATTCCTGGAGAGATGGATCGGAGATAGCTTGATTCCGAGTATCACGGAAACCCCGAGAGACAGTAGGATCAAAGACTTGTGGAACCCTATTACTAATGACTAGAACTGGGACAAGATTCGCGAATGGACCGATAACGATATGGCAGAGAGCATCCGATTGAGCGGATTAAGAATCGGTCGTGATGCCGATGCGATGAGGTGGACGCTCGAGCTTCGGGGGCATTTTCGGTGAGGTCGGCGAGAATCGCTGTCCAAGGGTTGGGGCAGCATCATCATTTCACTGTGCACTATTGGCACACCTGCATCCCAAGAAGTAGTCTTTTCTCATGTGGAGAGTCATTAGAAAGAAATTGCCAACTGACGATATCCTCAACACCATTGGGATTAGCTAAGCATCAGCCTGCAATTGCTGCTCTGCTCGTCAGATGGAGACTATCGACCACATCTTCTGTCAAGGAAGCCTGCCTGGCAGTATCTAGAGGACCCTCAACCAGCACTACAGTATCGAGCCGGGGGGTGGTCGCTTCTACGATCTTGCAGACTCTTGAGGTATATCTTTCCACGGCCACCAGATCGTCGCAGGCCGCTACGTGGGCGATTTGGAAGAATTGCAACAAGGCAAGATACGAAGGTCACCAATACTCAACCGACCAGCTCTTGCGGGAAGTCTTTTGCCAATCCCGCAAACGGAGCATCCTGTGCTCCCACAGCCCGAGAGCATTCTGGTCCTCGCTCCACCCCTCATCTGTGGCGGTTGAGCTGTCTCCCCTTGTTCTTTCCTTTTGGTGGTATACTTGTATAGGCGCTCTTTTGCCTTGTATACGGTTTCAGGCTTCGGCATTTTGAGCCTTGATTAATAAATAAGGGGGTTTTGCAAATATATATATATATATTTTAAAACAAAGCGGCCATGTCGGTTGATTAATAAAACCAAGCGGCCGTGTCGAAAACACCCAGCCACCGCTTGGACCGGGGGCCGTGGGCGAACCACCAAGCCTATATATAGGTACAATATCATTTACCAAAATAATTTAATCCATACTCAATAATAATAATAATAATCACCACAAATAATAGGTTATCATAATTTGGGGGAGTACACCTACTACCAGTATTATTTTCACAAATAAATATAAATTTTCAAATCCTTTCAAAGAAAAACTAAATAAATAAATAGATAAATAAATATTAAAACATTTAAAAGACGACCAAGATATAATTTTGATGAATTTAATGAACCAAATATTACGATACATAAATCTAGTGACGCCTATAGCTAATGTGCTAGTCAAGGCACTTGACTGCACTAGTCGTGCCATGTTGTCTAGTCAGTGTGCATAACAAAAATTAAGCATACTAAGACTATTTATGAATAAAAATAATTCAAAACAAATTATTTAAGAAAAAAAATCATAAAATCCTCGAAACTTTTGGGGGTTTACATCCTACCCAACTTATAAAAATTTCATCCTCAAAATTAAAATAAAATTTAATATAACAAATAAAAATACAATGAGGCTAAATATAGAGGGAGAGTAAGTACATCAAATCATAAATCGGTTCTCGAAAAGATGTAGGTTGTAGTTATAGAAGGAGTCCAAACTGACAACATAATCTACAAGGTAGGGTATTCTTAATCTTGCATGGATCATGGATATCTAGTTCATGTGAGGGAATGGCTCGATATTGCCTGGTTAAAAAATCAAATGGGTCGAAATTAGGCATCCGTGGTTTGTTCTTAGGGGAAATGTTTCGTACATGTGGTATAGTTAAAATAGAGCACAGGGGAGTGTTTTTGTGTGGGACATGTATGTCATGTTGTTGAGTGGCTTGTCTAGTTCATGAGGGTAAAATTTGTTACAAGAAAATTGCTAGTGTTGTATTCCAAACATTAAAGTCACGGTAGAGGTATCAAAATGATGCCGGTAGAAATAGACGTTATAAACCACTTGATATATTAACCCAACCGGAGAAAATGTGTCAAGTTCAAAATGGTGTACGAAGAGATTGAATGATTCTCTCTTCTATATCATACGAGGGTTATCGACGGGGTTACAAAATTGTAAGGTCCCTCTTGCAAGAATATCTAACGATTAGATCATAGATTTCTATTTGTGATAAGTCTACTAAACTATTATCATAAGGTTTCTAATGGTGTCGAATGTAGTGCTCATGCATTGCCGTAGATAACTCGTAAATCATGGTAAGACGAAGTAATTACGCTAGGCATACTAACTAACTAGTGAACGGGTGGTTCTAATGCTAACTCATGTCTAATTAAATAAAAATGGTATGACTAGAAAATTTATAACACCCACTTTTCTAAATGGGGGTAATTTTGAACTTTTTTAATTTTAGTCTTTTAATAATGAGATTTAAATCATGTAATGATTTTTGGTTATTCTTAATTCTTTTAAAACTATTTAATTGGTAATTTATGATTTTGGTATTTTGCTAGTGAAACCCTAGATAATACTTGACCTAGAGACTAACCATGACCATGGGAACCTAACCATGTGATTAGGGTGAATTATTTCTATATTTTTGCCCAAGGGTATTTTGGTCATTTTGATTTTTGAATTATTTATTACATTGGTGTTGTGATTTTTGACTTTTGCTAGTTGAGACTTTAGAGACTAGCCTAGAGTTTGACTTTGATTGGTGACTTAGTTAGCATGGTGTGGGACCCTAATCTAACTTATGTTGGTCATAGTTGACTTGAGTGTGGCTAGGTTTCATGAGAGGATTGGGAGAGTTTTGCATTTAGACTTATGGCTAAGGAGATGAGCTAGCTAGTTAACAATCTTGGCCCAAAGCCCACCATGAGAAACCCTAACCCGAGACCTTCATTTGGTCAGCCACTACAGCCGCTTATAACCTAATTCTTCCTCTATAAAGTCTCTCTTCAAGACCACTTGCCTCTTTTAGAACACCCCCTTTAGGAAACCCTAATTTCTTCCCCAAATTGTCAAATCTCACCATTCCTCCACCAAATTGATCCCAATTTTTCATTTGGATCTAAATATGGAATAGAGGTTGAAGGAGGCTAGCTTGCAAGGAGGAGAGCTCATTTGGACTTTGCTTGAGGAAGGAGACTTCACAATTTGGATTTTCATTAGGATTGGCTCTTTATAGGTAATCCCTTCAAATCACCTCTAAATCCTGATTTCTTTCCGTAGATGCATCCATCTAGGTGACCCCTAGCTATAGGTAAAGTTTGGTAGGAATTAGAATTAGTTTGGTGTCCGTATCGGACACGTATCCGTGTGTGTGCATAAGTGTTCGATGAAATATTTGAATGAAATTTATTTTATTATTTTTTAAATCTATTTGAATAGGATTGTAGCCCTATATTTGTACTTTGACTTTTGTATGGACTAAGCATGAATCATATCAATTTTTGTGTCCAAATCAGACACGAACCCGTGAACCAGATAGTATTTCAGTGCCTGCTGCTCGAGGGGGTTTTCTCCTCGTATAGGCCACGTGGGCAGCTGCTACTTGGCATTGAGGTGGGGAACATGACTAACAGGCCGGCCCTAAGTCTCGTGTTATTAGGATTCGTGTCGGACATGATATCTAGTCTGCACTGTTTCGTACTGACACGCGTGCACAAGATTTGCTTCTGATACGGGTCTCGTGTCTGCACAGGACACGTCGTGGACACTTCGTGTTGTGTCGAAAGTGTAGCCCTATATGTGGGATACACGTGGACATAACCATGTGGCTCCATGTGAGCCATGTTGTGTCCATAAGCTTGTGTACCAGCCGTACGAGATAGTGCGGTCTGTGCATGTCTGGGGTGTTTTCGTGTGCACAGACACGTGTCCTATTATCTAGACACGATACGACCTGTACGACACCTGTAACCCTATGACACATACTACCTTGTTTACCTAACCTGCCTACACTCATATACGCTGCTGTAGGTTTAATTTGGGTTTGTATGTGGGTTCCTGATACACTGATGTAGGTTTATTTGGAATTTGTTTGTTAAAATAGGTTTGCATGAATGTATTTGTATGATTATAGGCATGTTGCATATATGAAGTTTAAACACCTACCTACACAACTACCTGGACTGCACACTATTAAACCTACCTGAGAATTGAACTACCCACTGTAATGTAACTCATACACTAATCCAAACATGTACACACCACTGAAACTAATGTCCACAAACACACACTTTGATGGTACACTATATACACTGTTATGAACTCCACATGAAATATGTACACTGTTAACTAAAATTTGAATGTTAACATGTATGTCAATTTATATGTATGATTGATTCACTAAAACTAAACCTATACTCTATAACCTGCTGCCTGATATACACATATACCACACACTAACACTCACACCCCCTGTCTTACGTATTTACCCACACACATGCTACTTTCACTTGACACTTGACACTAATTTACATGCCTTGACACTAGACTACACACACACACTCTAACCTGCTCTCACTGTCACAGTTTTTCAGCCCCTTTCTAATCCTTTGTTCCTCTTTCTATTTATGAATATGTATGTACGTAAATATGCATGTATGGATGTATATACGTATGTAAATATGCATGTATGAATGTATACATGTATGTAATGTAAGCATGTATGTAATGCATGAATGAAATGAATAAATGCTTGAACTGAGAACCATGATTGAACATAGACCCCCCTTAACTAAAATCCCAATATGTACACACACACATTGTTTATTTTCCCCCTTCTCTCTATATATATAATGAAAGCATTAATGAATGAATGTGATATGTCTAGATAGATGGATATATGTAATGTAATGAATAATGTAAACTATATATATGTGATATGAATACATGTATAATATATGTATGTAAGGTATAGATTCAATGTAAGAACACATGTAATGTAGGTATGTATACATGTATGTATACACGTATTTAGGTATGGTATATAGACTTCTGTGGTTCATTTGGCTTGGTAATATGTTTGACTGCTAGTGTAGGCTTGGTTAGGCCTAGAATGACTTGTTAGACTAGGATTGGACCTAGTATGGCTTAGTTGACCTAGTTTGACTAGTGTAGTTGACTAGAGTTGACCAAAAGTTGACTTTTAGTCTAGAATGACCTAGAAAGCATATAGAATGCATTGCAATCTTCAATATTACCATTTTGGACATGTTGTGACCTGTGTTGCTCTAAATAGGACTCATCTACTCTGTCTGGACATCTACGCTTAGCAAATACTCAGGATATCATGCGAGTATATTCTCTGATCAATTCATACTTGTTAGGATTTATATTCTTGCTCTAGATTACTTTACTTGATGTTGTCACGTTGTTAACACGAATTAGTACTATATGGATCTTTACATTGAGATGTTATCCCCTTCGGGAGCATCGGGTACATCATGTCATGTGCGTTTCACTTTTATCATGTACTCTTATGCTTTCATTATTCATGTACACTTTTATGATTCATGTACTCATATGTTCACAGAGCCCTCATGTATACCTTTATGTGCACCCATTTATGGGCCCCTCATGTGAAATATTGTATAATAAAATAACTTGTCTGGATCCTTATGTATTGATTGAGGTACGGGGGAGTAGAAGCAGTCATGTGAACAATTCCAAGTAGTCATTGTATAAACTCTTTAGTGTAATCATGTGCAAGTTCAGGCCGTTCATATGTCTATCTTGTACTCTACATCACTAGTCACTGATAGTTCTCTACTTATAGTAGCTATTTACATTACAGTTCTCTCTCTTTTACTACATGTATTTTCTTTCAGCGTTTTATGTATTTTACTCTATTGCATGCTTTATATTCCTATCTTGATATGAACTATTAAGATTATGTGCTTGTTCCTATCCTTACTGGACCTACTAAAAATATTATAGAGGATGACGAGGACCTTTGTCCTACCTATTATGGAACTGCCATAGATGACACTTGCGACTTTGACCTGCAGCAGGATCCATCAGCAGTAGAGGATGTCCCTCCTATAGTTTAGGCTAGTTAGCTAAGACTTCTATCTTATTTTGATGTCTTGTCTCATTTGGATACATTTATGTTTATATTTTGGATCTTGTTATTATTCTGGATGTTTGTGGAGATGTTATCTTAGACACTTAGACTTCTTCTCCTGTTTGTATTTCATTTGATAATTTTTATTATCTATCTATATTATCGTACTTCTACCTTAGTTGTGATTGAGCTGTACATTTCTATATTGTCCTCCGTTTAGAGTGTATATACAGTACATGTACCTTATAATTGTTAAATGTATACATAGGACATTGTTCTACCACCGACACTGCGGCGTAGGCTGGACATACCCACTTCTCGCGCCCCTACGCTGGGTGCGGGTCGTGACAAAATTATCTGTTAGATCCCTAACCTCGGGATGGGTGTCTATCATGTCAATGGTAAATGCTTATCCTTACTTTTATCTATTTATCTCATGTCTAACTGTATTGCTTAGTCGTGTAAGGGTTTGGTAAATAAATGTTGGTTTAACGCAATAGATATAGAGACTAAGGGTTAATAAATCAAGATAAATGATTAAGGATCAAGGGTACATAATTCCTTAAAGGGAAGCTTGTATGATAGTCGTCTAGGTTAGGGGCACGATTAAGGAAATGATTTTATTCAATCTTAATTTCGAATGATTAGAAGATCACGATAATATAGGGTCGAGGGAATGACAAGTAACTCAAGGCAAGGTTGTATTCGCCTGGCTTGGCCGATGGTTAGCTACACTTGTGTATATACATCTATCCTGGCCATAGGTGATAGGGCATCTAATGGGGATATCATGTACGAGCATTTATCTTTCTAAAATAGGTGAAAGGATGAAAACAATAAGGAGCTCAAGGAAGGTAAGGTCAAATACAAATATCTGGTTCAAAGATGATTGAGTAGTTCAAAAGAGACTCATCAAGGCATCGCAGATGAGATCCTAGAGGGCAAGTATATTTGTTAACTGTATCTCAATGCACTCTGAGTACGAAGAGCGAACCAAATGTACTAGGTTGATCAGACCATCATGCACCGGCTCTAATTAGACAACATGTTAGTGGGGTACCTCTAAAACATATATGTCATGGGCAAGCTTAATAAAAGAATATGCTTGCAAAACTAGGCTATAATGGCAGCATTAGTCAAAATAGTTCAAAATATGAGTACGCGAGATAATGATAAAAAAAAGTGTAAATAGTTCAAGTTCTGTGTCCGGTGTTCGTGCCTATACAGTCCTACTGTCTTCTTGTCTAAGGCCTTGGTTAAGGTCAAGGAATGTTAAGTCGTGAGGCATTCTACTCAACCTATAAGAGTTAAACTAGTAGTGTGATAGGATAATGGAATATGTCTTACCTAGTATGAGTCACCTTCCTAACATCTATCTAGCACGAAGGAAACATGATAATTACGATAGTGTAGAAGCATGGAAAATACTAAAGAAATTGACTCATGCGGCCAAGAAAGACCCATGCGGCTCATAAAACGCATGCGGCTCAGGGAGTCATGCGGCATAAGGAGCTATACGGCCGGAGGCATTCCATGCGGCTCAGAAGACACGTGGCGTGACAGTGCTCCCCTCCGATCCATGCTGCATTAATTGCTTTGACGGCTGACCCCTCTGAAAAGTTGATAGACCTGACACCAAAGCAGGTAATTATGACTCTGTCTGATGATGAATCTCTAGGGAAGAGAAAGAAATCTCTGACACGATCCCCGAGAACAACAAAATGCCACGTGGCCCTGCCACGTGGGTGTGCTTATGCGGCTCGAAGTGAAGACTTCCCATGCGGTTCAGAGTGAAGCTGTCCCATGCGGCTCGAGTGGAAATCCCTATGCGGCTCAAGAAGATCATGCCCATGCGGCTCAAGCAGACACACCATTATGCGGTTCATGCGGCTCATCATATGGTTCAGAAGTTTGAAGGAGGGGGCCACTGCCCAGACAGCCCTGACACGTGTCCCAAGTCTTATGCGGCCCAAAATTCATGCGGCCCAAATCTCATGCGGCCCAATCTGCATGCGGTTCCAGTCTCACCATTGGCTCTCAGGACACGTGTCCTCAGCCGATCAATCTCCCAGATTTATGGCAATCCAAGATCGGGTCGAATCCCAATGATCTGGGGCACGTGGCAGAAGAATAAATTTGATTTATTCGCAGGTATGAGAGAATCATTATAAGGAAGATTTATACCAATCAGCATTAATTGCTAATGGGAATTTGGTGTAATCTACCCTTAATGGTTCTGATTCGTCACAATCAGAAACGAACGGCCTGGATTGATCAATCCCCAGGCCGCCGCCATCTCCAAGAGCTAATCATTGGCAACCCTAGCGATCACATCCCACTATTATAAATAGCAAGGTGCCACTCCCTTGTGATATATAGAGAGATATACAAAAAAAGAAGCCAGAGAAGAATACGTATACACAGGAAGACTTCTTCCATAGTCAGAGAGAGAATATACACAGAGAGAGAAGCCCGGAGAGCAATCAGAGAGAGAGCAAGAAGGCATTTCTTCGTCAACGACCAAGCAGATCTTCCCCGAGTCAAGGCTGCGTACCGATCGTCCAAGGAGTAAGGCAGAGCGGCCGTCGCTTTCCCGAGCCTCTATCGTCACCCCCCAGAATCTAAAATAAACAATCGTACTTAGACTGCTGTACCTAGGTTTTCGTCCCTAGGCTTTCTTTGTACGAGCGAGTTTGTATTGTGAGTCTAAGTTCAGTCCTTCGATAATTGTTCTGTACTTTTACAATCAATGGCAAATACGATGGCGACTCTGCTGGGGACTAACTTCTCCACGGTTGAGGAGTTGGTGACACAATCGGACGCAGCCAAACTTGGCTCTACACAACAGAAGAAGGTCGTACGCTTCGACCAACAGGCGTTCGAAGAGATGCTCTCTGAAGGTAGCACTGGCCCGGTCCAGAAGCGCACCCGCGCCATAAAGGCTCGCAAAGAGTGGAGGCCAAAATCATTTGCTCCTCCGCAAGCCCTTGATGGGGTGCTCTATATTGCTCAAGATGGCGAGAAAGACTCTCCTGCGGCCCCACTTCAGACCGTAGATAATTCTGCTGTCCCCAAGTCCGGCAGAAGAAAATACTATGATGCTGGACTTGCAGGGGCAAAGAGGAACTCTACGCGATCTGAGCCGCAGAAGAGTATTAACCGCAGGGAGAAAACCCATGCAGCTACAACCGCCGACCGCATAAAGAAAACTCATGCGGCCACATCTGTCAGCCGCATAACTTATGCGGCTACAGTTGCCAACCGCACGGATGAGACTCATGCGGCTATTAAAGTCAATCGGTTGCAGAAAACCTATGCGACCACAGATGCCAACCGCATGCGGTCAGCCTGCACGGTCGTGACTCCTAACCGCATAAAGTCTCATCCTACAACAAAAGACAGCCGCATGCAGACAGCCTGCACGGTACCCAATGCTGGCCGCATAGCATCCGTCCCATGCTTGTCTCGATCAGTCTTCGACCGGCTCTCATGCGGTCCTGACTCTGATCATTCTCTGGATGATAATCCAGACTCTGTGTTATTCGACTTAGACTCCTCCTATTACGCACCCACAAGTGCTAAAAGGAGGAAGTCTAGGGCAGCGCGGGCTCATCAAGTCCAGACGACTGCCCCAACCTCTGACTATCGGGGCGTCCTGCTGATTATCATGCGGGCCTCTGATGGGAACTTATATAAAACCACTCAAGTCCAGCCCCCGGCGGCAAACAGACAAAGTGGTTCCTCTGACCTGTGTGAGGTTATCCTCCACAAATGCAAGGAAAGAGAAGGAGCTTCGGGGGTGTGAAGAGCCCTCACACGGACATCAATGCACCCAGATCATCGTCAACTGCTGTTGCAGCAACGCGGCGGTGACGGAAGGCCGGCCATCCGTCTTCCAAAGACTATATCACCCGAGCTCAGAAGACGAGGCACCTCCTGTTGTCTCCTGCAAGTCCGCGCAGAAAGTTCTCGCCAAGGGAAGAGGGAAGAAAACGAACATCTCCAGCCCAATGGTGTCAACTACTGCAGCTAAGAAACCGTCGTCTAAAGGGTTATCCTCCACTGGAGTATTTCAACACACCCATTCGAAGACGAAAACTTCTGCAGTAGGAAGTTCGTCGTCTGCAATATTGGGGGTCGTCGGAACTGGGGGTAGCACTCCTCCAAACATCCACGACAATCCGATATTCCAGGAATACGGACTGGAGGAAGCAAATCCTCCGACGGATACAACAGATACCGACGTCCCCAAGGACATCTTAGACGAAGCAAGCTCCGAAGCCGGGAGTAGTGTTCCTTCCTAGTCTGAACCTGAAGAGAACATCCCCACATATCCTGATGATTTCTCGATGCACGGGTACGACTCAGAGGGTACATCCTCCACCACTCCTTCCGTCACTTCCCATGTGAAGACGATGTTCATGACAGATAGCAATCAAGGTGGTTCCGGTGATCGCCAGCGCATCGACACTTTGGAGGCCATATTACACGCCTTGGTCAAGTCTGTAGACGAGATCAAAGCGGCGCTTCCTAATCTGCAGGGGGTGACACCTGGCCAGACAAGCACGGGTCCCCCAATCAACGTAGATTCAAATTCGGCGACACGAACCCGGGCAATAATCCTCCTGAAGCAACGGCTCCGACTGCGACAGATGAGACCCGAGAAGTAAGGAGAGAAGTTCAAGAGCTCCGAGCCATGTTCCACGCCAGAGAAAACTCTCAAGACTTCAGAATACGGCAACCATATCCTACTGAATGGAGGGATGTTCCATTCCCACCAAGATATAAGTCGTTCAATATCAACCCCTATGATGGCAAGACCTCAGCAAGTCGGTACATCACTTACTTCGAGGTCACTACCGACCATCTGCTCCATGATGACGCTATCCTGACACGGTTATTCATTGGGGCATTGGAAGGAGTCGCCTTCGATTGGTACCGCAACCTGTCAGACAATTGCATCCATTTCTTCGCTGGCTTCAAACGCCTGTTCTTGGAGAGGTTCTATGAGGTAGGGCAGGACGTCACGATGTCTACCCTCATGGACGTCATTCAAGGAGAGAAAGAGCTGACGAGGAATTAAATTGAGCGATTTCGTCAAACCGCAATGAAGTTACCATCTGGCAACCCGGACTCCTCCTAGATCAAAATTTGCCAAAAGAGACTCCCAACAATCAGTCTCTGGATGGGCGAGAGTCAATTCAAGGACTGGAAGGCTTTTATTATTAGTGCTACAAGTGCCGAAGAACGATTAAAGAAGGCTCGCCAACTGGGATTACATATCTCAGAGGGAGAGAACAAGAGCAAGCGTCCCAGCACCACCAACGACAATGGGGGTAGCCCCTCCAACAACGGGGACAACAGAGGCAAGCAGGCTATAGTGGCCGATACAGCCCAGAAGCCTGAGTCGCAACCTGCGGACAAACAATGGCTTCAAATCACTTACTCTTTTGAAGACGGTCACGTGAAGCCTATCTTGGACATGCTCATACAGGAGATAGGATTCAGCTTCCTCCACCAAGACGGGAGCCTCGGCCGGCTGATCTGGAGAACCCAAAGTTCTGCCATTACCACCGCTACGTCCACCATGCTACGCATGACTGCTACCAACTGAAACGATATATCCAGAACCTCATCGATTCGAACGCTCTGGCCATCGATTTCGAGGAGGTAACCGTGGCAGCCAACATGGTGTCCGTACAATTCGGCAGCTTCCCTCCAACAGAGACCCAGGACGGGGTTATACCCATCCCTGTGGCAACGATGGAGATTGCTAATCTCCGCCTGCTCAAGCTGCTGGTCTAGTACCCCTCACACATCACGAGGGAAAATCATATGGGTCCATCTGGACCTAGTCCACGAGGTAACTCAGTCCACTCTATCTTCTAAAAAGAAAAGTGGAAAAGTCAGATCCTGCCGCACCACCTCAGTAGATGAAGAGGAAGTCACGGCCGTTGCTACTCGATCCGGAGCACAATCTCAACCTGTGGCTAAAACTCGACTGTGATCATCCGCCCACTACCACGGATGCTCCGGGACCGGCTCAGCCTTCGACGACCGACAAGCCTAGGCCGAAGAAGACTCGCTTCGACAAATCCCTCCGAAAGGAAACATCTTAGGGGCTGGAGAGGCCCTACAACTTCGACATCTTGGCACAATTGGCCAATACACCGGCCAAATTGTCCTTATATGAACTTCTGAGGCTCTCGAAGGATGTCCGTACAGCTTTGAGCGATGCACTTCAAAATGCCGACGCGTACCTGGCTCAGGTCAACCTCACGGGAGAAAATCAGCCCGCAGACCTCCAAGACAGTGCCTGTACGGGAGCAATGCCCAACATCGTCTTCACTCCACAAGACATGCTCATCAAGACTAATCTACACGATCGCCCATTATACTACACAGGCTACATCGGCGATGTAAAGGTGGACCGGATGCACATTAACCCTGGGTCTTCCATAAGCATCATTCCAAAAGGACTATTGCATCATCTTCGCATCCCGATGCATCGCCTGACCCCTACAAATACCGCCATCAGCGGGTTCAATTCGGGCAGGAGCTACCCAATCGGGAAGATCCGTCTGAAATGTCAGATTGGCGATCTCAATCAGAAGTCACTGCTACGTCATAGATGCCGACACTTCATACAACATCCTTTTGGGGTGCCCTTGGATACATGATTACATGATCGTGCCTTCCACGCTACACCAATGCTTCAAATATGTCGACAAGTACGACTTCGTGAGGACAGAATTTGCTGACATCGATCCCTTCAAAGGGGTTGAATCTTATACTCTGGACTCCTGCCTATACGAAAAGTCGAAGAGGCACCTTGAAGGAGGAAATAAACAAACTGATGTTGAAGCAACCATGGGATCAGAAGAACCTCTGATAATCCACCTCCAGGCTCGTAAACCAGGCAATTCCGTACCCCTTACGGCCACGCTGCTAAGGACGCGATCAGCCTCTCGGTACAGGAAGAGCAGTTGAGAATTCGGCTGCCAAGGTCCGGCCAGGTACCGAGACCCCGACAGGGCCACTTACCATCAAATTGTCGAGAGTCGGTCAATCCCAAACAGAGAAGCTCAATCCCTCCGATAGACCTCGGACGATACGCCTGCCTAAGAAAGGTCGTCACCCCCGATGCGAGGTCTGACACTTCAAGCGAACCAGCCACCCCTCGCTCCACATCAAGTGCCAGACTGGGGGTTGCTAGTCTACCGACAACCCCACGCTCCGCTCCGTCGGTTGAACCTCTGAAGATCAAGCTGACTAGGACGCCCTCTCAATCTTCATTCACACAGGGGGTACCCGAAGAGGAACCAGAGCTAGCCAAGTATGTGGCTGCCCACACTGACGCTCCCTCCGCAGATGATGTAATCCCTCTAGAAAAGATACCTTACTTCAATAATAAAGGGTTATCTTTGAACTACACTGAGCTCAATAAGCTATCTACAATGTATGCTATGGAACACGGTATAGGCACTCACCTACATACACAGGTGACAAATGTGTACACCGTTATCCAACTTACTCCAGTAGATGACGCTTACCGAATAATCGAGGGAGGGGACCACCCAATCATCTTCGGCCGGACGAACAACCCGCATCCCCTCGCCATGGAAGAAGTCGACTTCGGGTCAAATGCTGGAAGACTGCCTTTGTATCTCTTTAGCCCTCAATCCAAATATCTCATGCAGAAACAGGGGTATGATCTAGAGACAACGCCAGGATTGAACTATGGCACTGGACGACGATTACCTTTGAAGACGCCAGCCCCGGCGGGCAAACCACGGAACTACTATAACAAAACCCGATGCGGTTTAGGGTATGTAACGCCTACTACGACCCCTGAAAGCTCAGATGAAGAATGCGACTGGCAGGCACATTCAACCGGATCACCGACTTCCGACTCAGATACCAGCATCGGAGATGTGTTCAGACGAGTCATGTCAGTCAATATGGCATTCACCGACGCTTACAAGGAAGACGAAGACATCCTCGAAATCCTTGAGCTAGAGCCATGGGCCCAGCAATTAGACGCACAATGGGAAAAGAGGTTCAAACTGAGAGAACCTCCTACTGAAGATGAGGTCATACAAGTGGATCTCGGCAGCGAATCTTCTCCAAAACCGATCTTTATCAGTAAAAGCCTAACTGACGAAGAACGAGAGTCGCTGTTAGAACTTGTCAGAGAATACATTGATGTGTTCGCCTGGAGCTATGAAGACATGCCGGGGTTAAATCCTGACATCGCTCTCCACAAACTCAACGTACGGCCAGATGCAAAGCCAGTCAAGCAGCAACAACGACGCTTCCGTCCAGGCATCATGGACGCGATCGAAGCCGAAGTCAACAAGCTAATAGCCCGCAGCTTCATTCGTGAAAAGCAACATCCTGATTGGGTCGCCAATATAGTACCCGTCCTCAAGAAGAATGGGAAGATTCGAATCTGCATCGACTTCTGCAACCTGAACGAGGCATGCCCCAAAGATGAATTCCCCCTTCCTATCACAGACATCATGATCGATAATACATGCGGCTTTGAACGTATATCATTCATGGATGGATTCTCGGGGTACAATCAAATCAAGATGTCTTCCGACGACGAAAAGCACACTTCATTCCGAACCCCGATTGGCACATACTGCTACACAGTCATGACATTCGGTCTAAAGAATGCTGGCGCTACATATCAGCGAGCCATGAGTATCATTTTTAGAGAACATTTGCGCAAGACAGTGGAATGCTATGTCGACGACATCACCGTCAAGAGTCGCCGTAAGGAGGATCATCTGCAAGACCTGAGAACGGTGTTTAACTTAATGCGAGCCCACAATCTGAAGATGAACCCTACAAAATTGTTCTTAGACGTATCCAGCGTGAAGTTCTTGGGCTTCATCATCACTGCACGGGGTATCCATGTAGACCCCGAGAAAACGAGGGCAATCATGGAGATGGGTCCCCCGAGAAATCTCCGTGAACTTAGAGGCCTCCAAGGGAGGCTAGCTTATATCAGGAGGTTCATTTCCAACCTCTCCGGGCGATGCCGACCGTTCACCCACCTCATGAAGAAGGGAGTCTCATTCATATGGGACGAGGAATGCCAGCGCGCTTTCGATGACATCAAAGAATATTTATCAAATCCTCCAGTCCTGGTGGCCCCGGTCCCTGGAAAACCATTCCTGCTCTATGTACGAGCAATGGAACACTCCCTCGGTGCCCTGCTGGCACAAAACAACGATGCAGGCCACGAGCAGGCCATTTACTATCTCAGTCGAATGATGGTCGGGCCCGAACACCGATACACCGCTGTGAAGAAAGAATGCCTCGTCCTGGTATTCGCCATTCAAAAGATGCGACACTATGTCACGGGGCAAACCATACATATGATCTCACGAATCAACCCTCTCAGGGTCCTCATGACCAAACCAGGGGCACTCAGCTCCCGCCTCGCTACATGGGTGATATTGCTGTCCCCCTATCATATGATCTTCGTCCCGCAGAAGGCTGTCAAAGGTCAAGCCCTGGCAGACTTTTTGGCGGCCCATCCAGGATCGGAATCATCACGAAGAAATCCCAGATGAGGTCGCCGATTCAAATACAACCACCCACGATAACATATGGCAGATGTTCTTCGATGGCGCTTCAAGAATCGGACCCAAGGGAAACATCGTCGTCGGAGTCGGAGTAGTATTGGTCTTCTCCTACCGGGCTAGTGATCAATCGCGCCTACTCTCTCACGGAACCCTGCTCTAATAATGTGGCCGAGTACAACGCTTTGGTCATTGGCCTCCAACTCGCAAGAGAACTGGGGGTAGAATACCTTGAAGCATACGGCGATTCGCAATTAATCGTCAACCAGATTCGGGGGACGTACGAAGTCCGCCATGAATACACGATCCCCTACCACCAAATAGCGATCAACATTATCTCATCATTCGAGGGATTCTTCATCGAACACGTCCCCAGTCTCCAAAATATCGAAGCTGATGCCCTAGCAGGCCTGGCTGCTTCCCTAGCAGTGCCAAACCACTCTCATCATTCGGTCGATATAATCGGCCATGAGCTGGTCTGCCCCAAGAACAACGTTCAAGCCATGGCGAGTTATTCTGCTCAGATAATCGACGAAGCGCCAGACTGGAGACAACCATTCATAGACTTCGTGGTCTACGACATCCTGCCCGAGAACTCGAAGGAGGCTACTTCTATCAGACGGCGTTCTCTCAGATTCTTCTACGATACAGAGACGAAAATGCTGTATCGCCGCTCCTATGACAGATTACTACTTCGGTGCTTGTCAAACGCAGAAGCCAAAAAAGCCGTACGAGAGGCTCATGACGGTGTCTGCGGGGCCCATCAGCCTGGCCCTAAGCTGCAAGACCGCCTTCGCCGGATGGGCTACTACTGGCCCACGATGGTGGCTGATGCAATAGATTATGCCCGAAAATGCAAGGCCTGCCAAGTCCACGCAGACTTCATTCACCAACCATCCGAATTCCTATATCTGACAGTGGCGTCCTGGCCATTCGAAGCATGGGGAATGGATATCATTGGTCCAATCACCCCACCTTCCTCCCGAGGATATCGCTTCATACTTGCGATCACTGATTACTTCTCAAAGTGGGCAGAAGCTGTCCCACTCACCGAAGTCAAGACTTGGAACGTAATCAGCTTCCTGAAGCACCACGTCATCTACCGCTTTGGACTGCCCCGAAGGATCATCCATGATAATGGTCCACAGTTTATAAGCCACGCATTCTACCGATTCTGCGACAAACACCGCATTCAAAATGTCCCTTCGACACCATACAACTCGGCAGCAAACGGGTTAGCAGAGGCATTCAACAAAACAATCATCAAACTCCTCAAGAAATTTGTCTCCTCTAACAAACGCGACTAGAATGAGAAGCTCGACGAGTGCTTATGGACTTATCGTACCACGGTTCGAACAGCCACCGGGAATACACCATTCTCTCTGGTGTACGGGAGTGAGGCAGTTCTCCCATTAGAGACTCAGATTCCCTCACTCCGAGTCGCCCTCACTTATCAATTGACAACGGATGATAACTACCGACATCGACTACAAGAGTTAGAGGCCTTAGATGAAAAATGCATCCTAGCTCAGCAAAGGATCGAATTATACCAAGCACGCATCTCAGGAGCCTTCAACAAAAAGGTCAAAGTCAAAACATTCCAAGTGGGCGATCTTGTTTTGGCAGTCAGGAGGCCAATGGTCATGACTCACAAGACCACTGGCAAGTTCCAGCCAAAATGGGAAGGCCCATTTATCATCGAGGCCGTGTTCTCCAATGGTGCTTACCGCCTCGCCAAGCAGAACGGAGACTTGCTCATGTTGCCCGTCAACGACAAGTTCCTGAAGAAATACTATGTTTAAACAATATTTTCCAGAGTTTCGAGTTATGTGCCCGCTGGTACCACTGAACTCAACCCCCTAATTTTCCAACTTATTGAGTCACGTACCCTCTTGTACCGCTGAACTCATATCCCAAATTCCCAAGTCACGTACCTGCTGGTACCTCTGAACTTACACTTTGATTCCAACATTCACAGATTTTCGAGTCACGTACCCTCTTGTACCGCTGAACTCATATCCCAAATTCCCAAGTCATGTACCTGCTGGTACCTCTGAACTTACACTTTGATTCCAATATTCTCAGATTTTCGAGTCATGTACCCGCGTGTACCGCTGAACTCATGCCCTTCTTCCATAAACATATCCCAAATTCCTAAGTCATGTACCTGCTGGTACCTCTGAACTTACACTTTGATTCCAACATTCACAGATTTTTGAGTCATGTATCCGCTGATACCACTGAACTCACCCTCATAGTTTTTCAGATTTTCGAGTCATGTACCCGCTGGTACCGCTGAACTCACACTCACCATTCTCCAGATTCTCGAGTCATGTACTCGATGGTGCCTCTGAACTCACATCCCGGTCACTCTTTCAGGTAGGAAGTTATGTATGATCATACCTCTGAACCTCCTTCCCGAAGGAGATCCCCCCTCATGATCTAATACCCACACTCCCAGTGCACAAAAAGGGTAATCGATCCACAAATTTCCAAAACGGCCATGTCCTCATTACCTCTGAGTCGTTCCACTTCCGTCAAAAACAAATCACCCCTACATAGAACTTCCATGTCCTTATTACCTCTGAGTTGTTCTATGTACCCCCCCTGTCAAAGAGACCCTCATGCTCACCATGTCCTCAGCACCTCTGAGTCAGTCTGATTGGTTCCTTTCTTTTAAACTTATTGTCCGTATCCAAAACCAGGGTATGTTAGGGACAATGGGTCCACGCAAAATGACCCGATAAAAGGATTATTACAAAGCAAAAGAGTGAAGCAAATATATATTCCATTCAGTCAGAAATCGGTTACATCCACACGGTTACAGGAAAGTTCTTCATTACAGACAAGACACCTCAAGCCCCTAGTTACAAAAATACGTATACAACTCCTTCAACCACATTACGTATGAAGGGTGCAACGGAGGAAGATCCTCATCCAGAATGGAAGAATCAGGATTCCCAGTGGTGTCACCCTCAGCAGTCTCGACAGTGGGGAGGACATCGTCCCTCTCAGGCTCTGATTCTTCTTTCATTGTCTCCTTCTTAACAGAGGAAGGCCCCTGATTGACGCCAGGGAGCGACGGATCCTCTACCACTGCAATATCAGCACTCGGTGGAGACACTATAAGAACCAAAAGATGGAAAAAAAGTAATAAGAAATGTTGAAAACAGTCAGAAGATATTCAAAAGTGTTCATGCGGCTCGTTTAAAGACAACGCTTATGCGGCTTGGGCATGGAATATATTCCATGCGGCTCATAGGATGTGTATGCGGACCACGTAATCCAAAAAGCTCGCATCAAAATGATTATGCACGAAGCAATGCAGCAGAGCAGCATCTGTTAGGGTTTCAGAAGCACCCAATCTTCCGCACAGTCCTTACCTTCGACGACAACATGAACATCAAGACGAACGGGGATGCGGCAATTGAAGACGAAGCCGACTTCCTGCTCCTAGCCACAACCTTCTTCACTGCCTTGGAAGCCCTAGGTGCCATCATGGTTTGTCAGTTGGAAGAAGAAAGCAAGAAAGAAATCTTAATCAGAAAGAGTCTAAGAGAGAAATCCTTCTAAATACCCTTCCATTTATAGAGAAAGGAGGACCAAGACCGACGCTTCGTACAAAGTAGTCGACTCTTCGGCTATCGATACTGACTAGTTAATTAGAGGTCAGAAACTCCTAGGATCCTGCCCCAAAAAGGTTTTCATGCATGACATAATAGCGTGGCGAGAAGCTAGGCGGCTGAACAATCTATGCGGCCACGATCTCTATGCGATCAGGGTTTCATATGCGGTTAGAAGAGCACGGCCATGCTTCTTATTCAAAGTATTTCAATTTTACAAATTAAAAACTTTGAAGGGGGTCCTGTAGAAGCATGGAAAATACTAAAGAAATTGACTCATGCGGCCAAGAAAGACCCATGCGGCTCATAAAACGCATGCGGCTCAGGGAGTCATGCGGCATAAGGAGCTATGCGGCCGGAGGCATTCCATGCGGCTCAGAAGACACGTGGCATGACAGTGCACCCCTCCGATCCATGCTGCATTAATTGCTTTGACGGCTGACCCCTCTGAAAAGTTGACAGACCTGACACCAAAGCAGGTAATTATGACTCTGTCATGATGATGAATCTCTAGGGAAGAGAAAGAAATCTCTGACACGATCCCCTGAGAACAACAAAATACCACGTGGCCCTGCCACGTGGGTGTGCTTATGCGGCTCGAAGTGAAGACTTTCCATGCGGTTCAGAGTGAAGCTGTCCCATGCGGCTCGAGTGGAATCATCCCTATGTGGCTCAAGAAGATCATGTCCATGCGGCTCAAGCAGACACACCATTATACGGTTCATGCGGCTCATCATATGGTTCAGAAGTCTGAAGGAGGGGGCCACTGCCCAGACAGCCCTGACACGTGTCCCAAGTCTTATGTGGCCCAAAATTTATGCGGCCCAAATCTCATGCGGCCCAATCTGCATGCGGTTCCAGTCTCACCATTGGCTCTCAGGATACGTGTCCTCAGCCGACCAATCTCCCAGATTTATGGCAATCCAAGATCGGGTCGAATCCCAATGATCTGGGGCACGTGGCAGGAGAATAAATTTGATTTATTCGTATGTATGAGAGAATCATTATAAGGAAGATTTATGCCAATCAGCATTAATTGCTAATGGGGATTTGGTGTAATCTACCCTTAATGGTTCTGATTCGTCACAATCAGAAACGAACGGCCTGGATTGATCAATCCCCAGGCCGCCGCCATCTCCAAGAGCTAATCATTGGCAACCCTAGCGATCACATCCCACTATTATAAATAGCAAGGTGCCACTCCCTTGTGATATATAGAGAGATATACAAAAAAAGAAGCCAGAGAAGAATATGTATACACAGGGAGACTTCCCCCATAGTCAGAGAGAGAATATACACAGAGAGAGAAGCCCGGAGAGCAATCAGAGAGAGAGCAAGAAGGCATTTCTTCGTCAACGACCAAGCAGATCTTCCCCGAGTCAAGGCTGCGTACCGATCGTCCAAGGAGTAAGGCAGAGCGACCGTCGCTTTCCCGAGCCTCTATCGTCACCCTCCAGAATCTAAAATAAACAATCGTACTTAGACTGCTGTACCTAGGTTTTCGTCCTTAGGCTTTCTTTGTACGAGCGAGTTTGTATTGTGAGTCTAAGTTCAGTCCTCCGATAATTGTTCTGTACTTTTACAATCAATGGCAAACAGATAGGAGGGATAAAGCAAGATGCAAATAAAGGAGTCAAGCGAGAGTTCAAAAATGGAATCGAAGAAGGAGGTCAAGTATGTGAATGAGATTTTAAACTCTAATCCTATATGCAGGCTTGCTTAGTACGGTAAAGTAACAAACAATTCATCGTGGACCTGCATAGGCCACCACAAAAATATGTAACTCCCAGTCCCAAAATCGTTAGGACTAAGTACGTAGACGTGCCAGCTGTATACATACGAAGTATACTCCAATATATAAAAACCTCGTATGTATACATAAGTTATAAAATATAGTAAACCAAGAGTAAAATAATCTCATCCACAAAATAAAAAAATAAAGATATGTCATAAGTCAACTTTGAATTATCATTTTACAAGATGTTAGGCGGAGACAGATCCACTACCAACCATTTAAATGAAAGAAAAATGTACAAGGAACGGATAGATAATGTGGCTATGAATGATCCAAGAGCAATCCTCCTCGATAGAAAAGGGAGACCATGATCTTTGCTAGAGCACCTACGAAATATCATGAAAAGCACACATCTAGAGAGATCACCAGGTCCTTAGAGGGACATAATAAGATACATAATATCATGTCATAATGCTGAATATAAACTGCTCAATAAATAAGTCAATTAGAATATAACATGGTCCAATACACACCATTGAATTAGCGTACCATCCCCCAACCAAACAAGGACAGGAGATGGCACCCTAATTCACGATGATGTATCTTTCCATGCTATGAATCCAATATTGTATCCGGACCACAACATGGTTCAGTACCTTCTCATCGGAGTAGTGAGCCACACCTACAACAAAACAAGGACAAGATGTAGCAAACTAGTCTACGACAAGTTACTGTTCCAAGCTACGATCAGATACAAGTATCCAATCCAAGAGTATTCGGACCTAACGGATAAGGGTGCCTAACCGTTCTAAGTGAATGTTGTTTAAGGACATCCCTCCAATGCATGGGCTCTCTAGCTAGAAATAGGACCGACATAGTCCCCCTTTGGGCACCAAGGGCCTCAAGCATAACCATTCCTCGAACGTGCAAGCAAAGAAATAAAGGGTCGTTAACTCGCATCTCCGGTGGAGCGTGCGGTCACAAAAAAAATGTGCATAGTAGCCCATACGCCAAGGATATGTCCTCCCCACCGAATGCCTATATGTTGCCTTGATAACAAATAACCTCTATAACCGCTAAGTCAAACTATCATGCAATATTATTAGCGGTTAACCCTTTCGTACGGCTTATACATATTGGTGGCCAGCCAGTCATGCATGTCTGAGTTCTATATGTGACACACGACTTCGTGGCATAATGTGTCGAGGCCAATAAATGCAACACACAAAGAGTGGTCCCTTAAATCTAAGGTTAATAAGCATAAAATAATAAGTACGAGAAATAGAACTACACAGTATAATCTATCTAATTACTACAATATAGCACAGTTTATTTTACAGAAAAATAAATAATAAATAAATGCATGAATATGAGCTAAAGTAAAATAAACAGCAAATGCCAAGGTATCTTGCCTGAGGTTGTGTGTAGAAAAGACGACATCCAATAGCTCGAATCGACATAATAGTGAAGCACAGAAGTTCAAATCTCACAAACTTCCTCAGATGCTGAAATAAACACCACGTTCATTTCCAAAATAAGGAAAATAGCAAGAATAGACTACCCAAAAGTCTAATTCTGGATACATGAGCAAAATCATAATTTTGGGTCAAAACAGTGTCCGCCATTGGACCCTTTCTGCATAGAAAAGTATTCCACTACCTATGGTCTCTAAAGTCATCAAACTATATGTCTACGGGTCCAATTTAATGAGACGAACCCAACCATATTTCAAAATTGGATTCCGATGGGCAGTGCACAATTTTGCCCGTTGGATTAGGTCGCGGGCACGCCAAATAGGCATTTCGGTCGACCTTCTCAGAATTGGACCAAACATGGCATATAGGACCAGAAAAATGATTCGATCCTGTTGGTGCAATTTTTGTCTCGATACGAAGAACGTGTACAAAATTATGGGCTAGTTTGCAAGGAGGTCGATATGGTAAATTTCAACAGATACTCATCAAATTCATCTTGCACACGCGACCAATTTGAATTCTGTCAAAGTCCACACGTCCACGAAGTCGATACGCACATTTCGATGCTTTAGGTTCGCGACCACATCGTCAGGTTTGTCGGAGCAAAGTCATATCGGTAAAAATTATTGAATTTACTATTTTAAAAATCAATTTTTCCCTAAATTTTGAAACTAATTTTTGGTCACTAAAATAAACGAAAATTTAAACTACAAGTTGGGTTTCCATATCCTATAGGTTGTTTGTGGATTGGTTTAGAAAGATTTCTAGAAAGGTTCCTAGATCGGTAAATTGTTGCCTTCTAACATTAGTAGAAAAATTAGTTTTCTGAAACCAAAAACCTATGTTTTCTTAATATTTTGGTTCGATTTTTCCCCGAATTTATCACTGATTAAATTTAACCTATTTGATGGGATATGATGGTGGTTATGTTGTGAATCTAATGAAGAAACTAGGTCAAGATTTCATGACGAGATGATCGAAAAAATTACCTGCGAAGTCGGGA
Source organism: Iris pallida (assembly GCA_029216955.1). NCBI lineage: Eukaryota > Viridiplantae > Streptophyta > Magnoliopsida > Asparagales > Iridaceae > Iris > Iris pallida. The sequence continues at coordinate 31,349 of JANAVB010004011.1, read as the reverse complement.
TGCTACTGCATGTTGCTGCTGTGACCGCTGCTGTGATTGCTGCAGTTGCTCTGTTGTGGCCACTGCCGCGGCGGCTCTGGCCGGTCTGTGGCGGTCGACAGGCAGACAGTGCACGCGTGAAGACGCAAAAAGGGTGGCCAGAGGTCGAGAGGTGGGTTTCAATTGAGGTATCGGGAAGGCATGGGTCGTTCGAAAGATAAATATGATAATTTTTATTTGATTTCCAATTAGATTTGTATCGAATTAACCCAAGATTCTTGGGCTAGATTCAATTCGATCTGGGAGAGAACCTAATATGGATTTGATAGGAAAAGATTTGGATTGATTTGATGTACATTTAAATAATTTCAGCCTTGACAAAAAATTTTTAAAAAAAATTAACCAAAAAAAAGGCTTCTGTAGCCCCCCCGGGGGGAGGGGGTCTCGGGGTTTCACTTGAGAAGAAGAACAGTAGCAGTTGCTATTGTCCACCCATATTTCATTTCTTCATCTTTTTTTTTCTTTTTTTTTTCTAAAACATATATAAACATATATATATTGACACAAAAATCTAAATAAATATATAGAAATTTCCTAAAGTATATGAACAAAAATTTTGTACCAATATTACCTTTTATAATTATATCATGGCAATTAAACAAAATTTTCATTTAAATACAAGGCTTATCAATAACTATAAATTATTCATACATAACTTGTACAATTAATATACGCATGTAGCATTTTTCTAGTATAGGAGTATTAAAATAACAATAACCATAATAATAGTAGTAGTAGTAGTAGTAGTAGTAGTAGTAGTAGTAGTAGTAGTAGTAGTAGTAGTAGTAGTAGTAGTAGTAGTAGTAGTAGTAATAATAATAATAATAATAATCACCACAAATAATAGGGTATCATAATTTGGGGGAGTACAGCTACTACTAGTACTATTTTCATAAACAAATATAAATTTTCAAATCCTTTCAAAGAAAAACTAAATAGATAAATAAATAGATAGATAAATAAATATTAAAACATTTAAAAGATAACCAAGATATGATTTTGATAAATTTAATGAACCGACTATTACGATACATAAATCCTAGTGACGCCTATTGCTAATGTGCTAGTCAAGGCACTTGACTGTACTAGTCGTGCCATGTTGTCTAGTCAGTGTGTATAACCAAAATTAAGCATACTAAGACTAAATTTATAAAAAAAATTCAAAACAAATTATTTAAGAAAAATATATATTAAAAAATCCTCAAAATTTTGGGTGTTTACAATTGTGCGCTCAACTCTCTTGTTTCTTTATCAAACAAATTACTCGGTAACGAGAGATAAATATGTGCAAATAAGACATCTCATCACATTGTTGTATCAAATTGCTCCACAAGTTACGGGATCTCTGCTATTCAAAGTTGTTTTCTATATCATTCATAGTTTGTTTATTATCAAAATGTGGAAGATTGTTGGTCCATTCAATCTCAGTCAACTTGATTTTGGTAGTTAATTAAACCATATCTCGATATGTCACCAATATGACTCACATTAAGATTCAACTATGCTGCGGTGCTTGAAAGTTGTACTTGGTCAACTATGAAATTTTACATTTCTTAAGTCTAGGACTTATGTACATCGAGTTGCACTTGGTACCAGAAGTCTACTCAACCATCAGTCCACCTATACAGCCCAAAGGCCAACTACAATAAGCCTAACCATTCAATTCATTCCATCCAAAATAGGCTAAAAACTATACCATACTTGGGTGACCGAACTCTGGGACGAAATCTTGGTGAATTCAGTCCAGATATATCTAGACATTCCAGACAGTTGTGAAATCCCAGATTTTGTGGCTTCTAAAGTTCGAAAAAATTCAAATATATGCCCGAATTCTGGCCAAAGTCTGCCCACAAAAAGACTATAAATATATTTGGATTTTCACGTTCTTACTCATTTCTTCTCATATTTCTCATCCTATAAAGTAATCTCTGAGATTTAACCTTTTTATCTCCAAGATCAACTCTCTCAGCCTTCTAGTTCCAAGTACGATCTCGGCTAGAAGTCTGTAATGAGTTGTACAAGCTTGGTTTATAAAAGCTTATCTCTGCTGCTAAAGTTACGATTTCTTCGGATCAAAGTTCGTGTTTGAGAAGTCGTTGTGTTCTATAGATAAAGGCACAAGTTGTAGGAGCTGCAAGTGCTTCGGATTCAAAGATTGTGTTTGACTATTGTGACTATAGTGGATTCAACTTCGAGCAAGAGCTCTCGAGCCTAGACTAGTCCTCTCAGAGGAAAACCAGGATAGAATTCTCGATGTTTGTGTTTGTAATGCCTATAGTTTGTAATACGTATTTTGGGATATGTGTACGTATCTTGACTCGTTTTGCATGTCTCCTGGCTTGGTTCGGCTTGTTTGGGTTGGCTTGATTCGGCTTGTTTGGGTTGGCTTGGTTTGGCTTGGGTTGCTTATTTGTTCATCATGAACCAAGGGAAGAACCCCTATCTACCTACCACCACCATCCCCATTTATAGTCGCCCACCCTCTCTCTTTATTAATTCTCTTCATTTACTTTTTTTTCTCCACCATTACTTCTCCACCTACCAGGAAGAGAGCTTAGGCAAGTGCAGCTTACTTCATGGAGGAACCTAAATTTTATTATTCCATATTCTTCTCCACGAGATTCTAACACACTTTAATATTTAGCATTTCTAATTTCCATGGTTCAATTTGTGTAGATCTAAGTTTATTATATTTTTGGATTTCTTGGGTTTTGATATACTTAACATTGTTATTTCCAAGTTTTGATGGTTCCATGCTGTAGAGAATTTCGTTCTGCCCCATTTTGACCTATGGAAGTCTGAATTCCGACTTCGGATGAAGGATTTATGAGCTTTGAAGCCATGGACTTCATGACACTTCTTCTCGGACCAGTGGAGAAGAAGTACAGTCTCTCAGCCGCATGGAGTACTTGACCACATGAACATTTATGCGGCAAGTCTTTCTCAGCCGCATGGCGCATTCCTCTCTAGCCGCATGAGCACTTACATCTTCAGCCGCATAAGGCCTTGCCAATTCTAGGTCGCATAAGACCCGTCTCTTGTTCAGCCGCATGGGACCCCCTCTTGGGTTGAGCTGCATAAATACCAGCACCATTAGTCGCATGAGCTCGCTTGAACATAGTTGCATAAAGCTTGTTCTCTCCTAGCCGCATAGGACTTCATGAGTTTCAGCCGCATGAAGCGCGCACTTTCAGCAGCATAAGCCCCTTCCTATTCAAGCCGCATAAGCCTGAGTTCTCCGTTGTCGCATGAGCCCCGCATCACTTCCAGCCGAATAAGCCTGAGTCCCATGCAGCCGTATAAGCTCGTGCCCCTCCAGCCGCATGCGCCCACTCCTCCCCAGCCGCATGGACTCGCACTATTCGAGTCGCATAAGACCATGTTCTCCCCCTCCCTAACCGCATGGACTTCTGGATCCCGAGCCGCATGAGATTCGATCTCTTGGCCTCATGAGCTCTATTATCCCTGGCCGCATAAGCTCTATTCTCTTAGCCGCATGGCCCCTTCAACAGTCTTGTATTTTATTATGATTATTATTATTATTCATATTATATTAAAATATCTCATTTATGCTTATGCCATGTAAATTTTTGATTATGTCTTATGAATACAGTAGTGGCCCACCGTGGCGTACTCTTAAAAAGTAAACTTGACATGTTATAACCGATATGCTATTATGACAGCTATCCTGACATGACAAGTATGAATAACCTGGACACCATGGGTGATTGTATTTGTACAAATAAACCAGTATTATCTTGCATCATGTCTAGGATAGGGATCCCTGAGTACCACGGTCAGGGATACCAACTGCAATTGACTAAGGCTAATAAACTAGAATAATCCAGTAGTCATAGAGAGATTTCCCAGCTACAGGCAATCCCGTTATCTAGGCGCACTAAGTGGACTTGTAGTCTACCAACGAGTAGGGCATATTCCAGCACACAGTCACGTGTTGCATCCTTCATAAACTGACATTCGACCTGGATAACCTGGATGGTCTGCACGGCTTGTGGCTATCGGGATAATCTTATTGTATCTTGCTAGTAACTAGGTCTGTGATAACCCTAGTTAGTTAAAGTATCAAGCCGTACTCTTTGCTTGGTTGTGGTTGATTGGATGGAATCTAGCCAGCTTAGTCTTGTCCTGATCTTGTAGAAGATTATGACATGACATGATTATCATGCTTGCTCTAACAATAACGATCAGGGGTCCAGTTCTGTTCAGGCGAAGGGTTACAACCCCGGTCCTTGTTTGGTTTAAGGGTTGTAACCTGGCTCCCGAAGCAGTTCTGTGTCCTTTCTTCGTTTATTATCTTATTGCACCCCTTGCCCTGCTCATCATATTTTACCTTACTTCAATATCATGATTATTTATACTGGCCTTAACAATAAAGATCAGGGGTCCAGTTCTGTTCAGACGAAGGGTTACAACCCCGGTCCTTGTTTGTTTTAAGGGTTGTAACCTGGCTCCCGGAGCAGTTCTGTGTCCTCTTTTCGTTTATTGTCTTGTTACCTTACCAATAGTATTTGAGACGGGTTTCTATTCAGGTGAAGGGTTCCAACCCCGGTCCTAGTTTGGTTTAAGGTGGCTACTTGAATGGTTTCCTCGTACTCAGTTTACTGTTGCTATCTTCATTATTATCAGTTCTTTATTTATCACCTTTAATATTCTATTTTAATATGCTGGTTTTAGTTCCCAAGTGAAGCCTCCTTTGTGGCACTTGCTCTTTCTGGGGTCTGACCCAGCTGGTTTTGTATGGCCAGATATCGGAACAGTAGCAGAGGATCTACCTGTCTTTCAGCCAGATGATGACTACCAGGCGTAACCCTGGCAACGAGTGGGTTATTTTTGGCTCTCCCACTTTATTGTAAAATTATTCTTTTGAGGCGTTATCCGACGAGCACCTGTTTAGCTCGATTGTACCTTACTTACTGTCTGCCTACGGGTTGTAACATGATTAACAGATCCTAGGGTTGATCATGTATGACTAAACTCTTGCTAGTCCTAATATTTTGTAACGACTAGCTTCATGATCAGCTGAATATATAATGTTTGGGATGTCTTAGTATGGGATATTTGGTGATCTTACAACTTGTAACATTTATTTACTTGCTTATGATTGAGACACTAGGCTTGTTCATAACCTTAAGAGACTGTTGGCTTGTAGTTAAACCCTCATATATCTAGACAGCCGTGACCGTATAGGGAGGTGGATTGCACTTCAATATACGTAGCTGGCTATGTCTGCCCCCGCTCTCCAGTATTCTGGTTCTGGGGCGTGACATGGTTTAAATGGTGGCCCATGCAGGTCTTGTAAATCAATATATGTGAGGGTTTACTGTCACGACCCGCACCCACTGTGAGGGTATGAGCACGTAACAACGCCCAGCCTACGCCGCAGTGTCGGCGGTAGAATGCTGTTCTAAGTCTCTAACTAACCATCAACTCATGCAGTATATAATGTACTCATCATGATCAACTCCGAACGGAGGACAAGTATAAGATATGGTGTAACTCAATCACAGTCTAAGCACGATAAGATAACACAGAAATATCACTAAGAAATTTGAATACAACAAAACTACTGATAAAATAACAACAAACTCAAACAATCTCAAATACATCTCAAGTCTCAAATCTCTATATACAACTCCAGTTCTAAACAGGAAAACTAAAACAAGACAGACTAGCTAAACTCCTGATCACTCCTGAGTGTCAGGGCCAAAGGTAGCTAAACCATCTCCTGATCTGTAATATGTAGGGCATGTGTCCTCAGGGCAATCATCAGTAAAATTTTCAACAGGTCCAGTCAGGACAGGAACGAGCACAATCTCATCTAGAAAACCCAAGTAAATGACAGAGAACTATACAGCAGTTATAGACAGTTGTATTGATGAAAATGGCAGTTTATATTCAGGTGATGGTAAAAAAGACAGATAAAGTACAAGGAAAGAAAATAACTAAATAAGAAAAGAATCATAGCAATAATGACTGTAAAAATAGAACTAGCTGAACCAGGGTAATATGATATAAAGTCCAGACAGCATTGTAGACCAGTGTAACTCCAATGTAAGTCCAGTACAACATGAATCTAATACAAGATGAATCCAGTAAGGGACGATTCCAGTTATAGTGATCAATAATTTCAGGATGAGTCCAGCCTATACTCTAGCAGTATGTTTTAAAATATCGAGTTTGACATGTAAACGGCTGTAGGTAATACGGCACATCACACACCTGGCCGGGTGTGAGATGGCTATCATTCTAGTAGATTCCAGTCGGGAGATTCCAGATTGGGGTATGTCCACATGTCTTACTCTAGTATTTCCCCTCCAAGCAAGTGAATCTAGAATTCCGACACAATGATTCAAGAGGAGTCCAGCCAAAATATAATGATACCTGTAAATGATTCTAGTAAATGATTCCAGTAAATGATTCCAGTAGGTGATTCCAGTAATAGAAGCCAGAAATAATGATACCTGTAACAGAGGCCAGAAAATAAATATGTGTCGTATACATGAATCCAGAAATATCCACACGTGTTGTAACAGAGAATCGCATACAACTAACTAGAACTGAAGTACAGTAATTGACAAGTAAATGAGAGAACTATCAGAGAATGTACTCGCCTGATACTCTGAAAAGAGTAATGTAATATCAGATGTCTGCACCGGAGTCACAATGTCCTAAATAGAGCAGTATGGGTTATGACATGTTCAATACAAGAAAAATAAAAGCTACAATACAATCTATATGATTTCTAGGCCAATCTAGGTCAAGGTCAACTCTAAGTTAAACCTGGTCAACTGTCTAGGTCAAACTAGGTCAAAGTCAAACTTGGTCAACTCTGCGTCAACTACACTAGTCAACTAGGTCGATCCTAGTCCAGTCAAGACTCACTAGGCCAAACCAAGCCTAGGCTAGCATACAAACACAATCACAAGGCAATGTTGTAGCACCCAGTTTTCCAAATGAGGGTAATTTTGAAATTTCATGTTTATTATTATTTTAATAATGATATTTAATTCATGATATGATTTTTGGTGATTTTAAATAATTTTAAAATTATTTAAATCAATGACTTGTGGTTTTGACGTTTTGCTAGTGAAACCCTAGAGACGGTTTGACCTAGAGCCTAACCATGTGATTATGATATTTTAATGTCATTTTTGGCCTAAGGATATTTTGCATTTGACCTCTTTGAATTATTTTGATATTATTTTATTATTTATGATATTGTTTTGGGATTATTTAAGTCGGGTTCGAATTTTATCTCAATCCGACTTGTAACGGGGACCCGGGGTAACTTAGACTCTAGTTGGACCCATGCATTAGTTAGCCAAGGCTCACATTTTAGTTAGTCATGTTAGAAAGATTAGTCATAATCCTAATTATTAGGTTAACCATTTAGAGTTTTTATTTTGACCCTTTTACCCCCAAACCCTAACCAAAAATTATTTTAAACACTTGTAACTAAGGGAGGGGCAAACTTGTAATATTCAATGGGGGGGATAACCATTGTGGCCGGCCGTAATAGGACTCCCATCATATTTCCTTTCTTTGAGAAGTCTTCTTCCCCAAGTGCTCTCAAGCTCTCCCAAGGAAGAAGCCTTTCTCCTTAGATTTTCTCTCCTTTAGGTTATATTTCCTTCTTTTTTATTTCTCCATTTTGCATTTAGGAAAGTTTTAACCATAGGAATGACCCCCATTGTTGTGTCCCTATTTTGTGTCCTCTTGTGTCCATTATGTGTCCTTTAGGGATTTCTATTGTATTATTGTTGTGTCTTGTGTTCATGGGGAAAACCCCCAAACTTGGACATACTTTATATTTAAAATATTGATTAAATGAATTAATTCATATTAAATCTCAGATTTGAATATGTAGAGATGTGTTCTTGAGTACTTTACATTTCATTAATGTATCTCTTATAGATGTGTTAATATTACATATATAGATTTGTGTATGTATATATATATATATATATATATATATATATATATATATATATATATATATATATATATATATATATATTGTAATGAGAGTGTATCTATATTTATATATGTAATAAATGGTTCATGATGATTATATAATCAAGTTTGTGAGTATAGTTCCTCATATTATTATTGTCATTATTGTTATGGATAATTAGGATATATATTATGTATTCTTTTGGCTCAAACTATCTAAATCTGTCATAATTTTTATCTACGTTTTTAATTTCAGCCCTAACTTAGAAATGTCATAACTTCTAGCTAAAAGTTCGGTTTAATATCCCATTTTTATAAAAGAAGCGTATTGAAGTTAGGTTTCCAAAAATATGTATTAATAGGTCTAATTCGTTCTGTAACAATCTGGAGAATTATTTGAGTGTCAGCTGTACGAAAGACAAACGCGTTCTCGGTGTTTTTGCGATTTCGGGAGTTTCCGGAAACGAAAACGCGATCCGTTTGAAGTTTTGGAAAGCTAACACATAGATCTATAACATACTTTAATCCTAGATTTTAATTCATGCTGAGATGGTACAGTATTGATTATTAGTAGGAGTTACTATTCGGCATATGTATTTTGCGCACCCTTGTGTGTAATATAATGTTCTTTTTTATTTTAACCCATGTCAATATATATACATTATGTAATTAAATAGAGAATACAAGCATGAGTAAATGGTTAAATAAATGATGTATAAGGTGTAAGTATCCTATCTAATGTAAGCATGTATAAGTATGGCTTGTAATGAATATGTAGGTTCTATAATATGTAATGTATGGTGCATATAGTAGTGCAAGAGAATAAATGAATGATGAATGAATGCAAGCATGAATGTAATGTAATAATAGATGTAATGTATGCAATATACAAGTTAATGAGATGTAATGTTCTATGTTAACATAAATCCTATATTACCTCATGTACCCCTTATACTATGTTGACACTATCACACTTGACACTTTGTTCACTTACACTTTGACACTCTTTGATATGTATACACTATGTATGCCCATTTAACCCTCACTTGCCCCTTTACCATGTTCACATACACACACATAGCCTCTTAAATAAGTATTTATGAATATAGTTAACTTAGCTATGTATGTATATTATATATATGTTAGCATATTGTGTTGTAATATATAAGTTTATATAACCATTTGAAATGCCATGATTATAGACCTAATGTTGAATACCAATATATACATGTGTATATATGTGTAGACATATATAGCTTAAAGTAATAGATTATCTTGTGCATATCCAATGTGAATTATTGCCTATTTGAGTATTGAATAATTGCATGCTATATAGAGTTGGGTGTATGTTGGCTTGTATAGCCTTGTATTGATGTGTGCTTGCTAGGATAGTCTTGGTTAGGCCTAGTAAGACTTGCTGGGTTAGGACATGACCTAGTTTGACTAGTGCAGTTGATCAGAGTTGACCAAGGATTGACTTTGGCCTAGTTTGACCTAGATTCATGTAGAATGCATTGTAGTGCTTTATATTACCCTTCTGGACAGGTTGTGACTTGTGTTGTTCTAATTAGGAGCCAGACACCTCTCCTCGGACAGTATCTTTACCTTGGACATTCAGATATCAGGCGAGTATATTCTCTGATCATTTTATATCCTGTTTAGAATTATTTCTTGCATTAGACTACTTCACTTGTACTGTCACGTTGGTCACACGGATTGGTACTATATGGATCCCTTCTTGAGATGTTATCCTTAGGGAGCATCGGGTACTCTATGTTCTGTGTATTTCACTTACATGGCGTATCACTATGCTTCGTTGGTTCTTCGATCACTTGTGACATATACTCTTATGATCACAGAGTCTTCCTGGAATCCTTATCCTATTTATGGGTCTACTATGTACCACCCTTCGGGGGCTATCACCCTTCAGGGGCTTACCACCCTTCGGGGGCTACCACCCTTCGGGGGCTGTACATAGTATCATAACATAACGTGGTTGGATCTTTGTGTATTGATTGGGGGTACGGAGGAGTAGAATTAGACATGTGAATAATACACCAGTAGTATCTTATCAGAATCATTCCGTAGTGTCTTATCAGAATCATCCCAGGCCATTTACATGTCTATATTGTACTCTGAATCACTAGCCACTGTTAGTCTCTATTTATGGTAGATATTTCTATTACAGCTCTCTCTCTGTTTACATACTGCACTTCTTTCAGTACCTGTATCTTACTTTACTGCATGATTATATTTTCTAACCTGCTATAATCTGTTGAGATGTACTGTACTCATTCCAGTCCTGACTGGACCTGTTGATAAATTTTACAGATAGCCTGGAGGTGCTTGCTAGCCTAGAGGAGACACATTAGAGGTTGTTTAGATAGTATTTCTTCTGTCTGGAGTTGTATTTACTTTGTGGATTACTGTATTTGAGTTTTGAGATGTATTTTTGGGTTTATGTATCTTAGACACTTAGACTTCTATCTCCTGTATCTCTTTTGAATTTTATGTTTTATCTATCCTTATCATGCTCTACCTTAGATGTGATTGAGACTGTATCTGCTATGTCACCCCCATTCGGGGAGTATAAACTGCTTAGCTTTATATTGTTAGATGTTGTAACCTAGGACAATGTTCGACCACCGACACTACGGCGTAGGCTGGGCGTTGTCACGTTCTCGTACCCAAACAGTGGGTGCGGGTCGTGACACATTTTTAGTGGTGGCCCATGCAGGTCGAGATTCGCATTAGTGCGATTTCGTAGTAGCGCAATGACTTAGTTGTACTACTACGAGCCTGCTATAGGATATATAAATTAAGATGTTAAGATGAGAGGATACTCAATCACTGTTAGGATTCCTTGAGAGATTCCTGGGATGACCCTTGAGAATCTCATTTTGAATTCCGATTTAAACTCCTTTTCCTCGTTTTGATTCACCTTTTTCCTTGATTTGAATTTTATTTTGTGGATTCATTGTAGAACTTTGAATCCTGGTATTAGTTGATGATTTTGATAAAATTTTGTAGTTGTTGATTTAATTTTGTATTTAGATTAATATTTTCAAATCCAAGGTACTCAATCACACTTAGGTTTCTTTGAGAGATTTCTGGGACGACCCCTGAGAAACTCATTTTGAACTTCAATTGGAATTCATTTTCCTCTTGTTTGGATTCATCCTCATTCCTTGCTATTGAATTTAAGCTTGATGGGTTCCTCTCGTTTGAACCGATGAGAAGGAACATATCTTTATTATTCTTTCTCGCCATTATTCCCTTGCATTCTTATTTACCTCTTATCTTAAACTCTGTCTCATTACATTAACTACCCATATCTTGTCGTCCCTACCAGATGTACTTCGAAACCCTTGAATCTTCGTATCTTTTGCATGGGGAAGGCTAAGGAAGTGACGTAAATTATGTAGCTCAGAGAAGACGTAACTGGTTATTTTATGATGATCTAAAGGAAATCAAATGTGGAGTGTTCCATATGGAAACTTGAGATAGAAATGTGGTAAAGGTCTCGAATAGAATAAAGAGATGTATACTGCCAATCTGGAAACAATTACATTTAGAGAAATTTTGGGGTTATGAGATAGTTTATAGGTGTATTCAAAACTAATGAGGATATCAGAGGTCAACCTAGTTTTGAGAACTTAGAAAATCTTGGTTATTGATTCTGGGGAAAACTTTTACTCTGAGGCTATGTAGAAGGTTAGTAATGAAAAAGAGAAGTTAATTGTGTTTAATAAGGATATTAAACAAGATGTTGTAAGGAAATGACTAGGGATAGAGAGAACACAAAGTTATGGAAGTTTAGAGATTGTTGTGAAATATTTTTAGGAGAATAATATTCAAGGGTGTATGTCGAAGAAAATACGAAAGTTGATTTTATGATGGAAGATAAGTTTTATAAGGCCTAGAGATTTAAATTAAATAATATGAGGAGAACAATTTGAACAAGTTCAAGGAATTCGTAAACGGGATTTAGAGGTTTTGGGTCAAATTTAAGACAAGGTGAAAGAACTTGGAAATTTAAATAAATGGTTAATGTTGATTCCTAAATGTGAGGGCTGTGCTTCAAGAGTGATGTTTGGAAATTGGAAATTGCCTACGGTAGTCATGGTAAGGGTTTAAGTAATGGTTAAATTTTCATATGGAGACTGGTGAGGTAAAGATATGATTGGCAAGTTATGACCAGATGAACTTAAGAGTATCAGAAGCAGATGACTAACTCGATCTTCATTATTTTTGTGCATTAATTACCACCTCTTGAACTCCCACTTTCTAATTGAGATCCTTGACGTTCCTTATCGTGACTTTGATATTCGGAATGTAATACTAGCTGTTACCCTCCAACAAATCTTATATGCAAGACCTAGACGAGCTCACCTTCGTGTAGGTATATCATGTCCCACTAAAATCCGTCTTCTTGTACTCTATTTTCTTGATATGATTTTCTGGTCATCTGGCTAAACTATAACCTCTACCATTATACTAAATTTCTTCTTATTTTAATTAGAAATCCAGCCTTGACTCAATTCTTTCGACCCGACATGTGATGGTGTTCTGCTTGTTTCCTTAGATGCTTAACCTTGTACCTTATCTGATTACTTGACCCGTTGGTTAAGAAACTTGGACTATGTAATTCCTTTCATCATTACCACCCTTATATCTTGTGCTGCTAAATTAGCCTTAGTTTTGCAAGCTTATCTATTTTCGAGCTTGGTCATGACATATTTTATTGGGTGGCCACCCACTAACATATTATCTAATCAGAACCGGTACATGATGGTCGGATCAACCTATTGCACTTTGGTTCGCTTTTTCGTGTATCAATCTACGAGAATGGAGACATAGTTAAACTTGACCCTAGAGTCTCATTCGCGACAGCCTTGACAATTCTCCTTGAAATCTTTTCATCGCCTATGAACCTCGTATTCGTACTCAGTCGAATTAAATTTAATCATGACCTGAACCTCCATCATTGGATGCTCGTGCTCATACTTTGATTTTATTGATTTCCCTTCTTGCCCAAATCTCGTTTTATCCTGAAATTGATCAACTTAGATCGTGTCAAGACAAAAATCTATTTGTGATTTGTTGTGCCTAAATTTTCAATTTTTGCCATTTTATGGAATAGTAACCTTTTAATAATTTCTTAGTTGCTTGTTAATGACCAATTTTTATATAGGATGGTAGACAGCCCTACAACCTTGATGATTGTTGTTCTCTTACCTTCCCAATTAGGACACCCTAGATTGTTTGTGTGTTGATACTATAGTACTGCTTTGACCTAGAATGATTAGTGTACCTAGGTGAGACTTCCGACTGCTACGGTATGCCCTGATCTTGTATACTATTCCTTCAAATTGCATGATTTAGATAAAATATTTTAGACCTTGATTGTTGGAAAATAGGGACGTCACCCCATTAGTATCAGTTGTAGATATATATAGGTTAGTCCTTGATGTAGGGATGTGTGTCAATAAACATGTAGCTTATGAGATTTATGAGAGATTATAGTATCAGTCTTGATAGGATGTACTAGTCTTTTGGTGAGTATAAATGTGTTATGAGAGATAGGGGCCTATATGTCTTAGTAATGCATCGTTCCTATGGTAATAGAATATATTAATAGATGGTTAATAGGAAGATAATAGTTTGAGCATACCTATAGCCTATGATCAGTTCCTTTTCATCCTTAGTTAAGACCACTTTAAGATAGGTCCAGTCCCTTGGATATAGGTTCCAGTCCATATTTTATTGAAGTTCTATTACCGCCGTACAGCAGAGAAGTGTTGGAGGTATTCCTAGATTGACACTATTTAGATGTCCGTTTATTATTCCAGTGTTAGGAAGTGTTATCTTAAATATTGGGTAGGTTAGAGGCTCTAGAAGGAGTACTATCGATCTAAAATTTCGAGGACGAAATTTTTCTAAGGCGGGTAGAGTTGTAGCACCCAGTTTTCCAAATGAGGGTAATTTTGAAATTTTGTGTTTATAATTATTTTAATAATGATATTTAATTCATGATATGATTTTTGGTAATTTTAAATCATTTTAAAATTATTTAAATCAATGACTTGTGGTTTTGACGTTTTGCTAGTGAAACCCTAGAGACGGTTTGACCTAGAGCCTAACCATGTGATTATGATATTTTAATGTCATTTCTGGCCTAAAGATATTTTGCATTTTACCTCTTTGAATTATTTTGATATTATTTTATTATTTATGATATTGTTTTGGGATTATTTAAGTCGGGTTCGAATTTCATCTCAATTCGACTTGTAACGGGGACCCGGGGTAACTTAGACTCTAGTTGGACCCATGCATTAGTTAGCCATGGCCGACATTTTAATTAGTCATGTTAGAAAGATTAGTCATAATCCTAATTATTAGGTTAACCATTTAGAGTTTTTATTTTGACCCTTTTACCCCCAAACCCTAACCAAAAATTGTTTTAAACACTTGTAATTAAGGGAGGGGCAAACTTGTAATATTCAATGGGGGGGATAACCATTGTGGCCGGCCCTAATAGGACTCCTGTCTCATTTCCTTTCTTTGAGAAGTCTTCTTCCCCAAGTGCTCTCAAGCTCTCCCAAGGAAGAAGCTTTTCTCCTTGGATTTTCTCTCCTTTAGGTAATATTTCCTTCTCTTTTATTTCTCCACTTTGCATTTAGGAAAGTTTTAACCATAGGAATGACCCCCATTGTTGTGTCCCTATTTTGTGTCCTCTTGTGTCCATTATGTGTGCTTTAGGGATTTCTATTGTATTATTGTTGTGTCTTGTGTTCATGGGGAAAACCCCCAAACTTGGACACACTTTATATTTAAAATATTGATTAAATGAATTAATTCATATTAAATCTCAGATTTGAATATGTAGAGATGTGTTCTTGAGTACTTTACATTTCATTCATGTATCTCTTATAGATGTGTTCATGTTACATATATAGATTTGTGCATGTATATATATATATATATTGTAATGAGAGTGTATCTATATTTATATATGTAATAAATGGTTCATGATGATTATATAATCAAGTTTGTGAGTGTGGTTCCTCATATTATTATTGTCATTATTGTTGTGGATAATTAGGATATATATTATGTATTCTTTTGGCTCAAACTATCTAAATCCGTCATAATTTTTATCCACGTTTTTAATTTCAGCCCTAAATTAGAAATGTCATAACTTCTAGCTCAAAGCTCGGTTTAATCCCTATTTTTTTTTAAAAGAAGCGTATTGAAGTTAGCTTTCCAAAAACATGTATTAATAGGCCTAATTCTTTCTGTAACTTTCTGGAGAATTATTTGAGTGTCAGCTGTACGAAAGACAAACGCGTTCTCAGTGTTTTTGCGATTCCGGGAGTTCTCGGAAACGAAAACGCGATCCGTTTGAAGTTTCGGAAAGCTAACACGTAGATCTATAACATACTTTAATCCTAGATTTTAATTCATGCTGAGATCGTATAGTATTGATTATTAGTAGGAGTTACTATTCGGCATATGCATTTTGTGCACCCTTGTGTGTAATATAATGTTCTATTTGATTTTAACCCGTGTCAATGTATATACATTATGTAATTAAATAGAGAATACAAGCATGAGTAAATGGTTAAATAAATGATGTATGAGATGTAAGTATCCTATCTAATGTAAACATGTATAAGTATGGCTTGTAATAAATATATAGGTTCCATAGTATGTAATGTATGGTGCATATAGTAGTGCAAGAGAATAAATGAATGATGAATGAATACAAGCATAAATGTAATGTAATAATAGATGTAATGTATGCAATATACAAGTTAATGAGATGTAATGTTCTATGTTAACACAAATCCTATATTACCTCATGTACCCCTTACACTATGTTGACACTATCACACTTGACACTTTGTTCACTTACACTTTGACACTCTTTGATATATATACACTATGTATGCCCATTTAACCCTCACTTGCCCCTTTGCCATGTTCACATACATACACATAGCCTCTTAAATAAGTATTTATGAATATAGTTAACTTAGCTATGTATGTATATTATATATATGTTAGCATATTGTGTTGTAATATATAAGTTTATATAACCATTTGAAATGCCATGATTATAGACCTAATATTGAATACCAATATATGCATGTGTATATATGTGTAGACATATATAGCTTAAAGTAATTGATTACCTAGTGTATATCCAATGTGAATTCTTGCCTATTTGAGTATTGAATAATTGCATGCTATAAAGAGTTGGGTGTATGTTGGCTTGTATAGCCTTGTATTGATGTGTGCTTGCTAGGATAGTCTTGGTTAGGCCTAATAAGACTTGCTGGGTTAGGACATTACCTAGTTTGACCTAGTTTGACTAGGGCAGTTGACCAGAGTTGACCAAGGGTTGACTTTGGCCTAGTTTGACCTAGATTCATGTAGAATGCATTGTAGTGCTTTATATTACCCTTCTGGACATGTTGTGACTTGTGCTGTTCTAATTAGGAGCCAGACACCTCTCCTCGGACAGTATCTTTACCTTGGATATTCAGATATCAGGCGAGTACATTCTCTGATCATTTCATATCCTGTATTAGATTACTTTACTTGTACTTCACGTTGGTCACACGGATTGGTACTATATGGATCCCTTCTTGAGATGTTATCCTTAGGGAGCATCGGGTACTCTATGTTCTGTGCATTTCACTTACATGGCATATCACTATGCTTCGTTGGTTCTTCGATCACTTGTGACATATACACTTATGATCACAGAGTCTTCCTGGAATCCTTATCCCATTTATGGGTCTACTATGTACCACCCTTCGGGGGCTACCACCCTTCGGGGGCTTACAACCCTTCGGGGGCTACCACCCTTCGGGGGCTGTACATAGTATCATAACATAACCTGGTTGGATCCTTGTGTATTGATTGGGGGTACGGGGGAGTAGAATTGGAAATGTGAATAATACACCAGTAGTATCTTATCAGAATCATTCTGTAGTGTCTTATCAGAATCATCCCAGGCCATTTACATGTCTATATTGTACTTTGAATCACTAGCCACTGTTAGTCTCTATTTATAGCAGATATTTCTATTACAGCTCTCTCTCTCTATTTATATACTGCACTTCTTTCAGTACCTGTATCTTACTTTACTGTATGATTATATTTTCTAACCTGCTATGATCTGTTGAGATGTACTGTACTCGCTCCAGTCCTGACTGGACCTATTGATAAATTTTACAGATAGCCTGGAGGTGCCTGCTAGCCTAGAGGAGACACATTAGAGGTTGTTTAGATAGTATTTCTTCTGTCTGGAGTTGTATTTACTTTGTGGATTACTGTATTTAAGTTTTGAGATGTATTTCTGGGTTTATGTATCTTAGACACTTAGACTTCTATCTCCTGTATCTCTTTTGGATTTTATGTTTTATCTATCCTTATCATGCTCTACCTTAGATATGATTGAGACTGTATCTGCTATGTCACCCCCATTCGGGGAGTATAAACTGCTTAGCTTTATATTGTTAGATGTTGTGACCTAGGACAGTGTTCTACCGCTGACACTGCGGCATAGGCTGGACGTTGTCACGTTCTCGTACCCAAACAGTGGGTGCGGGTCGTGACAAATGTGAACAACAACAATGCATAATAACTTAGATATTATATAAATACATACCTTTCCTCCATACATTGCACACATACATGCATAACATTATATAATATATAGTGTGTAGAGAGAGTGAGGGAAAAGAGAGTGTATGTGTCAAGTGTGGCAACATACAGGATATGTGTGTGGGTATAGGTTAATGGTGACTATGGCATGCATTCAACTCATTACCCACATTACCTAACATATTTACATATATACACATGTTTAGATGAAATCCCCATTCAAGAGTACATACATGCTTACACTATACATTGCATAGATAACTGGAAAGTTACATGTCTAGCTTACTTGCATCACCACAACAACCTATATCAAACATGTTTGCCCTTAAACATATATACATATATATAGAGAGATGAAGAGAGGGGCTAAGAGTGTGTGAGAAGCATGGTGTGGTATATAGGGGTGTGTTCTCAGGATTCATAATTATGTGTGTGTGTGAACATTAGGTGGCATGTGTGAACCTGTGAGGATGTGGTAGTGTACAGGGATATAGGAAATCAATATGACAATGCTAACTACCAGCTAACAGTGTGTTTGTGTCTAGTGTATTAGGTGTTCATCAAAACAGTGAAAGAAAGTGTACATAGGGAAAATGGATTAGTGATGTGTAGACTGAAATCAGTGAAAACAATTGATGTTTCAAATAGGTTCTCAGGAACTATATGCTAAAAAATGAGTGTGTGTGGGTTTGTATAGGCATGTGTGTGTATGTGACATAGGAAAAACAGGGGTGTGTGTGTTATAAGAGTCCATGTGTGGATAGGTTCAGATAGTGTGGAGAAAATACCTACACATAATCCCTATTCTCAGCCTCAAAAATCTGAGAACAGACCCAAACAACCTATATTAACAATCCAGTGAATCCCCAACCCAGAAATCAGTTGGTGTGTGTGTTTGATAGTTTAGGTAATAGGAAGGGGATGAAACCATAGCAAATAAGCTAAAGCAAGCAATATAGGGACTGAACAAAAGACACCAAGTATATTGAACACAATTAATATGACTGTTCTCAGGAAAACTGTGAGCAGATGACAGTTTTCAGAAAAAAAAATAGTTTAACAATGTTTTAGGAAGTGCAATGACAGAACCCAAAACCTGAGATTGAATAGCCATTCAAACCCCCAAATCTCAGTTCAGCTGATACCAATTCGCAATGGAGTTGATACTCAAGAGTATGTGGAATGAACTAAAAGTCCAAAAGCTGGACTGAAAATACACATGAATTTCAGCCAACACTGTTGGGACTGAACATTCAAGGCTAGCAATGGCAATGAGGGAAAGAGTGTGTGTATGTGACATTTCCTGAGTTTAATTTTAGAACATTCAAAACTGGGAGCATTGGAAGGGGACTGAAATCAAGATGACCCTATCCTAAAGACTGATACAAGGCCAAGGGATTGAATAATTAATGAACTAAACTAATTCCAAATCAAACATTCATGAGGGCAGTCCTGCTACTGCTATGCAATGCAAACTAAGGCAGGGCTAGCTAAGGCTAGGCATTACCTACTGCCCTCCAACTCACAGCTTCCTCTATGATACCAATACTAAACATATACATGACACTATATGAACCCACACTCAATCCACAAAAAGCTGAACATATATAGGTAGAAATATCCAAAACTTATATATATACTGACCCAAAATATATATATATATATATATATATATATATATATATATATATATATATATATATATATATATATATATCACTATACATTCAAATTCAGAAAATAGTTGAATACCCTATCAATACTTCAATCTAGACCCAGGCATATGTATGAACTCATTTGAAATCGAATTGAATCCTTGGAAACATTAAAAACAATAAACAATGAATCAGTGACTCAAAAATTAGGTTCCTATTTACTGTTAGTTCAATCGAACCCAATTTTCAAATACTGTCAAACCGTGAACTGAAATTAGCCCATACACATTGCATATTCGAAACCAAATCATTCAAAATCAAAGCATACAACATGTGTCAGAGGGGGGGGTCGAGTGTGTGTGATACACACGTGTCCATGGTGTGTCAAAACTGTGTCCAAGTCGTGTCAACACGAGTGTCAACATGTGACAGAAACTGTGCAAAGGCACAGCCTCGTGCACGTATGTCGAGTGAGCTAGGGACACGTGTGTCCTACCTAGTGTGTCGTGGTCGTGCACATAGGTAGAAGGGGTATAGGGGCTCGTGTTCAAGTATCTGTACCGCCATCAAACTGTGTCGTGTCCAAGATACGAAAGCGTGTCAGTGAGGGATTTTACGTGTGTGTACAGGGAGCACGAGACAGTGCAGCCTCGATTTCTTCGTTCACAGTCGACGAGATCCCACGAAATTTTGTGGGTAGGATGTCAGTCATTAGGACCACATGTGTACCAATTTTCGTGGCTTGAGTCGCCGTGTCGTGTCCGCTAGGACGCCCGAACAGCAGGACACGGTATGACAGTGTCGTGCAGCGTATTCGTGTCCATTTTGGACACGGACACGGCTCTAAAACGTGCTCAGTGTGATAGATTCGTGATCAGCATGCCAAGGGCTTCAAAATCATGTAATTAGTTTTTTGAAATTAACAATATTTATTTCTCACAAGCATTTCATCAAACACGTTACATACCCAATGACACGTGTCCGATACGGACACCAAACGGATACGAAATCCACCCAAATTTGGGGTACAGCAAGGGGACACCTAAACCAAGCCTAATATGCAAAGAAATCAAAATAATAATGCAATTTAAAGGGTTTTACCTATAGGTGTAATTTACAAGAAAAGCTCCAAATGGGGGGTATTCCTCTTGATGGCCAAATGCTCCAATTGAGCCCAAAACTGAGATTAACCTCCAGAAATATTAAATATACAAAAATTAGAACCTAATGCAAAAGACTAGGATGAAAAAGGAGATCAAATGAATAAATGGGAATTTTTGGAAGGGGGAAGAATACCTCTCTTTTCTCCAAGTGTTGGAATGATAAAAAGAGGCAACCCTAATGAATAAGTGTTTAAATAGGGTGGGAATCGCTATGTGGCTGGTCATTTAGGGTTTGGTTAGGG
The DNA here is from genome assembly GCA_029216955.1 of Iris pallida. NCBI lineage: Eukaryota > Viridiplantae > Streptophyta > Magnoliopsida > Asparagales > Iridaceae > Iris > Iris pallida. The sequence goes on along the minus strand of JANAVB010004011.1, from coordinate 10,598 downwards.
TTAGGGCTTCTAGTTATGGGCCATGGGCCAAATCATAAGTCATTGAGTCATGAAATCATAAGTCATTTCATTAAACCATAAATCATGAAATGATTTCACTCAAACTAATCCTCCTATTCCAAAATTAGTCTCTAATGACTAAAAGTAGGTTAACCTAAGTTAGACTAGGGTTACCATAGCTAGGGTTAGGTTCTAGGCTAGTCCACTAGGTCTCAACAAGTCAAAGTCAAACTAGAATTCACCAATTCATTAAATTAATTAAAAATTCAAATAAGCCAAAATGATCAAAATACTCCTAGGCTAAAAATGATAATTAAATCATCCTAATGACATGGTTAGGCTCTAGGTCATGCAGTCACTAGGGTTTCACTGACAGCACATCAAAATCACAAGTTATGACTCAAAGCAGTTTTTAAATAGTTTAAAAATTATTAAAAATCACCAAAAATCATAATGTGAATTAAATATAAATAATAATTATTATAATTACAAAATTTCAAAATTACCTTCATCTGAAAAACTGGGTGTTACAATCCTACCCACCTTAGAAAAATTTTGTCCTCGAAATTAAAATGATCGTATCCCTACTAGGTCAAACCCCCATTAAATCAAGGTCGAAGCAACACAATCCTACTGGTCGTGATTTCACAGTCTCGAACGGGGTAGTTGCACTATCTAGCAATCAAAACAATATCCGGGCAGGTACTAATGGAATCACACAGAAAAGTGGGAAAGAAGAATGAGAAGGACAAACCTGCTAACCCGTCACCCGTAGCGTCGGTCTACTCGACTGTCAGCACAGAAGCCCTGCCCCTCTGGGGCGTATCCCTCTGTTGGTGCGGGGCACGGTACTGCGCTACAGGTGGCCTAGCTCCCTCTATTTAATCCTTGACACTCAAGTAATATCCATCCTGATATTCCACTCAAATTCTCTAGGGTACCATCTATATGGTATCTATCCTGCAATCTAATAATCATACCCGTCTATCGAGAACCATGCCACCAGAATCCTCGTCACACCAGTAAGTATGGCTGCGATAATCCATAGAGTCCACAACTAATGTACATACATCTAGAATCATGGTATTTAAAATTTTCGCATTGCCGCTAGCTTGGCTGCGAAAACTTTAAATTCCCACACCCGAGAAATACATCCAAAATCAGACTCTATCTCATCGCCCAACCAACTGATATGGCCGTAGAAGACTCTAGATTCCATGACTGAGGCAACCTAGCCCATAATGCTATCTTGGTAGAAAATCAAGTCAATAATGAATACCAAGAATCAAATTCAACGATGAACAAGGAAAATAGACAAATACTGTCAGAATCAGATTTTGAGATAGTTTATAATGAGATTCTCAAGGGTCATCCCAGGAATCTTCTCAAGTAGCCCTAACTGTGATTGAGTGCCTCTCCGGTAAAGCCTATCTCTCAATCCTATCGCAGGCTCGCAGCAGTACAACTAAGTCGCCGTACTACCACGATATCGTACTAATACGACTCTCGACCTACATGGGCCACCACTAAAAACGTGTCACGATCCGTACCCACTGTGAGGGTACGAGCACGTAACAACGCCCAGCCTACGCCGCAGTGTCGGCGGTAGAACGCTGTTCGAAGTCTCTAACTAACCATCAACTCATGCAGTATATAATGTACTCATCATGATCAACTCCGAACGGAGGACAAGTGTAAGATATGGTGTAACTCAATCACAATCTAAGCACGATAAGATAACACAGAAATATCACTAAGAAATTTGAAGATAACAAAAATACTGATAAAATAACAACAAACTCAAACAATCTCAAATACATCTCAAGTCTCAAATCTCTATATACAACTCCAGTTCTAAACAGGAAAACTAAAACATGACAGACTAACTAAACTCCCGATCACTCCTGAGTGTCAGGGCCAAAGGTAGCTAAACCATCTCCTGGTCTGTAATATGTAGGGCATGTGTCCTCAGGGCAATCATCTGCAAAATTTTCAACAGGTCCAGTCAGGACAGGAACGAGCACAATCTCATCTAAAAAACCCAAGTAAATGACAAAAAACTATACATCAGTTATAGACAGTTATATTGATAGAAATGGCAGTTTATATTCAGGTGATGGTAAGAAAGACAGATAAAGTACAAGGAAAGAAAATAACTAAACAAGAGAAGAATCATAGCAATGAAGACTGTAAAAATAGAACTAGCTGAACCAGGGTAATATGATATAAAGTCCAGACAGCAATGTAGACCAGTGTAACTCCAATGTAAGTCCGGTACAAGATGAATCTAATACAAGATGAATCCAGTAAGGGACGATTCCAGTTATAGTGATCAATAATTCTAGGGTGAGTCCAGCCTATACTCTAGCATTGTGTTTTAAAATACCAAGTTTGACATGTAAACGGCTGTAGGTAATACGACACATCACACACCTGGCCGGGTGTGAGATGGCTATCATTCCAGTAGATTCCAGTTGGGAGATTCCAGATTGGGGTATGTCTACATGTCTTACTGTAGTATTTTCCCTCCCAGCAAGTGAATCCAGAATTCTGACACAATAATTCAAGATGAGTCCAGCCAAATATAATGATACCAGTAAATGATTCTAGTAAATGATTCCAGTAAATGATTCCAGTAGGTGATTCCAGTAATAGAAGCCAGAAATAATGATACTAGTAATAGAGGCCAGAAAATAAATGTGTGTCATATACATGAATCCAGAAATATCTACACGTTTTGTAACAGAGAATCGCATACAACTAACTAAAACTGAAGTACAGTAATTGACAAGTAAATGAGAGAACTATAAGAGAATATACTTGCTTGATACTCTGAAAAGAGTAATATATTATCAGATGTCTGCACCGGAGTCACAATGTCCTAAATAGAGCAGTATGGGTTATGACATGTTCAATACAAGGAAAATGAAAGCTACAATACAATCTACATGATTTCTAGGCCAATCTAGGTCAAGGTCAACTCTAAGTCAAACATGGTCAACTGTCTAGGTCAAACTAGGTCAAAGTCAAACTTGGTCAACTCTGCGTCAACTACACTAGACAACTAGGTCGATCCTAGTCTAGTCAAGACTCACTAGGCCAAACCAAGCCTAGGCTAGCATACAAACACAATCACAAGGCAATGTGAACAACAATAATGCATAATAACTTAGATATTATATAAATACATACCTTTCCTCCATACATTGCACACATACATGCATAACATTATATAATATATAGTGTGTAGAGAGAGTGAGGGAAAAGAGAGTGTATGTGTCAAGTGTGGCAATATACAGGATATGTGTGTGGGTATAGGTTAATGGTGACTATGGTGTGCATTCAACTCATTACCCACATTACCTAACATATTTACATATATACACATGTTTAGATGAAATCCCCATTCAAGAGTACATGCATGCTTACACTATACATTGCATAGATAACTTGAAAGTTACATGTCTAGCATACTTGCATGACCACAACAACCTATATCAAACATGTTTGCCCTTAAACATATATACACATATATAGAGATGAAGAGAGGGGCTAAGAGTGTGTGAGAAGCATGGTGTGGTATGTAGGGGTGTGTTCTCAGGATTCATAATTGTGTGTGTGTGAACATTAGGTGGCATGTGTGAACCTGTGAGGATGTGGTAGTGTACAGGGATATAGGAAATCAATATGACAATGCTAACTACCAGCTAATAGTGTATTTGTGTCTAGTGTATTAGGTGTTCATCAAAACAGTGAAAGGAAGTGTACACAGGGAAAATGGATTAGTGATGTGTAGACTGAAATCAGTGAAAACAATTGATATTTTAAATAGGTTCTCAGGAACTATATGCTAAAAAATGAGTGTGTGTGGGTTTGTATAGGCATGTGTGTATGTGACATAGGAAAAACAGGGGTGTGTGTGTTATAAGAGTCCATATATGGACAGGTTCAGATAGTGTAGAGAAAACACCTACACATAATCTCTATTCTCAGCCTCAGAAATCTGAGAACAGACCCAAACAACCTATATTAAGAATCCAGTGAATCTCCAACCCAGAAATCAGTTGGTGTGTGTGTTTGACAGTTTAGGTAATAGGAAGGGGATGATACCATAGCAAATAAGCTAAAGCAAACAATATAGGGACTGAACAAAAGATACCAAGTATATTGAACATAATTAATATGACTGTTCTCAGGAAAACTGTGAGCAGATGACAGTTTTCAAAAAAATAGTTTAACAATGTTTTAGGAAGTACAATGACAGAACCCAAAACCTGAGATTGAATAGCCATTCAAACCCCCAAACCTCAGTTCAGCTGATACCAATTCGCAATGGAGTTGATACTCAAGAGTATGTGGAATGAACTAAAAGTCCAAAGCTGGACTGAACAAACACATGAATTTCAGCCAACGTTGGGACTGAACATTCAAGGCTAGCAATGGCAATGAGGGAAAGAGTGTGTGTATAGGTGTGTATGTGACATTTTTTGAGTTTAATTTTAGAACATTCAAAACAGGGAGCATTGGAAGGGGACTGAAATCAAGATGACCCTATCCTAAAGACTGATACAAGGCCAAGGGATTGAATAATTAATGAACTAAACTAATTCCAAATCAAACATTCATGAGGGCAGTCCTGCTACTGCTATGCAATGCAAACCAAGACAGGACAAGCTAAGACTAGGCATTGCCTACTGCCCTCCAACTCACAGCTCCCTCTATGATACCAATACGAAACATATACATGACACTATATGAACCCACACTCAATCCACAAAAAGCTGAACATATATAAGTAGATAATATCCAAAACTTATATATATACTCACCCAAAAAATATATATATATATCTCACTATACATTCAAATTCAGAAAACAGTTGAATACCCTATCAATACTTCAATCTAGACTCAGGCATATGTATAAACTCATTTGAAATCGAATTGAATCCATGGAAACATTAAAAACAGTAAACAATGAATCAGTGACTCGAAAATCAGGTTCCCATTTACTGTTAGTTCAATCGAACCCAATTTTCAAATACTGTCAAACCGAGAACTGAAATTAGCCCATACACATTGCATATTCGAAACCAAATCATTCAAAATCAAAACATACAACATGTGTCAGAGGGGGGGAGTCGAGTGTGTGTGATACACACGTGTCTATGGTATGTCAAAACTGTGTCCAAGTCGTGTCAACACGAGTGTCAATATGTGACAGAAACTGTGCAAAGGTACAGCCTCGTGCACGTATGTCGAGTGAGCTAGGGACACGTGTGTCCTACCTAGTATGTCGTGGTCGTGCACATAGGTAGAAGGGGTATAGGGGCTCGTGTTCAAGTGTCTATACCGCCATCAAACTGTGTCGTGTCCAAGATACGAAAGCGTGTCAGTAAGGGTTTTCACGTGTGTGCACAGGGAGCACGAGACAGTGCAGCCTCGATTTCTTCGTGCACAGTCGACGAGATCCTACAAAATTTTGTGGGTAGGATGTCAGTAATTAGGACAACACGTGTACCAATTTTCGTGGCTTGAGTCGTCGTGTCGTGTCCGCTAGGACGCACGAGCAGCAGGACACTGCACGACAGTGTCGTACAGCGTGTTCGTGTCTATTTTGGACACGGACACGGCTCTAAAATGTGCTCAGTGTGATAGATTCATGATCAGCATGCCAAGGGCTTCAAAATCATGTAATTAGTTTTTTAAATTAACAATATTTATTTTTCACAAGCATTTCATCAAACACGTTACATACCCTATGACACGTGTCCGATACGGACACCAAACGGACATGAAATCCACCCAAATTTGGGGTACAGCTAGGGGACATCTAAACCTAGCCTAATATGCAAAGAAATCAAAATAATAATGCAATTTAAAGGGTTTTACCTATAGGTGCAATTTACAAGAAAAGCTCCAAATGGGGGGTGTTCCTCTTGATGGCCAAATACTCCAATTGAGCCCAACTGAGATTAACCTCCAGAAATATTAAATATACAAAAATTAGAACCTAATGCAAAAGACTAGGATGAAAAAGGAGATCAAATGAATAAATGGGAATTTTTGGAAGAGGAAAGAATACCTCTCTTTTCTCCAAGTGTTGGAATGATAAAAAGAGGCAACCCTAATGAATAAGTATTTAAATAGGGTGGGAATCCCTATGTGTCTGGTCATTTAGGGTTTGGTTAGGGTTAGGGCTTCTAGTTATGGGCCATGGGCCAAGTCATAAGTCATTGAGTCATGAAATCATAAGTTATTTCATTAAACCATAAATCATGAAATGATTTCACTCAAACTAATCCTCCTATTCCAAAATTAGTCTCTAATGACTAAAAGTAGGTTAACCTAAGTTAGACTAGGGTTACCATAGCTAGGGTTAGGTTCTAGGCTAGTCCACTAGGTCTCAACAAGTCAAAGTCAAACTAGAATTCACCAATTCATTAAATTAATTAAAAATTCAAATAAGCCAAAATGATCAAAATACTCCTAGGATAAAAATAATAATTAAATCATCATAATGACATGGTTAGGCTCTAGGTCATACAGTCACTAGGGTTTCACTAACAGCACATCAAAATCACAAGTTATGACTCAAAGTAGTTTTTAAATAGTTTAAAAATTATTAAAAATTACCAAAAATCATAATGTGCATTAAATATCAATAATAATTATTATAATTACAAAATTTCAAAATTACCCTCATCTGAAAAACTGGGTGTTACATTTACCGAATAGATGTCTCAATCAGTGCCCGCCCTTGATCTCTGCTCGTATCTTCTAAATCTCTGGATTCTTGACCTGATCACATGCTTGTATCGTTGATCTGTCGTGGTCCTTCCTTATTGTTCCCTATGTCATCTTCTTCAGCGACATTGTTCCTGGATCTGCCGATCAGCAAGGCGGAGCACCTCCCGTGGACCAGCAGTAACCTGGAGATCAAGCCCAGCATTCGAAAATAGCTTTCAGAGTCGTGCCTACTGGAGGAGAGCCACCAATCCAGCCAGTTCACCCTGTAGAGCCTGATGATGGCACTTTGGTGGGTCTCATCAGGTCATTATTAGCTTTCTAGGATCGTCGAGGAGATGCCTTGTACCAGGCGGTGGCAGATGCTCTGACCAGAGGAGGTCATCAGGGTAACAGTACAGCGAACAGTTTCAAGCGCCTGAACCCTCCATTCTTCGATGGCAGCGAAGATGCTATCACTGCAGATGCGTGGCTTCAGGACACAGAGGTGATTCTAGAAGCATCCAAGACTCCCGAAGCCGAGAAGGTGGTCGTGGTACGCCTGCAGTTATTAGATCTTACCTGCAGCTGGTGGGCGGTACAGGCCGTTGGATTAGTGGAACCCATTGCTTGGGCAGTATTCAGAGAGAGATTCCAAACCAAGTACTTTGATGCTGTAGCTCGGTACGATCTACAGACGAGGTTCACCAATCTGAAGCAGATGGACAGGACGATCGATGGTTATGCCGCCGAGTTTTCGAGACTTAGTCGGTTTACTCCCATCTTGGTAGCAACCGAGTTCGATAAAGCCCAGCAGTTCCAGCAGGGGCTCCATCTCGAGATATTATTGGCAGTGGAGCAGTTTGAGCATCAGACTTTTGATACGGTATTGAGAGCAGCTTGGAGGCATGTGTATACCTCCCAGAGGATCATGGATAGGACCAGGGGTCGGAAGCGATCCCATGGCCAGATGAATCAGTCTTCAGCACCAGCCCCAGCAGCTAGGGCCTTGACCATTGGAGCTCCGAGGCGGACGACCTCAGTGACTTCGGTTCAACATTCAACCCCGACACACCCTCATCAGTATAAGCAGAAGCAGTCTTCCGCAGTGGGATATTCATACTGCGGGAAGCCGGGGCATGTGGTATCGGAGTATCGCAGGGCACAGGGGTTGTGTCTGGTTTGTGGTGCCCCGAACCACAGGGTTGGGAACTGCCCGAAAGAAGGGAGTTCATCGTCAGCTTTCTCTAGTCCTTCAGTTAGAGGACCAGCAACAGTCCAGCAACAGCAGCTACAGTACCCATTCTCGAGGCCGTTGTCGACGCAGGCCCAGGCATTCCAGCAGCAGAGGCCGCAGAGTACGCCCAAGCCTAAGCCTTGATCCAGAGTAGGCAGAGAAATTTTCAGCAGAAGGGACCCGCACCTAGGGAACATGGTCAAGTGCTGGCCTTGACCATGGAAGAAGAAGGAATAGCACCAGGTGAGGTGGTAGCAGGTACTATTCTCGTCAACACCTTTCCAGCTTCAGTATTATTTGATTCTGGTGCCTCGTATTTATTTATGTCTGCACGATTCACGACACGGATAGGACTCAAGCCCGAGTCATTATCAGTAAGGCTCAATATACTTACTGGTAATGGACTTATGGGAGTAGATAGGATATTTTCCTCGTATCGGATCGTAGTTAGCGGTAGAGAGTTTCCTGCTAGATTGATAGAGTTCCTAATGGCCGATTATGATGTGGTCTTAGGGATGGATTGGTTGAGGGACCAGTATGCTAGGATAGACTGCCACATTGGCAAGGTTGTTTTTAGCATTCTAGGCGAGCCGGAGTTTTCCTTTTTTTGAGGCAAAGTCGAACCTTCTCCTCCAGTGTTATGGATTACAGTAGCAGCAGTACAGTTACCTCGGATAGTTGAGGAGTTTCTAGATGTATTCCCAGAAGAGCTTCCAGGAATGCCGCCAGAGCGGGAGATCGAGTTCACTATAGACTTGATTTCCGGATCAGCTCCAGTGTCAGAGAGAGTCTACAAGATGGCACCGTTAGAGTTAGAGATATTGTACAAGATGATTGAAGAACTCAGAACCAAAGGATTCATCCGTGCTAGTGGATCGACTTGGGGAGCCCCGATGCTTCTTGTAAAAAAGAAGGATGGTACGTCCAGATTATGTGTAGATTATCGTACCTTGAACTCAGTGACAATTAAGAACAGATACCCTCTTCCGAGGATAGATGACTTGTTTGATCAACTTAGAGGGGTAGCAGTATTCTCTAAGATTGACTTGCGATCAGGGCATCATCAGATCAGAGTCAGAAAGCATGACATCCTAAAGACAGCTTTCAGATCCCGATATGGGCATTGGGAGTTCCTTGTGATGCCATATAGAGCAGCCAATGTGCCGACTGTATTCATAGACCTCGAATCGAATCTTCATGCCTTACTTGGATCAGTTCGTGATTGTGTTCGTAGACGACATCCTGGTCTACAGCAAGAGCAAAGCGGAGCGTGAACAGTATCTCCGTATGATTCTTCAGGCTTTTCGAGAGCACCAGTTGTATGCCAAGTTCAGTAAATATGAATTTTGGCTCGATCGTATTTTGTACTTGGGTCACATCATCACCAGAGGAGGAGTAGAAGTGGATCCCCAGAAGATCGTGGCTATTGAGTCGTGGCTGGTACCTAGCACAGTTGCAGAAGTTTGCAGTTTTCTTAGCTTGGTCGGCTACTACCAGCGATTTATTTCGGACTTTGTTCGAATTTCGGCACCATTGACCCAGTTGTCCCGTAAGAATGTGCAGTTTGCTTGGACAGCAGAGTGCCAAGATTCTTTTGAGATGTTAAAGCGAGGCTTGATAACGGCTTATATTCTCACGCTTCTAGATGGAACCGGAGGATTCTCAATATATTGTGATGCTTCGGGCAGAGGTTTAGGATGTGTTCTGATATAGCATGGGAAGGTAATAGCTTATGCATCACGACAACTCTGTGATCATGAGAAGAATTACCCAATCCATGACTTGGAGCTGGCAGCAGTAGTGTTTGCACTTAAGTTGTGGAGGCACTACTTGTATAGAGATAGGGTGGAGATTTCACCGACCACAAGAGCCTGATGTATATTTTAACCCAAAAGGACCTTAATATGCGTCAAAGGAGGTGACTGGAGCTACTTGTAGACTATGATGTCAACCTGCAGTATCATCCTGGGAAGGCCAACGTCGTTGCAGATGCATTGAGCAGGAGAGCCGAAGTTTATATCCTAACAGACCGACTAGAGTTGTTAGCAGATCTTCAGAAGATGGGCATAGAAGTTGTCCGTCCTATTTGTGTGGCATTGATGGCCACTATGCGAGTTCAGTCCACTATAGTCGAGAGGATCCGGATGGCGCAGTCAACAGATTCCAAGCTTCAGCGACTCAGAGCAGAGTGTGAGACAGGACGAAGACCAGAATTATGCGTTCATGAAGATGGTACACTTCGACTTGGTAAGCGTCTTTGTGTACCCTGTGGAGATATCAGACAGGAGATCATGGCAGAGGCTCACAATTCTCAGTATTTCATTCATCTCGGTGGTACGAAGATGTACCGTGATATCCGGTAGTACTTTTGGTGGAATGGCATGAAGAGAGATAGCCCGGTTTGTCTCTCGGTGTTTGGTTTGCCAACAAGTTAAGACTGAACATCAGAGGCCAACTGGACTTCTTCAGCCCTTGCCGATTCCAGAATGGAAGTGGGAGCATGTGACCATGGATTTCGTGACTGGATTACCTAGATCACCGGCTGGTCGAGATGCTATTTGGGTTATAGTTAACGGCCTCACGAAAGTGGCTCACTTTCTCCCATTCAGAGTCGGTCAGCCGACGGCTCAGTTAGC
>JANAVB010004010.1:0-70067 GCA_029216955.1 Iris pallida | reverse complement strand
CAGCAAAGCGTGCAGGGGTGCGGCCAGCCAAGCGCGCAGGGCATGCGGGCCAGCGAAGTGCGCAGGCGCGGGGCTCAGTACAATCGGGCGGTCGCAGCGCGCTAAAGAGCGCGCGCACCAGCGGGTCACGGCCAGTGCTAAAGCGCGGCGCGGGGGAGCAGCCCGGTGCTAACAGCGCGGCTGGGAGGGGTCTTCTTCTTCCTCAAGATGAGAGGAAGAACACCAATGGCCTCAAAACTTTGGAACTTCACAACTTGGTCCATAAAACGCGAAATCCGGAATTTCAAGAGTCTAACTTGTGTAAATTCGATTCTCTACAACATAGAAGCATCAAAACAAGCAAAAATCCAAGTTTGGTAGATCAAACCCAAGAAATTCCGAAAATGGTAAAAACTTAGATCTAGGAGAATCCAAGCTCCAATTCCAAAAATGTCAAGTTCTAATGTTGTTCCAAATCATCTAATTAAGCTAATAGACAAATAAAATTTGGTCTTCATGTGGTGGCAAGATGCACTTGCCTATGGGTGGGTGTTGTGTGGAAGAAGGAAGAAGAAGGAGTTAGGAATTAATGAGGGAAGTAATGAGAGAGAGAATGGTTGGTAGGGATTTTAATGAGGGTGGGTTGTGGTGGAAGAAGGGTGGAGTATAGGTTAAGGTGTTCCATTGGGTTTAAAATCAAACCAACCCAACTAAAACCGAGCCGAGCCGAGCCGAAACCCAAAATACGAGAAACCTAAAATTTTACAAGTCGAGAAAATAAATACATGCCAAAATCCAACTACGAGTATAAATACGAAATACGGAAAATGAGGTGACAACTCTACCCACCTTAAAAGAATTCCGTCTTCGGAATTTAAATCAATGCTTAGAGATGTAAGAGCCCGCCATACTATTCACAAATAAGCTACACTAAGCAAACAATCAAACAATCACGCATGCAAACAAGGGACGGAAGCATAAGGCATAAGGAAGAATTATACCTTATGAGTCAAACAAGTCGGGATATCGCGATCGGATGTCGTCCTCACGCTCCCACGTTGACTCACCTAGAGAGTGATGACCCCAAGCAACACGGACTAAGCTAATAGTCTTGTTCTTGAGTATTTTCTCTCTCGGTCCAATATAGACATGGGCCTCTCCTCATACGAAAGGTTGGTACCAACAACCAATTCTGAATGGTCCAGGATATGGCTCGGGTCCGGGATGTACCGGGTAATTGGGACACATAGAATACATCATGTACCTTCCTTAGCGACGGCGGAAGAGCGAGACGATAGGATACATTTCCTACTCGCTCCAGGATATCGAACGGCCCTATATACCTAGGACTAAGCTTTTCTCGTACGCCAAAGCGAATGACGCCACGGTTAGGCGAGATCCTAAGGAATACATGGTCGCCGATAGCAAACTCTAAGGGGCGTCGATGTGCATCTGCCCAATGGCGCTAGCGATCTTGGGCCACTCGAAGGCAATCTCTGATCCTTCTGACCACTTCAACTGTCTGGGCAATCATTTATGGACCAAGCATCTGCCTCTCTCCAACATCGTCTCAGGCTAACGGGGACCTGCACTTCCTGCCATACAGTGCCTCGAACGGGCCCATCTGAATACTGACCTGGAAACTATTATTGAACAAGAATTCTACCAGGTACAGGTGATCCTCCCATGAACTACCGAAGTCAAGGGTACAGACCTTAACATATCTTCAAGAGTCTGGATTGTGTGTTCCGACTGGCCATCTGTCTGCGGGTGATAAGCTGAGCTAAACTATAGGTGAGTTCCCAAACTCTCTTGCAGGCTGTGCTAAAAGTGTGATGTGAATCTTGAATCTCGGTCCGAGGTAATACTGACGGGCATACCGTGAAGCCTGACAATCTGCCTGAGGTATATCTCTGCCAACTGGGCCGTAGACTGACCAACTCTGAATGGGAGAAAATGAGCCACCTTCGTGAGCCTGTCAACTATAACCCAAATATCATCTCTACCAGCTGGGGATCTAGGCAATCCAGTCACAAAATCCATGGTCACATGCTCCCACTTCCATTCTGGAATCGACAAGGGCTGAAGAAGTCCAGCGGGCCTCTGATGTTCAGCTTTAACCTGCTGGCAAACCAAACACCGAAAGACAAACCGGGCTATCTCTCTCTTTATGCCATTCCACCAAAAATACTGACGAATATCCCTATACATCTTCGTACCACCGGGATGAATATAATGTGAACTGTGAGCTTCTGCATGACCTCCTGTCTGATATCTCCACTGGGTACACAAAGACGAGTGCCGTGCCGAAGTGTACCATCTTCATGAATGCACAACTCTGGCCTTCTTTCTGCCTCACACTCTGCTCTGAGCCGCTGAATCTTGGAATCTGTAGATTGCACCATCCGAATCCTCTTAACTATGTTGGATTGAACCTGTAGACTGGCCATCAATGCCACGTTGGTAGGAAGAACCACTTCGATTCCCATCTTCTGAAGATCTGCCAATAATTCTGGTTGCGCCGTTATGAAGTAAACTCCGGCTCTCCGGCTCAACGCATCTGCTACAACGTTGGCCTTCCCTGGGTGATACTGCAAATCCACATCGTAGTCCACCAATAGCTCAAGCCATCTTCTCTGCCGCATATTAAGGTCCTTCTGGGTGAAAATATACTTCAGACTCTTGTGATCAGTAAATATCTCTACTCTGTCTCCGTACAAGTAGTGCCACCAAAGCTTAAGTGCAAACACTACTGCTGCCAGTTGCAAGTCACGAATCGTGCAGACATGAATGAATGCGATGAATGAATGCCACCAAAGCTTAAGTGCAAACACTACTGCCACCAAAGCTTAAGTGCAAACACTACTGCTCCCACAAGACCATTACCAGTAAGTATATTGAGCCTCACTGATAATGACTCGGGCTCCAATCCTATCCGTATCGCGAATCGTGCAGACATGAATGAATGCGATGCACCAGAATCAAACAATACCAATGCTAGGAGAATCCAAGCTCCAATTCCAAAAATGTTAAGTTCTAATATTGTTCCAAATCATCTAATTAAGCTAATAGACAAATAAAATTTGGTCTTCATGTGGTGGCAAGATGCACTTGCCTATGGGTGGGGTGTTGTGTGGAAGAAGAAAGAAGGAGTTAGGAATTAATGAGGAAAGTAATGAGGAGAGAGAATGGTTGGTGGGGATTTTAATGAGGTGGGTTGTGGTGGAAGAAGGGTGGAGTAGGTTAAGGTGTTCCATTGGGTTTAAAATCAAACCAACCCAACTAAAATCGAGCCGAGCCGAAATCCAAAATACGAGAAAACCCAAAATTCCGCAAGTCGAGAAAAATAAAATACATGCCAAAATCCAACTACGAGTATAAATACGAAATACGAGAAATGAGGGTGACAGCCGTCGGAGCAATTGGAGCTCTTCCTTCCAAAAATGTCTTGTATGCTGGGTTGGTGAGGATTGTGAGTTCGTATTTGTAATTAGACTGAGATTTCCATGTTAGTAGACTTAATTCACTTATACTTTCATTTACAGTCTCAAAAGGTGAAGGAATTGGCCCAGACACTTTGGAGAGGTTGCCAAAGTGACACTAGTGTCGCGGTCGCCAACGAGCTTGATCGTATTGACGACGTGGTCGAGTTCCCCTTCATGAATAATAGGGAGTCTCGTTCAAAGGCCCGGCATGATATGTAGTTGGATGTGGAATGATCATTAGTTGGATGTAATCTGGATTTGTAAAGATGTTTTTGTTGTTTGAAACTTGAAGAATATATTTGTTGTTTGGAAACTTAAGTTGTTGGGCAGACTTTTGAAGGATATGTAGTTGACACTTATGTTGTTTTTTTAAAGTTGGATATTTTGTCTGATATGTAGTTGTGATTTATGTTGTTATTTATGTACATGTTGGATATGTAGTTGTCTGATATGTATAGTTATTTACCTACTTGTTGGATATGTAATTGTTATTTTCGTTTGGAAACTTAAGTTGTTGGCCAATTCCTGATATTCTTGATTTAGTATCAGAGGACTGCCACCCCCCTGACAGTCCTACTTAAGTGTAGGACTACCAAGGGGGTGGCAGTCCTATTTAACTCTCTGTGATGAGAGTTTGAAACTGAGATTCTCTGTCACAGAGAGTTTCAATTAGGACTGCCACTCCCCTGGCAGTCCTATAGAAAAGGAGGACTGCCAGGGCGCTGGCAGTCCTAATTGAAACTTGCTGTTACAGCAAGTTTCAATTAGGACTGCTAGCACTCTGGCAGTCCTTCATAAATGTATGACTGCCAAGGGGGATGGCAGTCCTATTTGTAAGTCATTGAATTAATATTTGTTTGTGAATCTAAAATTTTGGCAAAAGTCCTAAAACGGAGGTCCAAACATCATTTTTTGCGATTCTAAAATTTCAGAAGATTGTCTAATGGTGGAGCGGTTAATCTCAGGCTCCTCGAAAATATGCTCATTTTGCGACA
Source organism: Iris pallida (assembly GCA_029216955.1). Taxonomy (NCBI): domain Eukaryota; kingdom Viridiplantae; phylum Streptophyta; class Magnoliopsida; order Asparagales; family Iridaceae; genus Iris; species Iris pallida. The sequence goes on along the minus strand of JANAVB010004010.1, from coordinate 65,608 downwards.
AACCAGGCCTCGTTTTGTAGTGCCCCGTCCCGCAAAGTCAATCGGAGGAATCGAAACGCCGACGGCGTTGGAACTTAGCCTTGCAATGGCTGTACGAAGGCTCGCTCGTCCGAGGCGACTCCTCGCACAGGTGGGATAGTTTCGGTGAACTTGCCTCATCTTAGCCTTCACATAATAACTCGCAATGTTTTCAACTTGCACAAGTAGGCTAACATAAAAGCTACGAACGGACATAGCTAAGGGAATAATCCCGACCCGTCGGAATGTCTTAGAACATGGAAAATGGTCCCACGGTTTTCATAGAAGTCGGCTCAGCGTGCTTTCAAATGACACTCGATCCTTCGATCCCGTGGCTTGGGAGAAGGAAGTTGGCTTAAGTTGTTAAGTTGCCCCGACACTTGAAATAGCCTAAGTCATAGGCGTCGCCTATGTGAATGCTTGGTAAAGCATGCACGGTCCCGTCGTTTGCCCCAACACTCGAATCAGCCTAAGTCATAGGCATCGCCCGCATGAATGCTTAATAAAGCATGCACGATCCTGTCCTACAAGGCTTGGCATAGCCTTCGCACGTCCCGCAAGTTCGTCTTGCACGGCTTGTTGACTTAAGTCTAGGCACCCGAGAACTTGGTGGTTTAAGTCGACCCCGTGCATAGCACGTTCCCTCGATGCGTAGCTCGGCGTAGCCCTTGCTCATCAAGTCGTTGCCTAATAAGTTAAGACAAGTGTTGCGTTGGGCTATCGAAGCCATTTCTAGCACTGTTCCGCTCTATCTGCGGTTGTCAAGTCGCATAGTCCCTTGAGAACAAGGCTCATCGTATAAGTATATGACTTGAGCGATAGCGTCGCCTATAGAACCAGGTCTGTCTAAGGCACGAGCTACGATCGGTTTAGTAAAAAGCTTGCCACGAACAAAAGTCCATGCGACTGGTTGTTGCCGAGATCGGTCCCACTACTTGGGAGTCTCGCCATGTCTTGATATGTCCCACACACGAGATCGGTCCCGCTACTTGGGAGTCTCGTTAACTCTTGATATGTCCTGCATACGAGATCGGTCCCGTGGCTTGGGAGTCTCGCTAAGTCTTGATAAGTCCCGCACACGAGATCGGTCCCGCGGCTTGGGAGTCTCGTTAAGTCTCGATAGAAAAGAAGGAAAGCATGGTCATGTTAAGAAAGGATTTGATAGATCGAGTTGGATAAGCATGGTCATTGGACAACTTGTCGACAAGGTGTAGTCTTTTCGAATGATAGTCGGGGCGCCAGGATCATTCGGCCCGGGGAAGCGAGTGTGGCTCAAAGTAGGATGCTGGATAACCGCATGGAAGACTTCGGCGCCTCCGGAATAGCTACCCGTGTAGGGACGAGACCGATATTGTAATGCCTGTAGTTCGTATTACGTATCTTGGAATACGTGTACGTATTTTATATTGTATCGCATATCTCATAGCTTGGCTCGATTTATTTTGGGTTGGTTCGGCTAGGCTTGGGTTACTTTGGTTCATCATGAACCAAGGGGAGAACCCCTACCTACCACCACCACCCTCATTTATATTTCCACCTAACTCTCTCTCTCTCTTCATTTATTCTTCTCCTTCACTTCTTCTTCTCCACCATTTACTCTTCCATCTACCAGAAAAGAAGCTAGGCAAGTGCAAACTTGCTTCATAATGGATCTCAAGTTTTATCGTTCCATTCTCTTCCTTACTTGATTTTAAGACTCTTTAGAACTTGGCCTTTTTCATTTTGATGGATAATTTCTTGTAGATTTAAGTTTATAACTTTTCAGTTTTCTTGGTTTTGATCTCTAAAACTTGGTTATTTTCGAAAACTAATGGTTCTAGGTTGTAGAGAATTCAATTTCATGCAGTTTTGGCTTTTGTTTCGCTTAATTTCGACTTCGGATGAGGAAGTTATGGCCAAAACAATTTTGGTCAAACTTCTATATTCATCTGCAGCATGAGCCGCATGTCGCAGTTGGCTGCATATGATGTCACGAAATGAGCCGCATGAGGCACATGTCGCAGTTGGCCGCATATGATGTCGCTGTTGAGCCGCATGAGGCATATGTCGCAGTTGGCCGTATATGATGTCGCTGTTGAGCCGCATGAGCCGTATGTCCAGCCGCATATGTCGCAGTTGAGCCGCATGAGCCGTTTGTCGCAGTTGGCCGCATAGGATATCGCAGTTGGCCGCATAAGATGTTGCAGTTGAGCCGTATAGGCCGCATGTCGCAGTTGGCCGCATATGGTGTCGCAGTTGAGCCGCATAAGCCGCATGTCACAGTTGGCCGCATATGATATCGCAGTTGAGCCGCATGTCGCAGTTGGCCGCATAAGATGTCGCAGTTGAGCCGCATAGGCCGCCTGTCGCAGTTGGCCGCATATGGTGTCGCAGAATAGGCCGCATAATGCATATTTTGACTATTTCTAACTGTTATATGTCCTAATTGACTGAATTATGGCTCAAATTTCTTCCAACTCCCAACGTAAAAGTTATAGATCTTCTCCTTAGCATCAAGAATATGTCACTAGTTATTTTATGCAAGTTTTTCTCATTCATAATATTGTAAGAATAGAACACGATAGTGGCCCGCTGTGGCGCACTCTTGACAAGTAAACTGACATGATATATCTCAGCATGCTGTTACGACAGCTAGCCTGACATGACAAGTATGAAAGACTTGGACACCGTAGGCGATTGTGTTTGTACAAATAAACTAGTACTGTCTTGCATCATGTCTAGGATGGGGACCCCTGAGTACCACGGTCAGGGGTACCTACTGAAATTGACTAAGGCTAATTAACTAGAATGATTCAGTAGTCATGAAGAGATTCCCAGCTACAGGCAATCCCGTTATCTGGGCGCATTCAGTGGACTTGTAGCCTACCGACGAGTAGGGCACATTTCCAGTACACAGTCATGTGTTGCATACATTCGACCTGGATAATCGGATGGTCTGCAGGGCTTGTGGCTGTTGGGATAATCTCATTGCATCTTGCTAGTAACTAGGCCTGTGATAACCCTAGTTAGTTAAAAGTATCAAGCCGTACTCTTGATTGGCCGTGATTGATTGGATGTAGTTTATTCCAGCTTAGTCTTATTCTGATCCTGTGCAAGATTGTGACATGACATGATTATTAATGCTTGCCTTAACAATAACGATCGGGGGTCCAGTTCTGTTCAGGCGAAGGGTTACAACCCCGGTCCTTATTTGGTTTAAAGGTTGTAACCTGGCTCCCGGAGCAGTTCTGTGTCCTCTCTTCGTTTATATCTTATTGCAATCCCATGTCATGTTTGTCATGTTTTACCTTACCTTAATACCATGATTATTTATACTGGCCTTAGAAATAAAGATCAGGGGTCCAGTTCTGTTCAGGCGAAGGGTTACAACCCCGGTCCTTGTTTGGTTTAAGGGTTGTAACCTGGCTCCCGGAGCAGTTCTGTGTCCTCTCTTCGTTATTGTCTTCACTGTACCAATAGTATTTGAGACGGCTTTCTATTCAGGTGAAGGGCTGCAACCCCGGTCCTTGTTTGGTTTAAGGGTTATGACCTGGCTACTTGAATAGTTTTCTCGTACTCAGTTTACTGTTATTATCTTTATTATTATCAGTTCTTTATTATTATCTTTAATATTCTATTGTGATATGCTGGTTTTAGTTCCTAAGTGAAGCCTCCTTTGTGGCACTTGCTCTTTCTGGGGTCTGACCCAGCTGGTTTTGTGTGGCCAGATATCGGAGCAGCACCAGAGGATCCACCTGTCTTCCAGCCCGATGGTGACCACCAGGTGTAACCAGGGCAACGAGTGGGTTTCTTTTGTCCTCCCTCTCTGTTTGTAAAATTATTCTTTTGAGGCGTTTAGCCGGCGAGCACGTGTTAGCTCGTATTGCACCTTTATTTACTGTCTGCCTACGGGCTGTAACATGATTGACAAATCCTAGGGTTGATCATGTATTGACTAAAACTCTTGCTAGTCCTGACATTTTGTATGACTAGCTTCATGATCATCCAATATGTGATGTATGGGACACCTTACTATTGTATATTGATGCTCTAATATCTTGTGACTGTTACTAGTTGCTTGTGATTGAGACAATAGGCTTGTTCTTGACCATAGGAGACTGATGGATTGTAGTTAAACCCTCATATATCTAGACAGCCGTGACCGTATAGTGACGTAGATTCCATTTCATTATACGTAGCTGGCTATGTCTGCTCCTGCTCTCCAGTATTCTGGTTCTGGGGCGTGACATGATTTTAGTGGTGGCCCATGCAGGTCTTGTAAATTAAGATATGTGAGGGTTTACCGAATAGATGTCTCAATCAGTATTCGCCCTTGATCTCTGCTCGTATCTTCAAATCCCTGAGAATCTTGACCTGATTACATGCTTGTATCGTTGATCTGTCATGGTCCTTCCTTATTGTTCCCTATGTCGTCTTCTTCAGCGACATTGTTCCTGGACCTGCCGATCAGCAAGGCGGTGTACCTCCAGCGGACCAGCAAACCTGGAGATCAAGCCCAGCATTCAGGAGTAGCCTCCAGAGTCATGCCTACCGAAGGAGAACCACCAGTTCAGCCTGTCCAGCCTGCAGAGCCTGATGATGGCACTTTAGTGGGTCTCATCAGATCATTATTAGCTTCTCAGGATCGTCGAGGAGATGCCTTGCACCAGGCGGTGGCAGACGCTTTGACCAGGGGAGGTCATCAGGGTAATAGCGCGGCCAACAGCTTCAAGCGCTTGAACCCTCCCTTCTTCGACGGCAGTGAAGATGCGATCGCTGCTGATGCTTGGCTTCAAGACACAGAGGTGATTCTAGAAGCAGCCAGGACTCCAGAGAACGAAAAGGTGGCCGTAGTGCGCCTGCAGTTACTAGATCTTTTCCGCAGCTGGTGGACAGCGCAGGCCGATGGATTAGTGGCCCCTATTTCATGGGCAGTATTCAGGGAGAGATTCTAGACCAAGTATTTTGATACTGTAGCTCGGTATGATCTACAGACGAGGTTCACCAATCTGAAGCAGATGGGCAGGACGGTCGATGGATATGCGGCCGAGTTCTCCAGGCTTAGTCGGTTTGCTCACACCTTGGTGGCGACCGAGTTTGATAGAGCCCAGCAGTTCCCAGGGGCTCCACCTAGAGATTTTATTGGCGGTGGCAGTTTGAGCATCAAACTTTTGATACAGTGTTGAGAGCAGCCCGGAGGCATGAATACACATCCCAGAGGATCGGATAGGACCGGAGGTCGGAAGCGATCTCACGGCCAGATGAATCAGTCTTCAGCACCAGCCCGGCAGCCAGGGCTTTGACCATTGGAGCTCCGAGGCAGGCGGCCTCAGTGACGTCGGTTCAGCATTCCACCCCGACGCACCCTCAGCAGCAGAAGCAGAAGCAGTCTTCCGCAGTGGGATGTTCACACTGCGGGAAGCCAGGACATGTGGTGTCAGAGTGTCGTAGAGCACAGGGTTTGTGCTTGGTTTGTGGTACCCCGGACCACAGGGTTGGGAACTGCCCGAATAGGGGGAGTTCATCCGCTTTCTCTAGTCCTTCATTTAGAGGACCAGCACCAGTCCAGCAGCAGCAGCAGCTGCAGTACCCGTTCCCGAGGCCATTGCCGACGCAGGCCCAGGCATTCCAGCAGCAGAGACCGCAACAGTATGCCCAAGCCCAAGCCCTGATCCAGAGCAGGCAGAGGAATTTTCAGCAGAGGGGACCCGCACCTAGATGACATGGTCAAGTGCTGGCTTTGACCATGGGAGAAGAAGGAATAGCACCAGGTGAGGTGGTGGCAGGTACTATTCTCGTCAACACCTTTTCAGCTTCAGTATTATTTGATTCTGGTGCCTCGCATTCATTTATGTCTGCACGATTCACGACACGGGTAGGATTGGAGCCCGAGTCATTATCAGTGAGGCTCAATATACTTACTGGTAATGGACTTATGGGAGTAGATAGAGTATTTTTCTCGTGTCGGATCGTAGTTAGCGGTAGAGAATTCCCCGCTAGATTGATAGAGTTTCCGATGGCCGATTATGATGTGGTCTTAGGGATGGATTGGTTAGAGACCAGTATGCTAGGATAGACTGCCACATTGGCAGGGTTATTTTAGCATTCCAGGCGAGCCGGAGTTTTCCTTCTCCCGAGGCGAAGTTGAACCTTCTCCTCCATTATTGCGGATGGCAGTAGCAGCAGTGCAGTTACCTCGGATAGTCGAAGAGTTTCCAGATGTTTTCCCAGAAGAGCTTCCAGGGATGCCGCCAGAGCGAGAGATCGAGTTTACCATCGACTTGATTCCCGGGACAGCCCCAGTGTCAGAGAGAGTCTACAGGATGGCGCCGTCAGAGCTAGAGATATTGTACAAGATGATTGAAGAACTCAGAACCAAGGGATTCATTCGTGCTAGTGGATCGCCTTGGGGAGCCCTGATGCTTCTTGTGAAAAAGAAGGATGGTACGTCCAGATTGTGTTGATTATCGTACCTTGAACTCAGTGACAATCAAGAACAGATATCCTCTCCCGAGGATAGATGACTTGTTTGATCACTCAAAGGGGGGGCGTCATATTTTCGAAGATTGACTTGCGGTCAGGATACCATCAGATCAGAGTCAGAGAGCAGGACATCCCGAAGACTGCTTTCAGATCTAGGTATGGGCATTGGAAGTTCCTTGTGATGCCATTTGGAGCAACCAATGTGCCGGCTGTATTCATGGACCTCATGAATCGCATCTTCATGCCTTATTTGGATCAGTTCGTGATTGTGTTCCTAGACGACATCATGGTCTACAGCAAGAGTGAAGCGGAGCAGAGCATCTCCGAGTTGTCCTCCAGATTCTCAGAGAGCACCAGTTATATGCCAAGTTTAGTAAATACGAGTTCTGGCTCGATCGCATTTCGTACTTGGGTCATATCATCACCCGATGAGGAGTTGAAGTGGATCCCCAGAAGATCGTGGCCATTGAAACGTGACCGGTACCTAGCACAGTGGCAGAAATTTGCAGTTTTCTTGGCTTGGCCGGCTACTACCGGCGATTTGTTTCAGACTTTGCTCGGATTTCTGCGCCATTGACCCAGTTGACCCGCAAAGATGTGCAGTTTGCTTGGACAGCAGAATGCCAGGATTCTTTTAAGAGGTTGAAGCGAGGCTTGATGACGGCTCCTATTCTCACGCTTCCAGATGGAACCGGAGGATTCTCAGTGTATTGTGATGCTTCGGGCAGGGGTTTAGGATGTGTTCTGATGCAGCATGGGAAGGTAATAGCTTATGCATCGCGACAACTTCGTGATCATGAGAGGAATTACCCAACCCATGACTTGGAGCTGGCAGCAGTAGTGTTTGCACTTAAGTTGTGGAGGCACTACCTATACGGAGATAGGGTAGAAATTTTCACTGACCACAAGAGCCTGAAGTATATTTTCACCCAGAAGGATCTCAACATGCGTCAGAGGAGATGGCTAGAGCTGCTTGTGGATTATGATGTTAACTTGCAGTATCATCCTGGAAAGACCAACGTTGTTGCAGATGCATTGAGCAGGAGAGCCGGAGTTTATTTCCTGACAGCGCAACCAGAACTGTTAGCCGATCTTTAGAAGATGGGTATAGAAGTTGTCCTCCCTTCTAGTGTGGCATTGATAGCCAGCATGCAAGTTCAGTCCACTATAGTCGAGAGGATCCGGATGGCGCAGTCAGCAGATTCCAAGCTTCAGCGACTTAAAGCAGAGTGTGAGACAGGACGAAGACCAGAGTTATGTATCCATGAAGACGGTACACTTTGACATGGTAAGTATCTTTATGTATCCAGTGGAGATATCAGACAGGAGATCATGGCAGAGGCCCATAGTTCGCAGTATTCCATTCATCCCGGTGGCACGAAGATGTACCGTGATATCCGCCAGCACTTTTGGTAGAATGGCATGAAGAGGGAGATAGCCCGGTTTGTCTCTCGTTGTTTAGTCTGCCAACAAGTTAAGGCTGAACATCAGAGACCAGCTGGACTACTTCAACCATTGCCGATTTTCGAGTGAAAATGGGAGCATATAACCATGGATTTTGTGACTGGATTGCCTAGATCCTCGGCTGGCAGAGACGCTATTTGGGTTATTATAGACAGACTCATAAAGGTGGCTCACTTTCTCTCATTCAGAGTTGGTCAGTCGACGGCTCAGCTAGCGGAGATGTATCTCCGACAGATTGTCAGATTGCACGGTGTACCAGTCAGTATCACTTCGGATAGAGATTCAAGATTTACGTCGTACTTTTGGCGTAGCCTGCAAGAGAGTTTGGGGACTCGCCTCCAGTTCAGCTCAGCATATCACCCACAGACAGATGGCCAGTCAGAACGCACGATCCAGACTCTTGAAGATATGTTGCGATCTTGTACGCTCGACTTCGGTGGTTCGTGGAAAGATCACCTGCATCTGGTGGAGTTCTCGTACAACAACAGTTTCCAGGCCAGTATCCAGATGGCACCGTTCGAGGCACTGTATGGTAGGAAGTGTTGATCCCCGCTAGCCTGGGATGATGTTGGAGAGAGGCAGATGCTTGGTCCGGAAATGATTGCTCAGACCGTTGAAGTGGTCAGAAGAGTCAGAGATCATCTTCGAGTTGCCCAAGATCGCCAGCGTCATTGGGCCGATTCTCATCGGTGCCCTCTTGAGTTTTCTGTCGGTGACCATGTATTCCTGAGGATTTCGCCTAACCGCGGCGTCATTCGTTTCGGCGTACGAGGAAAGCTTAGTCCTAGGTATATAGGGCCGTTCGATATTCTGGAGCGAGTAGGTGATGTGTCCTATCGTCTCGCTCTTTCGCCGTCGCTACGTGAGGTGCATGACGTATTCCATGTATCCCAACTGCGACGGTATATCCCGGACCCGAGCCACATCCTGGATCATTCAAAATTGGTTGTTGGTACCAACCTTTCGTATGAGGAGAGGCCCGTGTCTATATTGGACCGGAGAGAGAAGATACTCAAGAACAAGACTATTAGTTTAGTCCGTGTTGCTTGGGGTCATCACTCTTTGGGTGAGTCGACGTGGGAGCATGAGGATGATATCCGATCGCGATATCCCGACCTGTTTGACTCGTGAGGTATAATATCTATCTTATGCCTTATGCCTTATGCCTTCGATTCCTTGCTTGCATGAATAATTACTTGATTGCTTGATTAGTATAGCTTGCCTATGAATAGTATAGCTTGTTCTTATCCCTCTCGCCTCTTAATTAAATTCCGAGGACGGAATTCTTTTAAGGTGGGTAGAGTTGTAATGCTCCTGCAGTTCGTATTACGTATCTTGGAATACGTGTACGTATTTTATATTGTATCGCATATCTCATGGCTTGGCTCGGTTTATTTTGGGTTGGTTCGGCTAGGCTTGGGTTGCCTTGGTTCATCATGAACCAAGGGGAGAACCCCTACCTACCATCACCACCTCATTTATATTTCCACCTAACTCTCTCTCTCTTCATTTATTCTTCTCCTTCACTTCTTCTTCTCCACCATTTACTCTTCCACCTACCAGGAAAGAGAGCTAGGCAAGTGCAAACTTGCTTCATGATGGATCTCAAGTTTTATTGTTCCATTCTCTTCCTTACTTGATTTTAAGACTCTTTAGAACTTGGCCTTTTTCATTTTGATGGATAATTTCTTGTAGATCTAAGTTTATAATTTTCGGTTTTCTTGGTTTTGATCTCTAAAACTTGGTTATTTTCAAAAACTAATGGTTCTATGTTGTAGAGAATTCAATTTCATGCAGTTTTGGCTTTTGTTTCGCTTGATTTCAACTTCGGATGAGGAAGTTATGGCCAAAACAATTTTGGTCAAACTTCTATGTTCATCTACAGCATGAGCCGCATGTCGCAGTTGGCCGCATATGATGTCGCAAAATGAGCCGCATGAGGCACATGTCGCAGTTGGCCGCATATGATGTCGCTGTCGAGCCGCATGAGGCACATGTCGCAGTTGGCCGCATATGATGTCGCTGTCGAGCCGCATGAGGCACATGTCGCAGTTGGCCGCATATGATGTCGCTGTTGAGCCGCATGAGGCACATGTCGCAGTTGACTGCATATGATGTCGCTGTTGAGCCGCATGAGCCGCATGTCGCAGTTGGCCGCATATGATGTCGCAGTTGAGCCGTATGAGCCGCATGTCGCAGTTGGCCGCATATGATGTCGCAGTTGGCCGCATAAGATGTCGCAGTTGAGCCGCATAGGCCGCATGTCGCAGTTGGCCGCATATGGTGTCCCAGTTGAGCCGCATAAGCCGCATATCGCAGTTGGCCGCATATGATGTCGTAATTGAGCCGCATGTCACAGTTGGCCGCATAAGATGTCGCAGTTGAGCCGCATAGGCCGCATGTCGCAGTTGGCCGCATATGGTGTCGCAGAATAGGCCGCATAATGCATATTTTGACTATTTCTAACTGTTATATGTCCTAATTGACTGAATTATGGCTCGAATTTCTCCCAACTCCCAACGTGAAAGTTGTAGATCTTCTCCTTAGCATCAAGAATATGTCACTAGTTATTTTATGCAAGTTTCTCTCATTCATAATATTGTAAGAATAGAACACGATAGTGGCCCGCTGTGGCACACTCTTGACAAGTAAACTGACATGATATATCTCAGCATGCTGTTACGACAACTAGCCTGACATGATAAGTATGAAAGACTTGGACACCGTGGGCGATTGTGTTTGTACAAATAAACTAGTACTGTCTTGCATCATGTCTAGGATGGGGACCCCTGAGTACCACGGTCAGGGGTACCTACTGAAATTGACTAAGGCTAATTAACTAGAATGATTCAGTAGTCATGAAAAGATTCCCAGCTACAGGCAATCCCGTTATCTGGGCGCATTCAGTGGACTTGTAGCCTACCGACGAGTAGGGCACATTTCTAGCACACAGTCATGTGTTGCATTCTTCCTAAACGGACATTCGACCTGGATAACCGGATGGTCTGCAGGGCTTGTGGCTGTTGGGATAATCTCATTGCATCTTGCTAGTAACTAGGCCTGTGATAACCCTAGTTAGTTAAAAGTATCAAGCCGTACTCTTGATTGGCCGTGATTGATTGGATATAGTTTATTCCAGCTTAGTCTTATCCTGATCCTGTGCAAGATTGTGACATGACATGATTATTGATGCTTGCCTTAACAATAACGATCGGGGGTCCAGTTCTGTTCAGGCGAAGGGTTACAACCCTAGTCCTTATTTGGTTTAAGGGTTGTAACCTGGCTCCCAGAGCAGTTCTGTGTCCTCTCTTCGTTTATTGTCTTATTGCAATCCCATGCCATGTTCGTCATGTTTTACCTTACCTTAATACCATGATTATTTATACTGGCCTTAGCAATAAAGATCAGGGGTCCAGTTCTGTTCAGGCGAAGGGTTACAATCCCGGTTTTTATTTGGTTTAAGGGTTGTAACCTGGCTCCCGGAGCAGTTCTGTGTCCTCTCTTCGTTATTGTCTTCACTGTACCAATAGTATTTGAGACGGGTTTCTATTCAGGTGAAGGGCTGCAACCCCGGTCCTTGTTTGGTTTAAGGGTTATGACCTGGCTACTTGAATAGTTTCCTCGTACTCAGTTTACTGTTGTTATCTCTATTATTATCAGTTCTTTATTTATTATCTTTAATATTCTATTGTGATATGCTGGTTTTAGTTCCTAAGTGAAGCCTCCTTTGTGGCACTTGCTCTTTCTGGGGTCTGACCCAGCTGGTTTTGTGTGGCCAGATATCGGAGCAGCACCAGAGGATCCACCTGTCTTCCAGCCCGATGGTGACCACCAGGCGTAACCAGGGCAACGAGTGGGTTTCTTTTGTCCTCCCACTCTGTTTGTAAAATTATTCTTTTGAGGCGTTTAGCCGGCGAGCACGTGTTAGCTCGTATTGCACCTTTATTTACTGTCTGCCTACGGGTTGTAACATGATTGACAAATCCTAGGGTTGATCATGTATTGACTAAAACTCTTGCTAGTCCTGACATTTTGTATGACTAGCTTCAGGATCATCCAATATGTAATGTATGGGACGCCTTACTATTGTATATTGATGCTCTAATATCTTGTGACTGTTACTAGTTGCTTGTGATTGAGACAATAGGCTTGTTCTTGACCATAGGAGACTGATGGATTGTAGTTAAACCCTCATATATCTAGACAGCCGTGACCGTATAGTGACGTGGATTCCATTTCATTATACATAGCTGGCTATGTCTGCCCCCGCTCTCCAGTATTCTGGTTCTGGGGCGTGACAGATATCCCACGAGCTAGTCCAAGATAGCTTGACATTGCTAGTGACCACTCATGTAGATGTGTCGGCAGATAGCGACACACCGCGTGTATGCCTTTAGATTTGGGTCTAGAGCTTGAATGCAGGTCTAGTCGATAACACAAGGTCTGGGCCTAAGAATGGGCTGCAGCATAGGCACCGTACTTGGCACGATAGATGGCATCGGGATATTCATAGAATCAACACTATGTTTCACAAGTCTTGTCTAAGTTAGCAAATGAGTCGATCAGGAAGGCCGTAAGGCGGTAGCATGATAAGTCTTGATATGTTACGAGGCACGGCCTCAATCTTGAAGCACGAACAAGTCTAAGCAAGGTCTAGAGGCACGACTTACACGAGTCGTCCCGTTGTCGTCTTTGGCATTTGAATCGTTGGCACGAGAATTGGCCTAGTGAACTTGAGTTTAAGTGAAAGTCTTGGCACGGCCGAGTCCACATAAGTTGCTCCTCGGCAAAGCACAGTCTTGAATACGTTAAGGCCCCGAATAGAGTATGGCACGACCCAGCCATCCCGAGTTCAAGTTTGGTCAAGTTCATGCACGATGAGGCACTGCCTCGATCGAAATACACGTTGGTATTGTAGTACGACCATGTCGTTGCACGTCGAGTTGGTTAGACGTCAAGTCTTAAAACTGATCCTAAGACAAGACTAGAAAGACAATTGAAAGGGTTTAAGCTGCACAAAGTAAATATGAATGTGTCGGTTTTGTATGGGTGGGCGAGGAGCTCACTCTACAAGTACAGTTGAGTACTGACACCCACACAGTGTTCATGTGCAGGCACAGGTAGAAGCTCGTGGCGCGGAGCTCGCTTGGGTGCATCGAGGCACGAAGTTCCTTGGCAATTTGAAGCGTGCGGCCGCGTGGATTGAAGACTTATACAGGACATAATGTATGGACATCGCCTTCCGAAGCTTCCGCTGACATCAAGCATTGTATCGAGAGATGAGAGAGAGCAGAGTGACTTGTAAATGAGAGAAAAGTGAGCACGAGAGACTTGTAATTTGGCCTTGCACCCACAAATGCAATCTGGTATTCAATATCAATAAAGAGCTTCTTTGAATGACTTGTGTTCATATGTGTTCTTGTTTCAAATTTCCACTGCATATTCAATGTATCTGCTTGGGACTTCTGTGCGACGACCCCGTCGCCGCCGCTGCAAATCGGCCGTTATGGAACCTGCCTTGCACGAGCGTAATCTAGGCTCGTGCGGTATCACGCCTTAGCGAGGACGATCGCTCCTAAGGGAGTGGGGCGTGACATAATGGTATTAGAGTACGGCTTTACGTCCTTGGACTTCACGTTGAAATTCTCAGTTTTGAAAGCTCGTCGTTGGAAAAAAATAAGTGTGCGCTCTCTCTCAAATGTCCCTCGGCATGTCCATACAATAAGTCTAAATATTTTCAAAAGCTCGTACAAGCGTTCACTCGAACGCATCGGTTGGCCTTTGTGTCGAACGATGTTAAACATGACTCGATAGAAACACATGCTAAGTTAACATGTCGCGTGCGTGCCTAACTAATATTGCATCGACCCTAGCAATTGAGCGTGCAAACTCAGAATATAGTCCGCACGGGATGGTTATGTGGCACAAGTTAGTCTGCGCGTCGCGCACCTCGACCTTTCGATGCAAACGAGTTACGAGCGATATCAAGTACCGCTCGGTCGGGAACAAAGCTACACTTAGACTGTCTATCGATAGGAACGCTATCGAGTTGACGCTTAGGCGTACACGAAAGATTGATTTGGATTTTGAGGAATAGTGCGAACGACCTAGCGCGTTGATACGATGCGAGCGACTACGCTAGGGATTCGTCGAACGAATCCGAAGGATGTCTTATCGCATAACGCGAACGTGATTGAGGACTATATCGTATGGCTCGAATCCGAGTGGTGTATGAATTTTCTTGGAAATTATTCGAGCAAGATTGAGGATTACGAGTAACGACGAGTATATCGGCGATGCGATACGATCGCGCAAAGCCTTAGAACGCGTCATGCTTAGTTGGTCGTGACTTCGAATGTCCCGAACGAGCATCTCGTTCGGACAACTTGCGAATAGGCAACGCGAGTTAGAAAACGATACCGAAGTGATTTGAAACGATGAATGAAAATGAATGGTCGTGATCGAGGAAACTTAGAGGATCGCGCATACGATTTCGGATTGTTTTAAATGAAATATGACTTGAGTTTTGAACAACGATCTTGAAATGAGCTTGAGGAATAGTGACCGAACTTGATCTTGAATATCGAGGAGATTGTAGAATATCCAGTTCGGACAATAGTATCAGTCGCACGACTCGAAATTGGTTGCAAAGGAAGATCGTCAGGTTACGCATATCGTCAATGGTATTGAGGTGTATCAAAGATCGATATGCGATAACTCGAGGGTATTCTGACTCGGCGAATGACGATCGTGAAAATGTCATTGTTCCGATGGATGCTATACTCGGGATATTGAAACGTGTCGAGGAAAAGATAAACTTGGCTCGAGGATTTTTCTAGTTGAACGGATGACAAACGGACTATCGAACTGAGATCTTGGCTTGGAGAAAAAAATGAAATGTTTGGATTTGCTTCGTCGATAACCACAACTTCGACATTCTTGTCTTATACGAGTGCAACTCCAGCCTCGCACATGCGTCGCGCCAATTTGAGACGATCACTCCGCGTGAGCGCTGGTATGGTGATTCATACAGCGGGAGTGATTGAACTTGGATGGCGTGGCAATCTGATTGCTTCGACTTGTGGTTTGACGCGAAGGTAGACTCGAGAATGACCTAGCGTGCTTGACGATCGAATTTGAGGATTGCATAGGTCCAATCCGCGTATCGAGAATGAACGAGTCTAGACTCAAACAAGAGTTACGCCCCGGTGAGAATGATTATTCTGCGGGAGCGTTGCATGGTGATTCATGAACCGCCGTGGATAATCGGACTCGCGTGAGATTGGGGTGCAACGTATTATCGAGCTAGATGACCTCGTGACCGAATACATGGATTGGTTAGAATTTGTGAGTTGAGTGAATTCGAATACGCGCAACGAACGCATTTATGCGAATAGGTGATCGTGCTCGATGTTTAGAAATCTGAGTGACGCAAGCTTGGGTAGAAAATCCTGTACTATCGACTTTGGTTTGACCCTAGGATTGGGGTCAGTGTTGGCATTATTGTTGGGGAACTATGATTCCAATCCTGACATTGACTTAGCCTCGAAAAGAAATAGCCTAGCGGTTAGGCGAGACGCCCTGTTCCAAGTGTTAGCAATCAAAAAGATTGATCTTGAGGATTGGCATGGACTGAAAGAGTGGATCGAGAATAGGAAACCCTGCTCATGAGATTCGGATGACATGCATATATTTTAGGGACGCCGGGTATGTGCACGATGCGACTCGAGTGAGAATGACAAATTCTCCATCACGCGGCTTAGTTGAATGCATGTATTTTAGGGACGCCCGGAATGCGTGTACGATCCAGCCAAGTGATACGATGAGTTCAAGCAAGACTTAAAAAATGGGAGAGTGTCTAGATCTTGAAATCATGTTAACGGAAAGATTGGAAGTAGTACGAGCATGGCTCGGAATCGAAGAAACGCGTAGGCAAAGTGTGTACGATAGTTCCGTGTCTTGGCCCGATTGAATCTTGGCCATAGAAATGGTAGGATGGCTTGCCTTCTGGAAAGTCTCGAGGATGAGACTTGTTCTGAGTGGTGTATGTTGTAGTGTCTCGTCCCGCAAAGTCAATCGGAGGAATCGAAACGCCGACGGCGTTGGAACTTAGCCTTGCAACGGCTGCTCGAAGGCTCGCTCGTCCGAGGCGACTCCTCGCACAGGTGGGGTAGTTTCGGTAAACTTGCCTCATCTTAGCCTTCACATAATAACTCGCAATGTTTTCAACTTGCACAAGTAGGCTAACATAAAAGCTACGAACGCACATAGCTAAGGGAATAATCCCGACCCGTCGGAATGTCTTAGAACATGAAAAATGGTCCCACGGTTTTCATAGAAGTCAGCTCAGCGTGCTTTCAAATGACACTCGATCCTTCGATCCCGTGGCTTGGGAGAAGGAAGTTGGCTTAAGTTGTTAAGTTGCCCCGACACTTGAAATAGCCTAAGTCATAGGCGTCACCTGCGTGAATGCTTGGTAAAGCATGCACGGTCCCGTCGTTTGCCCCAACACTCGAATCAGCCTAAGTCATAGGCGTCGCCAACATGAATGCTTAATAAAGCATGCACGGTCCTGTCCCGCAAGGCTTGGCATAGCCTTCGCACGTCCCGCAAGTTAAGTCGTCTTGCACGGCTTGTTGACTTAAGTCTAGGCACCCGAGAACTTGGTGGTTTAAGTCGACCCCGTGCATAGCACGTTCCCTCGATGCGTAGCTCGGTGTAGCCCTTGCTCGTCGAGTCGTTGCCTAATAAGTTAAGACAAGTGTTGCGTTAGGCTATCGAAGCCATTTCTAGCACTGTCCCGCTCTATCTACGGTTGTCAAGTCGCGTAGTCCCTTGAGAACAAGGCTCGTCGTATAAGTATATGACTTGAACGATAGCGTCGCCTATAGAACCAGGTCTGTCTAAGGTACGAGCTACGGTCGGTTTAGTAAAAAGCTTGCCACGAACAAAAGAAGTCCACGCGACTGGTTGTTGCCGAGATCGGTCCCACTACTTGGGAGTCTCGCCATGTCTTGATATGTCCCGCACACGAGATCGGTCCCACTACTTGGGAGTCTCGTTAACTCTTGATATGTCCTGCACACGAGATCGATCCCGCGGCTTGGGAGTCTCGCTAAGTCTTGATAAGTCCCGCACACAAGATCGGTCCCGCGGCTTGGGAGTCTCGTTAAGTCTTGATAGAAAAGAAGGAAAGCATGGTCATGTTAAGAAAGGATTTGATAGATCAGTGAGTTGGGTATGCATGGTCATTGGACAACTTGTCGACAAGGTGTAGTCTTCTCGAATGATAGCCGGGGCGCCGGGATCATTCGGCCCGGAGGAAGCGAGTGTGGCTCAAAGTAGGATGCTGGATAACCGCATAGGAGACTTCGGCGCCTCCGGGCTAGCTACCCGTGTAGGGACGAGACCGATATCCTACGAGCCAGTCCAAGATAGCTTGATATTGCTAGTGACCACTCATGTATATGTGTCGGCAGATAGCGGCACACCGCGTGTATGCCTTTGGATTTGGGTCTAGAGCTTGAATGCAGGTCTAGAGCTTGAATACAGGTCTAGTCGGTAACACAAGGTCTGGGCCTAAGAATGGGATGCAGCATAGGCACCGTGCTTGGCACGATAGATGGCATCGGGATATTCATAGAATCAACACTATGTTTCACAAGTCTTGTCTAAGTTAGCAAATGAGTCGATCAGGAAGGCCGTAAGGCGGTAGCATGATAAGTCTTGATATGTTGCGAGGCACAGCCTCAATCTTGAAGCACGAACAAGTCTAAGCAAGGTCTAGAGGCACGACCTGCACGAGTCGTCCCGTTGTCGTCTTTGGCATTTGAATCGTTGGCACGAGAATTGGCCTAGTGAACTTGAGTTTAAGTGAAAGTCTTGGCACGGCCGAGTCCACATAAGTTGCTCCTCGGCAAAGCACAGTCTTGAATACGTTAAGGCCCCGAATAGAGTATGGCACGACCCTGCCGTCCCGAGTTCAAGTTTGGTCAAGTTCATGCACGATGAGGCACTGCCTCGATCGAAATACACGTTGGTATTGTAGCACGACCATGTCGTTGCACGTCGAGTTGGTTAGACGTCAAGTCTTAAAACTGATCCTAAGGCAAGACTAAAAAGACAATCGAAAGGGTTTAAGCTGCACAAAGTAAATATGAACGTGTCGGTTTTGTATGGGTGGGCGAGAAGCCCACTCCACAAGTACAGTTGAGTACTGACACCCACACAGTGTTCATGTGCAGGCACAGGTAGAAGCTCGTGGCACGGAGCTCGCTTGGGTGCGTCAAGGCACGGAGTTCCTTAGCGATTCGAAGCGTGCGGCCGCGTGGATTGAAGACTTATACAGGACATAATGTATGGACATCGCCTTCCGAAGCTTCCGCTGACATCAAGCATTGTATCGAGAGATGAGAGAGAGCAGAGTGACTTGTAAATGAGAGAAAAGTGAGCACGAGAGACTTGTAATTTAGCCTTGCACCCACAAATGTAATCTGGTATTCAATATCAATAAAGAGCTTCTTTGAATGACTTGTATTCATATGTGTTCTTGTTTCAAATTTCCGCTGCATATTCAATGTATCTGCTTGGGACTTCTGTGCGACGACCCCGTCGCCGCCGCTGCAAATCGGCCGTTATGGAACCTGCCTTGCACGAGCGCAATCTAGGCTCATGCGGCATCACGCCTTAGCGAGGACGATCGCTCCTACGGGAGCGGGCGTGACATGTTTCGACCTCCCAGTCAAAAGTTATGGCCCTCCAAAGTTTCAACTGACCATAAAATGCAGGAGAATGGTTATTCTCCGTGTTAGAACACGAAAAATGTTAATTTCGCATGAGGGTAGCCATTCTCCGTGTTAGTAACACGGAGAATGTCATTCTTCGTGTTAGTAACACGGAGAATGTCATTCTCCGTCTTAATTTACACGGAGAATGGTCATTCTCCGTGTAATTTAGCACGGAGAATGGTCATTCCAGTGTTAAAACGCAGGAGAATAACCATTCTCCGTGTTAGAAACACGGAGAATGCCATTCTCCGTGTTAAATAAAACGGAGAATGGTATTCTCCGTTTTAAATAAAACGGAGAATGGCCATTCTCCGTGTAAATTAGCACGGAGAATGGTCATTCTCCGTGTAAGTTAGCACAGAGAATGGTCATTCCAGTATTAAAACGCAGGAGAATGACCATTCTCCATCTTAATTTATACAGAGAATGGCCATTCTCCGTATAATTTAGCATGGAGAATGGTCATTCCAGTGTTAAAACGCAGGAGAATGACCATTCTTCGTGTTAGAAACACGGAGAATGCCATTCCCAGTGTTAATTTACACGAAGAATGGCCATTCTCCGTGCTAAAACACAGGAGAATGGTCATTTATATAACAGCAAGTTTCAATTAGGACTGCCAGCACCCTGGCAGTCCTCCTCATGTGTAGGACTGCCAGGGGGGACAGTCCTAATTGAAACTCTCTGTGATAGAGAGTTTCAAAACTCTCATCACAGAGACTTACAAATAGGACTACCACCATCCTGGCAGTCCTACATTAGATTAGGACTGTCAGGGTGCTGGCAGTCCTAATTGATACTTGCTGTAACAATAAGTTTCAATTAGGACTGTCAGCACCCTGGCAGTCCTAATTTAATGTAGGACTGCCACGGGGGTGGTAGTCCTGATACTGGATCGGATAGCCATTCTCCGTGAAAATTATACGGAGAATGGCCATTCTCCGTGCTAAATTACACGGAGAATGGCCATCCTCCGTGCTAAAACATAGGAGAATGGCCATTTATATAACAACAAGTTTCAATTAGGACTGCCAGCACCCTGGCAGTCCTAATTCAATGTAGGACTGCCAGGGGGATGGCAGTCCTAATATTGGATCTGATACTTTAACAAATTGGTATATTTTGCCACACATACTTGCATACAGGTAAACACATATAACACAGATAGCATACATGTAAACACATAAATAGCACACAGGTAGACACATATAACACAGATAGCACACATGTAAACACATATAACATACTGAACTTCATATTTTACTGTATACAAAATTTACTCCATATAGATTAGTGGACTTCATATTTCACTATATACAAAAATGGTCCTCCATATACAAAATGTCAAACTGTAAATATATCCATACTTAGTCGATTTCGACGTCGTAGTGGTCAGCAGGTAAGTCTCTTGGCTCCTCAAACTTCAACAACTTCTTACAATGGTTGATCTGATCAACGAAAGCTGAGGTCCAAGCGATGGCTTCGACCAGTGCTCTTTTGTACCAAACTGTTGAAGGTGGAGGAATCGGAGAATGAGCGATCATCTTTAGTATAACGAAGTGATCCCCGATCAGACCTATAGTACATAGGTTAGACACTCCATGGTCCGTCGGAGGAGCGCACATCGGAAAGAATGTATTGTTAATATCCGACGAGATAAGTACAACAGGTATCATGTACCTATTAGCAAATAAATAGCCGGCAGACGGGACTGACATGTAGTGGTCTTTCCCGGTAACACTGTCGGTACAAGGGATACTTAACAACAAACTTGCAACCGTTTCTTCTTCTTAGGATGCAGGAGTAGAATGGAAGACGAGTCTCTAACTCCTCGTACAGCTCATGTCTCACCCGTCTCCATCCATCTTTGTCATCATAACCAAGATGTCTTGCAAGCGCATGAAATCCGCAATGGCCATCACCGGGGACATCGACAATAGACCAAATGTAACTTCGAAGCGCAGGTTGAAATTTGTCAATATACAAACTCGTTGTTTGGCTTGCAACGGTATCTTCTCTTGGGAGGTCCATTTTCTCCATTTTTCGACGAACGACAAGCTTGTCCTTCTGTGCAGGCGAAGGTTGCTGTAAGCTTCGTTCAACATGCTCAAAGGACGATAGATCTCTCTTAGTCGACTCCAGCCTTCTCTTCTGTGAACTAGTCAATCTTGTTTGAGGCCTGCCTTTAGGATTGGAAACAACGGATGGCTCATGCATTCTAGTACTCACCGGACATGTAATTTCTTGGATTTTAAGCTCAATGGACATCCGTTCCGCTCCTATTGAGGCACACCACCTTGCGTGGAGAAGTTTTACTTGTGGCAAAGAGAAAATCATTGTTCGTCTTCACTAGGGGCATCATAGACAACTGCCTCCAACGTTGATCGACAGCATCTACTGGAATAGGAATGGATTCACGACGATATTCATTAATCTGATGTACACAAGGGAGGCCCAGTGTATGTCGATATACACACCCGCAAACCTCGGGATCAAACCCGACAAACTTTGACCTTTCAATCTCATCAACTATTAAGGCCAACGCCTTGTGAGATACCACGCGCATTAAAGCATCTAAGAGTACTTCCTTTCTATGCTCATGCTTGACTATATTCAAACTCATCTCAAATGATGCCTTAATTTCATTCACCGTCCGGTCTACTGATAAATGTATAGCTTGCCAAACAGAGACAAAGTTGCCGAGAGATGATTTTAGGTGTCTCTTCAATAAAGAGTGTGCTCCTTCGACACGGTTGGTAGTTGTCGTGCCGTAATGCTTCACCACATTCGACCATGCTAAGACAAATTGTTCTTTGTGCGGTTCAAGCCATGTATCGTTGATGTAAGAAATGCATGCCGGCTCCCTCGTCTCCTACTTTTGCTTGAACAAGTACCATGCGGCGTCGTAACTGGCAATCGTAGAGGCTCGCCACACACAATTCCAATCATTATAGAATTCGTCAAAAATTTGCATGTCAATTTTACCATCCTCCTTCCGAAACTTCAACTTATATTGGGCTTGAATATTACGATTGACATGCCAAGTACATAGCAATGAATCCGCTTGAGGAAAAACAATGCGAATAGCATTAACTAGGGCATACTCTCTGTCGGTAACAAATACTGACGGCTCTGTATGACCAGTGTAAAGTGTTTTCAGTTTCTCCAACGCCCATGTGTAGTCTTCAAGTTTCTCACTCTTCATGAAGCAAAATACCACTGGAAATGTTTTCCAAGTAGAGGTGAACCCGACAACATGAAAGAGAGGCATCTTGAACTTATTGGTCTTGTACGTGCAATCAAGGACTAACACGTCGGCAAAAGACCTGGCCAAACTTGTACAATCGAGATGAGCCCAAAAGATTGAAATTACTTCATTACTCTGGGGATGTCTTCTATGGAACTCAACATAATGATTATCGGCAAGCAACTTGAGCACTTCTTGCATCGCCATTCTTGATTTCGTCCGGACAGCGTTTGAAGAAGATAGGGCGTTGTATATTGACTTCATTGTAGACTTGTTCTTCTCATCTTCATGTCGTATGACGGAATATATTTGTCTCGGTGCAACTCCGGAGGTGGACAAGTCTTCGACTATATATCTTCTTCTCCGTATGGTTCAACCGTCCGACATACGGATGACCCAATAGTGTCTCGACAATCTCATGGTTGTGGGTTCCATTCTTCACTTCTACTGTCCATTTTCCTTCTTCTTCGTTTCTAATATGTATCGTGAATGGACAACCACATTTCCTCGTTCCAACATTTTTTCTTGGAACTTTACTTTGGATAACTGTATTTTTCTTGTGCGTTCTGAACACACCTCTTTCACAGCCAACCACCACAGTTTGTCGTCCCGGTCGATTTCGGGCCGATCTGGATATCACTAGCACTATGTTGTTTTCCCGTCCAACTTCTCGACACCAATGTACCGCACCCTCGCTTGATTCAAAACAAAGATCGGTCCAGAATAAATGGGCTACATTGACTACAATTGGAGCCGGTACCACAAAATCGGAAGATCTCAAGTCCTACAATAGAACTTAAAAGTTAGTACAATTAGACAACAGCATAAAGCAAATAGGTTTCATAGATTAGGACCGTGCATAAAATTGGTGTCCATAAATAGCAAATTGTGTTAATAACAAGATCGTCTTATGTACATCAATTGGTGTCCATAAATATCAAACACCTTTACTAAATGTATTGACTAAAACTTTGCATTCAGGTATAACAAATTAGGACTGCCAGAGAGGTGGCAGTCCTTCACATAAGAAGGACTGCCAGGACCCTGGCAGTCCTATACATATGTAGGTTGACTGTCAGGGTCCTGGCAGTCCTTCTTATGTGAAGGACTGCCACCTCTCTTGCAGTCCTAGTCTATGATCGGGACTGCCAGGGTGTTGGCAGTCCTCTGTGTCACAACACGAATTTTAATCCGATGAAAAGTTAAAATTTGGTTACCAAGAGGGCTTCCGATGCATCAAAGTGGTCTTCGGACGTGGCAGGAACATTTGATGATCTCGGTTGTTCCATGTTCAATATTTTTCTACATTAAACACATAATTCAACTTTTATATGTGAAATTCATGTTTAAAAATTAAACATATATATAATTCTTTGACTTACCAATAAATGGGAGAAGTCAATGACCTAGAGTTGAGGGAGAGAACAATTTAGAAAAAATTTAGGGAGAAAAGAAAAGAGTTGGGGTTAAATTCTTTGACCTAGAGTTGAGGGAGAGAAGAAAAGAGTTGAGGGAGAAAAGAAAGAGAAGAGGGGAGAGAAAATGAAAATAAAAGTTGGTATTTATACCTTTGCTTGGGCTAGCCCCAAATAATTCTTTGACAGAAAATGCAAATTTCTTTGACAGAAAATGCAAATTTCTGTCATTTTCTGTCAGTTTGTGTGTTCTATAATTACCTGCAAATCTTCCAGTAAAGCCCAATCTTCCAGTAAAGCCCAATCTATTATTTACCTGCAAATTTTAGGACTTCTGGGCCGGCCCATATATGCAAAGCCCACAACCGAAATAACCAAATAAACCGAACCGTTCTGGTTCGGTTCGGTCCTGTTCGGGTCCTGTGTTAAACGGTTCGGTTCGGGTCCTGGATACAAAGGTTCGGTTGATGGTCGGTTCATTATAAATCGGTTCGGATCAACCGAACCGACCGTTTGCACACCCCTAGCGCGCGCGCGCGCACACACACACACACACCACATAAACACATAAGACACTTGCATATGTGCACCAAACCAAACACTTAGTGTGTACCATCCTAGTATCGCACCAATCTACGATACTCTTGTGATACGACCAAGATACCTATACCAAACATTGTCTGAACCTATCAAAATCACATGATAATGTCTAAAATAATAATAGAGCCTAATTATAATAATATTTAGCTAATACAATGTATCATGTATCATGTGGTATGTGTGTCACAAGTGTCGAGGGAGAAAACCTCCAAAATGACTTCGTGTCATAGCGTATCATGACACGGTTTACTCGTATCCAATTGTGGACACGTATCTAGCCTCACACAACAAAATAAGTCTAATTAGATCTAAATTACAAAATGACAAACACTTGGTGCACAAATCTCAGATTTTTTTTTCAAATTGGGCACAAAATTCAATGTAACTTCAACATAATGAGTCATTAGAGGCTAATTCTTCCTCCTATAGGTAGTCCTAGTCCATAGGTAGATTTCCAATTGTCAAAATGCACAATTAAAGTCTACAAAGAGAATAATTTTGGATGTATACCTATTGGAAGATGGATTTCAAATGCAAAGTCCGGTCGACACGATTCGAAAACGGACTCCTAACCATAGCCTCCTCTACTAGTGCTCCTAGCCACCAAGCTCCTATGCTCCTCCAAGGAATGAAAATGAAAGATATTGGGAAGGAATTGAAGAAAAATTGATAAGGGAAGGATAGATTTGGGGAAGAACACCTAAATAAAAATTAATGGCACAAATAAAGAGGAATAAGGGGAGTCTCTTCCTATAAAATTAGGGTCGACCATGTGATGCTCTCCATGAGCAATTGGAAATGTCTAAAATGCCCTCCAAGTTGTCACGAAGACTAATTTAATGGATGAAAGCTTCTAATCCTAATTTGGTAAATTAGACTAATATCTATTTATCAAATGGAATGACTAATGAGTCTAATTGGTCTATTCTAGAGTGTTGGTCCAAGTGGGTCAATCTAATTGTTGGGCTCTAGTGTCATGTCGAGTATAATTGGTTCCATTAACACAAGTCTAATAAATAGGCTAGTCCACTAACCAACTAATCACATGGTCTATTCTAATTAGATAGCACACAATCAATACATATAACAATAAATATTATCATCACTAATACAATTATCATACAATTATTGAAATAACAAAAATATCCCTCTTCCGGAATTAGATAGTTACATTTATTTCCATGAGCATTATATTCCCAAATACATACAAGTGAATACTAATCTCATGATAAGAGATGGGCGTATTTAACCCCATCTAACGAGAATAATGATATTTTTGAGATTGTTTTAGACCATTTCTCGATCAACCACCAAAACTGATATGAATATGACTCAACCAAAACTTGACCTTGACCCGATTGAACTCGACTATACCGGATCTAACTCGACCCGATCCGATCGACCCGACCCGACCCGACCTGACCTGGCCTAGATCCAGACTCAGCTTGACCCAATTGTGTTCCCAAGCTGGGCCAGCAAACAGGTCCAGGAAGGCAGGTAGATGTGGCCCTTTCTTTCTAGAACAAACCTCTAGCTAAGAGTTTTTTAGTTTAGGGTTTGTGAGTGAGATGAAAACCGAATAAAAGTTATGGGAGGGAGAGGTGGTCGGCGATAGATGGTCGCAGAGGATCCTGTGGGTCTGTGCAATCGGAAGTGCCATAAGTAATCGATCTCTATTCTATTAATAGCAACAATTCTTTCTTCCTTCCTTTCTTTCTTCTCTATTTATTGTCTGAGAATGTGTTGGTTGATAGGTTTGTATTTCGTCGCGGTGGAGAGGCAGGCGCAGAACAGGCAGCGGATGATGTCTCAAGAAGGCTTCGGTGCTCTCGACGGCGGCCACGGCGCCGAGGAAGTCTGAACCATATGAAACAACCCAACGCAGGTGAATAATCAACCCCACGTAAATGATAGTACGTAATGTATTGATAGCCCTCGGCAAGTGTTTAGTTAGTGCTGATATAGGTTTAGCGACGCGGAGTTTGTTTCAATCAAGATAGCAAATCTGACACTTTGGGAACAACTGAACAAGGTTTGCTAAAACGGAGTTGGTTTATTTTGGATTTTTATTTGTTAGAGGTCTGAAACTGGAGTTCTGAAAATATGAAACTCCATTGAGGAAAATGGAATTATTATCTAAGTTAAGGGGCAGTTGTTATTTTGGTTGTGGTATTGGAATTTTCATTTTCATTTTATGTTTTTAAGATAAAAAGTAAATGGAGCTTAAAACAGAGTTTAGTTTTGCTAACTCCAATTTGGAGGGTGTTTTGGAGTTAGTTGAGTTTTGTAGAACTAAAAAACCGACCTAAATGCTCCAAACTTTAAGATACTTGGAATTTGGAGGCCCAATTCCAGCAAATCCCAATTTGACAGTGGTTCAAAAAGCTATGCCAGTGGTTTGAGTTTCGATATGCATGGTTTTGTGTCAATGGACTTGAAATATAAACAAGTTGAGCTTTGAAACAGCCATGGCCTTTATGTTCGGTTGAAATAAGCTTGATGCACACTAATTTCAAATCATTAGAGATGAATACTTGCCGCATCCTGATAGCGGAACGAGCTTGCCTTCGTGCTTGGCAATGGCCAAGTCGATCGGTGATGACGATAACTGGACCACCGTTGTTTGGTGAGAGCGAAGCCGTGTCGCAAAAATTCCGACGGATGGCCATGTGAGGGGTCCACATGAAGGTTGCTTTAGAATCTCAAGCGAAGGACTTTCAAATCCGCGAAGGGCTTTCGAATCCGCGAAACAGTCGAGCCCACGACCAAGAAAAGAAGAGAACAAATCTCAAAACTTAAAAAGAATTTTATTGATTAAAAATTTATCCCCAATTGCATACAAAATGTGCATATATATAGGACTTTTATGTCAACCTAATCCTAATCAAATAAAATAAATAAAAGTCAAAAAATCCTAACATAAAAATTATTAAAAAAGGAAAGAAAAGAAAAGAGAAGGAATCCAAGAGGGATGAGGAAAAAGTAAAGGAATCCTAAAGGGACTAGGATTATACGCTACATTAGTCTCCCCTGCTTAAAGAGAACTCGTCCCTGAGTTCTTCTCAGAATATAGCGGTTCGTCAGGTGGAAAGTACTCATAAAGATCGGCGACATTAAAGGTTGGAGAGACCTGTATGTCTTCAGGAAGATCAATCACATAAGCATTGTTATTTAGTTTGTGTAGCACTTGAAATTGTCCGATCTTCTTCTTCGCTAATTTGTTGTAGGTGCCAGTAGAAAAACGTTCCTTACGCAAGTAAACCATGACCAAGTCTCCTTCATGAAAGACCTTACGGTGGTGGTACTGATCAACAGCTGCTTTCTATTTGGCATTAGATTCTTCAAGCTGTTGTTTCACTTCATTATGTATTAATTGATGCCGCTCTAACATATGTTCGGCACCAATGTCTCGACCCGAAGTCTTAGGTAGAGAGACAAGGTCCAAAATATGTCGAGGATGATGTGAGTATACAATGTTGAACGATGCTTTTCCTGTTGATCTGTTAGGCATGCAGTTATAAGCAAATTCAGCCTGCGATAAATCTAGATCCCATTGCTTAGGTCGTTTCCAACTAAGCTTCCGACAGATTTTTTAAGTGTGCGGTTCACGACCTCTGTTTGTCCGTCAGTTTGTGAGTGACTAGTACTACTATATTGTAGTGATGTATCCAATTTTTCCCACAATGTTCTCCAGAAATGTGACAGAAACTTAGTATCTCTATCTGAAGTGATAGACTTTGGCACACCATGAAGACGCACGACTTCTTGAAAGAAAGAAGAGCAATATGAGTCGCGTCGGATGTATTGCGACAGGGAATGAAGTCTGCTATCTTGGAGAATCTGTCTACCATGACAAAGATAGAATTAGCACTGCGCTCTGTTCGTGGTAATCCAAGAATAAAGTCCATGGAAATATCTTTCCAAGGTCCTTCGGGAATTGGAAGAGGCATATAAAGACTAGTATTATGTTCTTGGTCCTTGGCAACTTGGCATATAGTGTAGTGTCCCGTCTCGCTCAGGCCAAACGGAGGAATCGAAACGCAAACGGCTTGCTCAAAATTGCTCGAAATTTTGTTCGGTCGAGGCAACTCGTTTAAATGGGTGGCTTCGATGAACTTGCCTTTGTTTGACCTTCACACTAATAAACTAGATGTTTTGAATGCACTGAGTATATTTGCTAATAAAAGAGACGTACCCACATAGTTAAGGGAATAATTCCACTCAGAGTCAGATTTTGTAGAACATGGAAAATATGTTGATGTTTAGATAAGTACGTCATGCTGGGTTTTCAAATTAGTACTTGGTCTTTCGATCCCACGACTTGCTTCGATCCCACAACTTGGACAAAAGTAACATTCTTAAGTTGACACAAAGACTATCTATTTGCTTGACATAATAGGCACGACCCTACGGTTTTTGTCACATTCCCATGGTTTCAAAGGTTTCTTATATGGAGTATGACTTGATTTGTGGCACGACACTGAACACGGTTGGTTTAAGTTAAATATGTAGGAGGCTAATAAGTAGTCATTCCCGAGTTGAGTCAAAGGTATGGTAACATGAATGGAGATTTCGGAACTGTAGCGCGCCACGACCTCCCTGAAATAATAGGAGCTCGCCGAGGCAGACCCTGAAACAATGGGTGCTGCGAAAAGGAAAGAAAAGTACGAAAACACTTTGAATAAGTAATGACTGTGTAGGACTGTAAGTTGAGTTGAGTCTTGCATGGTCATTGGACAACTTGTGCAAAATGAACGACTCTTCGAACTGTAACCCGGAGACGGTGCCGACTTCGCCTGGGAGGAGGAAAAGAAAATAGCCGTGCTGGCATACAATGCTCAGATGGGTTATTCGAAAATTTTCTGCAGAGCTCGCTACCCGCTGAAAGGGTTGCCGTCTAAGTCCGACTAGTGTCCAGATAGCTTGTGATGCTAGTGACCATTTCATATAGATGAGTCGGCACGAGAGCGGTTATCCGCGTATATGCCTTAGATTGAGTCAAAAAGTGTGTGCACGCTACAAATGAGTCAAGAAGTGTATATACGGTACAAATGAGTCAATAAATGCGTATACGGTACGTAACACGAGTTTGGGGCCTAATATTTGGCTATAACAGAAGCACATACTTCGGTACGAGACGTGGTGTCGTGAATTAAGTCTTTGACACTAAGTTCACAAGTCTATTATTAAGCCATTTCTACGATTAAATGAATAAAAGCCACTAAGTTTATAAGTCTATGATTAAGCTATTTCTATGACGAAATAGAGAAAAGGCCATAGGGCAAGTATTGAGTAAAAATACACTATGTTGCGAGGCACGACTATGATGATGATACACAAATGGATCTTATGGCACGATGTTGGCACATATGAGTTTTGTAGCACGGTCACAAGGTCTTGGAGGCGGGGCTCGTTTGGACGTGTTGAGGCATGGAGTTCCTTGGCGTTTCAAAGCGTGTGGCCGCATTGAAGATACGGGACATAATATATGAACATCGTCTTCTAGCTATGTGTCTCAAGACAGGATTATTTGTATTGAGAGATGAGAGAGCTGAGTGTTTGTATTCAGAGAGATTGTGAGCTTGAGCGAATGTAATCTTGGCCTAGAGCCAGTCCCTTGTAATATTTCTATTCTTGTCAATAAAGTTTTGATTTTGTTTTCAACACTTGTGTTTCTTTTGTTGTTCTACTTTTTCGCTGATGTCTTTCGTGTGACTCGGTCATTAGCTTCTAATCGGCCGTTTCAGCCATTCGTCTTGCGCGAGCGCAACTCTATGCTCGCGCGGCATCACGCCCTAGCGAGAACGATCGGTTCTTCGGAACCGGGTCGTGACATGTAGGACAACTGCAGACATGTCCCTCAACTTCTTTTCTCAATTGCGGCCAATACTTCTTTCTTCAGTTATGGCCAGTGCTATGTCATATTAAGCGTAAGGCGAGGTGAGGCGACAAAGCTGGCGCCTCGCTTAAGCGCGCTTAAGCGCGCTTAGTTATCACTTCACCCATTTTTATCTACGTAGCCTCCTACATGTAAAATACTTTGTATACACATAAATTTTAATATTTTTTCATACAGTCCTATTAGTATATGCATGAATAACAGTACCAATTATCAATCAAACAAAGTAACAATATAAATACTATAATCAAAATACGAAGTCATCAAAATACCATGGTCAAAATAGTCAACAACACAAGTATACATACTACATAGTCATCAAAATACCATCAAACATAAAAGCTAAGTCTTCAAAGTTCCTATTTTTTCAGGGTCAATTTTTGTTTTGTTCAGTTTTTTTAATCCAAGGCGCTTTTTTCGGCGCCTAACACTAGGTGAGACACTATTAAGCGCCGCCTAAGCACGCCTAAGTGATGATTGTTTTTCTGGGGCGAGATTTTCCTAAGCGAGGCGCCAAATTCAAATTTTCGCTTAAGCGGCGCTTTTCACAACATAGGGTCAGTGTCTTTATCTCGGCCAAAATGTCCACCGAGGTCTCCACCATGGAGCTCTCCGATAATATGTTCCTGCAAGGAACTACGAGGAATACACAACTGATTTCCTTTGAAAAGAGAGCCTTCTTGGATGTGTTGCAGCTCCGTTAGGTTGACAATCTTTCCATGCTTGTCAAAAATCTTTTTCTTTCGGGTAGAGTTTCTGGAGGTATTCAAATCCGGTGACCTCTTGATGTAAAGTGATGAGGAGGTCGGCTTGACGGCTTAAGGCCAACTACTTTGTTCCGAACTTCGGCCTTATGCTTGATGGTATGGGAGAAGCGCTGAAGAAACCGAATCCATCTAGCATGCATTTGATTTGTTTTGCGGGGATTGTCTATAAAAGATAAAGCTTTATTGTTCGTGTGTAGGATAAATGGCCGTTGGATGAGATAGTGCTCCCATGCTTTGATGGCTTGTACGATCGAGTAGAACTCCTGCTCATAAGTTGATCATTTTTGTTGAGCTTTAGTTAGCTTCTCGCTACGAAAAGCAATTGGTTTTCGTTCTTGTATTAGTACATCACCAACGCCCACTATGATGGCATCGCATTCGACTTCAAACAGTTTGTCAAAGTCGGACATCGATAGGACCGATGCCGTAGATAGCTTCTCATTGATGAGTATGAAATTGGCTTCAGTTTCAAGAGTCCAGATGGATTTTTTTTCTTCATGCATTCTGTCAATGGTGCCACAATAGTGTTGGAGTTATGGATGAATTGTTGGTAGAAATTGGCGAGACCATGGAAGCTTCGAACTTCAGTTATTATCTTTAGAGTGGGCCAGTCGCGAATTGTTCGAATCTTCTCTTCATCAATACTGAGGCCACTGACGCTAATAACAAATCCTAAGAAAATGAGTTGGTTAGTAGGAAAGCTACACTTCTTGAGATTGACATAGAGTTTATTAATTTAGAGAAGATTGAGGACATCCGTGAGGTGCTTTAGATGATTAGTTTGGCTCTGACTATAGATTAGGGTATCGTCAAAGTAGACGACTACGAACTTTCCTATCAATGGCTTCAAAGCTTGTTTTCATGAGGCGCATGCATGTGCTTGGTGCATTTGAAAGTCCGAAAGGCATAACAAGCCATTCATGAAGTCCTTCTCGGGTCTTAAAAGCAGTTTTCCGTTCATCACAGGTCAAATCATGATATGATGATATACGTTCTTCAAATCGATCTTTGAGAAAATTGTAGACCCTGCAAGCATATCCATCATGTCTTTTAGTTGAGAGATGGGAAAGCAATACCTAGGGATGGCGACGGGGCGGGTAGGGGCCGGGGACCATATCCCCCATCCCTACCTCCGAGTAGTGTTTGAATCCCTATCTCCGTCCCCGTTCTCTGTCGAGTTCAATTTTTTATCCCTATCCCCATCCCCGTCCCCGTTAAACAATGCATTTCCGTCCTCGTTAAACCATGCATCCCCGTCCCCACCCCGTTAACATTTTCGGGGTTGGATTTTCTCGTCTCTGTCTCTCGTCCGGTTAACAAATTTTTTTATGTATATTATAAGCTTAAAAAATTATTTTCATTCCAAAAAATTATAGGACATGTTGATAAAACATAATTTTCATAAAATAAATATATACTACTAGATATATCATGAACCATACCATTTTCAATGGGTTGCACATATAGATATGGGTATAAGTAATCAAGGTTGGGATTTACCGGGGCGGGGAGTACTATACCCATACCCGTCCCCGAATCTGACCGAATTTTTTTTAATCCCCATCCCCCCTCCAATCTCTGTTTTTAAATCCCCAAACCCGTCCCCATCGGGTAAAAAATAGGATCCCTGTCGGATTCGGGGGGACATTGCCATCCCTAGCAATACCTAATGGTGATGCGGTTGATAGTTCGACTGTCGATGCACATACGCCACGAGCCATCTTTCTTTGACATAAGTAAGGTGGGAACTGCGCAAGGACTGATGCTCTCTCTGATCAAGCCATTTTGGACCAATTCTTCAACTTGGTCTTGGAGGATTTGCATTCATTACGGCTCATCCGATAATGTGGAATATTTGGAAGTCTAGAACCTGGGATGAGATCTATTTCATGTTGAATGTTTCTCATTGGTGGCAACTCACTGAGCGGTTCATCTGGCATGATGTCGAGGAATTCTTGTAGTAAAGGCTGGACTGCTTTAAAAATATTGGTGGGATACTTCTACTTTACCTGACACAACCAATCCATAGAATTTTTCTTGTTTCTCAAGACCACTTTCAAGTTCTTAACCGTCAACAATCATTACAATCTTTTGTTGTTGGACTGGTCTTAGGAATATCACCCGGTGCTAATGGATGGAGAGTGAGACGTCGTCCATCTTGAAGGAAGGAATATGTGTTCTCTTCCCCGGTACGTGAAATTTTTGTCAAATTGCCATGCCGACCGAGGATGATGTGACAAGAGTCCATGTCGATAATATCGAACATGACTTTATCTTTGTAGGTCTTTCCGATGGAGAAGGATATGCGACAAACTTCAGAGACGATCATGTTGTGTCCCTATTGAATCCAGCCAATCTTATATGGAGACGGGTGTGCTTCTTTGGTCAGTCTCATCTTCTCTACCATTGCTCTTGAATGTTCTCTGTACATCCCTTGTTAATGATGATGTCAAATAACTTGTCTTTGACATTGCATCGGGTTCGAAAGACATTGTGGCATTGGGGTAGTTCTTCAATCTTTGGGGCTAGTAGTAGCCGCCTAACGATACACACTAGTTGTTCACCATCATCTTCGGGAAGGACCTCTTATTCTCCTGGGTATTCTTCTCCCTCCCTTCGTCTTCATAGTTTGTACTCTGAGGGGGCACCTGTTGAGAATTAGGGTCTGTTGGTCCTTTGTCCTTTTTGGAATAGCTGGCAACTTGATTTGGCGTTCAATCATCCTTTGTTATTGGTCTACGGTTGTTAGCACTGAAACCGTTCTGTGTACTCTTAAACTTCTCAATCTGTTGTTCTGCCTTCTCTGCAAAGGTGATTGCTTCATTGAGTGTGTATATATTCTGCAGATAGAGTTGATCATGGATGTCTTTCCTTAGGCCACCAAGATAACGGGTCGCCTGTTGGAGATCTGTTTTGTAAATGTCGTTACGGGACGAGGGTCTGAAGAATTCTTCAGTGTAGTCGGCTACAGGTCGTGCATCTTGTGTACAATTTTGATATCGACGAAGAGAATCTGCTGATAATCCGGAGGTAGAAATCTGTCGTAGCAGTCGTCGCATCTTGGGCCAACTCCGTACAAGAGTTTTGTCGATTCTCGCACAGATGTGCTCGAATTGTTCCCACCAAGCAGAGGCTCTCCTTGAGTCTATAGGATACGAGGTAAACATGCCTCTCTTCAGGGATGCTCATGTACTTGAAGAAGCGTTCTATTTACGTGAGCCAATCAAGAAAGTCTTTAATATGTAGTCGACCATTGAAAGAGGGAAGATCCATCTTCATTTTGAAACCATCTCCTCCTTTATGGTCACCTTGGTCCCGTCGTTGGTATGCATGGCCCCGTCGTTGTTGGTTTGCATAGATGATTTGGAGACCCTGATAATGGGATCCCTGCATGATTGAATCATCATCGTCGCTGTCTTTGCAGTATTCCTTGTGAGGGAACCTACTGTTGTGGCCACGATGTGGACCCTTTTGTGGACGACTGGTAGTAGGACGAGCATTTGTGCCTTCCGTCTCTGTAGGCGGTATCCCCGTGATATCAACCACTTCGTTGGATTTGATTCCAAGACAATCCAGCACTCCGTCCAGTTTGTCAGACAAGACATCAACTTTTTTTTTGACAAGGCTTCAACGTTATTAGACAAGACATCAAACTCCTCACGCGTGACGAGTTTTGCCATTGTTGTTTTGTAAAACAAAGATTCCCAACGGTTTCCAAACGAATTGGAATCTTCGATCTGTGGGACTGATACCACTTGACGCAGCATGATAGCGGAACGGGTTTGCCTTCGTGCTTGGCAATGGCCAAGTCGATCGGTGACGACAATAACTGGACCACCGTTGCTTGGTGAGAGCGAAGCGGTGCCGCAAAATTCCAACGGATGGCCTTGTGAGGGGTCCGTACGAAGGTTGCTTGAGAACCTCAAGCGAATGGCTTCCGAATTCACGGAACAGTCGAGTCTACGACCAAGAAAAGAAAAGAACAAATCTCAGAACTTAAAGAAGAATTTTTTTGATTAAAAAGTTATCCCCAATTGCATACAAAAGATGCCTATTTATAGGACTTTTATGACAACCTAATCCTAATCAAATAAAGATAAAACCTATCCTAATAAAAGATAAAGTCAAAATAGAATCCTAACATAAATAGGTTTATTAAAAAAAGGAAAGAAAAGAAAATGAAAAAGGAATCCAAGAGGGATGAGGAAAAAGAAAAGGAATCCTAAAGGGATTAGGATTCTACGCTACATCAATACTGGCCTTGGCCTTGTATGAAGGTATAGACAATAGTTGATATGATGTTAGCCTTTAGAGATGTTGATAAACCATTAGATCCAACTCGGTTGTGATGTTCTCAATTATGCTTGATAAGTTCATTTGGTTTATTATGTATAAACATCCTTGTGTTATTAATAATTACTGTGGTATCTTAATTGGACAAAAGACTTCAGTTGTCAAGCTTGGCAATCGTTTAAAGGCAACTCAAATTAGGATTGGTATTAAAGGAAACAAGCATGAAGAGGGGTTTAGGCTTGAACATAAACATGTCATTGTCTCAAAAAAGCATAGGTAATTTCAGCCAGAGCTTGAAGAAAGCTATATACAATGGAAAGTCGTATTATTTACTCTGGGATGTGTTTGAGATCTACTAGCTGAAAGTTGACATATTATGGACAAGTTTGATAAAAGAATCTGACTGGGTTTGGGGAGAGGATTCCCATCCCTCAAAGGAGAGTTGACTTGTTAGTATTTTTCTTTTCAAGTCAATCATGAACACTGTTCTAAAAGGTCTAGGCGGCGTCTAGGCGGCGCTTGGTGCCCGCCCGATGCCCGCCTAAGCATCTGCCTAGACCCCCCATGTCTGACTTTTATGTATTTTTTGCTAGTGTCATAGGTTTCTTGGAATTTTTTAGTTAATTTTGAACTTCCTAGATCTAGTCGGCTAGGCACGTTAGGCACTAGGCGGCGAGTCCGCGCCCACCTAGCGCCTAGCGCTTTTCACAACCTTGATCATAAACACATCTAATGTTTGGTTTTTTGTGGGTGTGGTATCTTAGAACATGTGTACTTAGGAAACTAATCCAATTGAAAACTATGGGTCTATGTTGCACGGACGCGACACGGACACAACGACACGTTTTTCCAAAAAAATTAGTATACGACACCTTAAGGACATGCTATATACACACACACAAGCATTAGCTGAACTCGCAATGACCTGAAGACATAAAGACCCAGAAAATCAGGTTGGAGGTTCGAATACCTCTGGGCGTGCTATGCATTTAAATATTAAAGTGGGAAGGAACTAGGATATTGAGGTACCGGCCGATTGAGAGCCAGACCTGTAAGAAGGGTCTAACTAGGAAAGAGGATTGTGGTACCGACGATCAACAACTCGAGTAGAGCGTGAAATGGAAATCAGCCCGACCGGTGGTCAAGGAGTTGCGTCGAACGTAAAATCGAGGATCAACGTGCAACAAGACTCGAACATATCCCGGGGTGATATATGAAATAAAAGACCTAATTTCAAATAAAAATATGAGGACACGTAATGACACGTGCCCTTATTCGGAGAGTTCGTACCCAATTTCAAATAAAAGTACGAGGACACGTACAAATGAGGGTCTGCCATTTGTCCGGAGAGTGTCCGATATGTGTTTGACACAAGACACGTTACTAAGACGAGTGTCTGCGCTACATAGCTGTGGGTTGCAGTTTGGTTAGTAGATGCAAGTAAAATGAAGCTCAGACTATGAAACATGTACTAAATTTTAGTTGAAGAAGGATCCATCTCAAATTTCAAAATGTGTTGCGGTACCAGTATGAACCCTCCTTGAGATTCAGCATAAACACTTTGGAATACCAGAGTATCAGATTCTCACACTCTTAAAGTCTAGAAAAACTTTCCAAACTTTGAAATTTTATGAGAATATAAGAAATGGAAAGCCAATGTTAAAAACACTATTCAAATTACTTGTACACTTTTATGTTTGTTTCGTGGTTGATTTATAAATGTTATATGGTAAAAGCATAAAATATGCAACTTACTATATGGGCTCCAAAAAGTTCTTTTAAAGAATGAAAAAGAGAGTAAAACTAAACTCTTTCTATATTTTTGGTTGGATGTGGCATAATTTTGGCTACTTTGGTAAAACATAGGATATTTTGGACAATTTTGGGTTGAAAGGACAAGTTACAGCATGATTATTGATTAACTTCACCAGTTTTTGAAATTTCTAGATGTTTGGCTGTTTTGGGTGGCAACATGGAATATAGATAAGACCCAAAGTTGCCTGATACTGTAGGTTATCATCCGATACAGACTTTATAGTGCAGCTTCATATCAATTTTCTAAATCTGGTTCGATATGACAAATACGTGTCAGAGTAGGCTGATTTTCTAATCTTTGAAAAATATGGCTGATTCAGATAATCAGGACATGTTAGGTTCCTATGGTTATAATATACATATATCATTTTTTATTAAGAATATTATCATATTCAGCTTTGAAGATTATCATCTAAAATATTGAGTGGAATTGTTATTTCTATGAGCAGAACTGTAAAGTCTAGATGCTGTTGAGGCAAAGCCGTATGTGATAGTCATCTGGATGCTAGCAAATTTAGGGAAAACTTTTCTATGCCTTGAAAGGTGTACATCGTTTGAAAATTGAAGCAGATTCATGCTAGAGTATTCATCAGTGGAATCCAACACGAGAACTATGTGGCAGTTAAGCTGGTGTCTTTTTGCAGTAAGACATTGGGAAAAATTGGTTATGCACGCATGATTTTCGATACCCTTGTAAGTTCCGCAAATGTCTTCTTGTGGTCCACTATGATCACATCGTATTCGAATCACGAGTCTGAGGTTGTGAGGGAGGCCATATTGATCTACAAGATAATGAATCTAAACGGCCCACCTCCAAATGATTTCACTCTGTCTTCTGTGCTTAAAGCATGTTCAGTTCTTAAGGCCTTACCTGAAGGACAACAAGTCCATGCTCTTTCAACTAAACTTGGATATAATTCCTCAAATTATGTACTCACGACATTACTGGACATGTATGCAAAGATTGGTTTGGTAGAAGAATCTAGAAACCTATTTGAGGCTATGCATGAGCGAAATGTTGTGACATGTAATGCTATGATTGCATGTTATGCCAAGGCTGGTGATATGGAAGCAGCTCAAAATGTTTTCGATAAAATGCACAAGGATTCAATTTCATGGACAGTCATGATATCTGGATATGCTAGCCATGGAAGTATATCTGTAGCCAGGAAGCTTTTTGATCAAATGCCTGAAAAAAATTAATTCTTGGAATGCTCTGATTACTGGTTACTCTCATAGTGGAGAATGGAAGGAATGCATTCATCTATTTAAAGAGATGCACCTCCGTAATGTGAAACCCAATCATGTCACAATGACCATAGCAGTGTCTGCAACTGGTCAACTAGGAGCTCTGAAAATTGCAAGACAACTTCACGGGTTCCTACATAAAAACTGCATACATATGAATGCTTTTGTGTACAATTCTTTGGTTGACATGTATGCCAAATGTGCCAGCATCCAAGAAGCTTATCAAGTATTTTCTGAGATGCCTATCAAAGATGTAGTGTCATACAATGTTATGATTAATGGCTTTGCAAATTGTGGACATGGCAAGGAGGCCTTGAAACTGTTTCCGGAGATGCTAGAAGCTGAGATTGAACCTGATGCAGTCACTTTTCTTGGTATCTTAACTGTTTGCAGTCAGGCTGGGTTCCTTAAGTTAGGTTGTGATTACTTTGATTGCATGGCAGGTGTTTATGGAGTTGAGCCATCTGTTGACCATTACGCTTGCATTGTAGATCTTTTAGGTCGGGCAGGATATATTGAGCAGGCCTATGACTTGGTTAGGGCTATGTCAGTTGAACCACATGCAGGAGTTTGGGGAGCCCTTCTCAATGCATGCTGTACTTACAGTCATGTTGAGATTGGAGAGGTTGCAGCACGAGAACTTTTTAGAATAGAGCCAGAGAATCCTGGTAACTATGTGCTTCTTTCTAATATTTATGCTAAAACTAAAATGTGGGATGGAGTTAAAGCTGTTAGGTGCTTGATGAGAGGAAAGAGGGTAACAAAATGGCAGGGTGCAGCTGGATTGATGTGAACGGAGATGTTCATGAATTTTTATTGGGGATGCATCTCACGCACAATGGGAGGAAATATCTGAAGCATTGGAGCATCTATCGTTTTTGGAGATTTAGTGTCAAAGGACCCACACATTTTGTACAAAGATGTTAAAGTTCCTATGAGAAGTTCCTCTAACCACTCAAGTTATTGTATTTGAAACTGATGTCGGATGGATATGTTCACCTGACTTTTTGCTGAAGCTAGGAGTCTACAAGGAGCCAATGGCACCTATGTCCTGTGGAATGCGTCCCCACACAGATTGAGGTATCAAGATTGTAGGTATGCCTTCACCTATATTGAAGTCATCTAACATTCAAGTACACATATACTCAGTACTAGATTTTTGATACTTAGGATTCTCAAAGTATTTTATTAACATATCTAGATGTTAGGTAAATGAAAGTTGCCCCTTCAATAATGTAAAGGCTGGAGCCTACATCTTTAGTTTATCATTGTTTTATAGTTTATCATTGTCCTTCACAAGGAAGGACAAAGGCTTCCAAAGGTGGTGCTCCGGAGACTCAGAGCAGTAAATCTCGGGAGAGTATTTTGGTTGTATTTAGTAGGTTCCTGAATAACCCTTGTGGACTCTGCATGAGTTAAAATATTATTGCGGAGGAGGATTGTTTCTCAAGTTAAGTCCTGACCGGTGTCTTAGACTCATGAATAGGCCCTCGAGAGGGCAAACAAGTCTCAATCTCCTGTCTCTCTGTTCTTTCTTATATTCATGCACTTTACTTTTGATAACATGACTGTAGTTTTATTATTTGCATATTTAGTTATGCATAAGCAGATACTGTGGCATGTAATGCTATGTTTGCATTCAATACCTAGACTGGTGATATGGAATCTGTTCAAAAATTCTTGTTCACAGGGAGTACATTTCGGAGAGTCATGATATCTCGGTAATATTTTTGTTAGTCCAGGACTGATCAAAAGATAGAGAAACACAGAGGCTAGGAACAGAGATATCATGCAAGACCTCTCAGGAGATTTGCTCTCTGTTCTAATCCTGAAGTTGTAGTCGAGATCAGAAGTTCACGCAAACAAGTTGGCTCTCGGGTGTCTCGATTCCAACTGAACTCTATAAATCTTTCATATTACAACTTATCTGGATCACAACTCTCTAGAATCAGAATACGTTCTTCCTTGCAAACGTGTTATAATTGGGATAAAACGTTTATAACTTAGAACTCGTTCATCCTTGCAAACATAGTTGCAATTGAGATAAAACATTTACAAGTAGAAGGAAGGAGAAAATAGAATAATTATTATTCTTGCTGGGTGAAGACCACCGTTGCTCAAAGTAAGATTCGCTCTCACACGATCCGCTTACAAGAACCAGCAAGTTCACAAGGGAACTTCTTGAACGCTCCCTAGATTCCTTTAATTTCATTTTCAATGTATCTCCAAAAGGAGGTCGGAGGGCTCTATTTATAGAGATGGTGAAACCCCATCTCCACTATTAGCCGATGTGGGACTAAAATACCAAATCTTTAAAAAACAAGATTGATATTCCAAATCCCGCAATCAATAGAGTTATGTGCCAACGCTGTTTGCGCATATGCGCGTAGCAGCGCAGACGCAGCTGCTCCTGCGTGCATAAGAAAGCAGCTCATGCGCGCAACAGTGTAGCAGCGCATACGCTCATAGTCGCATATTGCCCGTGCATAGCCTCGCATATCCCGTTCATAGACTGCTTATACTCGCGCATAGCCCGGTCATAGTTGCGCATAACCCGGCGTGCGCCCAGACATGAAACGAGCGTACGAGCGCAACAAATGCACCATGCAACGATGCTGACGTGCAAGTGCAAAGTGCGCCATTAAAATGCCATTTTGCACCATTGGGCCCGAGTCCCTATGTTACCCGGACTCTCCACTTTAAGGAGAAGTACCCGTGTCGACCCTTTAGGACATGGGTATGGGTATGGAATCCGTATCCGATCCTCCATGGTGACAATCGGATCCTTCATGGTGACAATCGAAAGACTGGTAGTGAAGTAGATAGTTTATTTTAATGTGGTAGTGATGTAGATAGTTTATTTTAATGTGGTAATGGTGTATATAGTTTATTTTAATATGGTAGACTGGTAATTAAGTAGTAGGGGAGCTGAAGGGACGGTCCCTTAGGGACTTATTCAACTAGTTGAGTAAAGTTTACTAGTAATTTATAATTACAGGTTGTCTTTTTACGAAACCTTAGTCATATCCCCGTACCCATACCCAAAATTTGGATCCTTTTTAGCCGAGTCTGTGTGTCCTTCAATTATGAGTTTGAAGGACCCGACTCTTGTACCACCCGACCCGACACCCGTACCCGAGTCCAGGTAACATAGCCGAGTCCGAGTCTCGCTAAGCCCCTTAGGGGCTTGGCTCCCTAAGGAATTTTTTTTCAATAGTGTGACAAAAAGCATAATTTTTTTTGGAAGTTTAAACTTAATCCTACATGGAAAACATCCCACATGACACCCACCACTTGGGCCACCATCCCATGTGCATCTCTCAACACCAAGCATGGTATTATATTGAGATACCCACTTGCAGTGTTTTCCAACGTGGTGTAGGAACGAAATAGTAAAACGTAATACTCTAGAGGGGGGTGAATAGAGTTGGCAGCGGAATAATGCTAATTAAAAAAGTTAGCAGCACAATCACAGAATATTAATCACAACTGAAATAAAAGAAAGGCATAGTTAAGAGAGCAAACGCAAAGACAGCGATGTATACTGGTTTCCCTCTGTTGAGGACTAATCCAGTCGGTAGAACTCTTGCTACCAGTTGAATCCACTATTAGAAAAACCGCAAGTTTTCTTACGAAGTCCTTGCAACTTCTACAACGCGAGCTTTGATACGAAGAACTCGTCCAACTTCAAATGTGAAGAGGTATTCTTCAATCAAGCCTTCTGATTACAATCTCTCAGAAACTTCTAGACCGTACCGCACTGGCAAATCGACTAGAGGATTGTAATTGGCTTGGGATCTGAAATTTAAAGCTCAAGAAACTCTTTGGAAGACTGAATGCTTTAGATAGAGAGAAGATTGAAAGTGAATGAGTGAGTTGAAATGATCGAAATCCTTCTCTATTTATAGGTGTTCCAAAGGCAGACTTCTGACAGAATTCGGGCAGAATTCGGACAGAACTCTATGAGCAAATCTCGGTCAAATCCGCAACTGCAGGAGGACCAAGTAACAAGGATTCAAAATTACAACGGCCACCAACCGAACTCTGGCCGAACTCTGGCCGAACTCGGGCCGAGTTCTGTCAGGGTTTAGTTAGGGTTTTGAAAAAGCTTTTTGGTGATTTTTGAAAACCTTTTTGTAAACCTTTTTGAGAGGTCATTTTAAAAATATTTTGAACTCATTTAAGGGTAGCCTATTTGCCAGTACGACTCGGTGTACAACATATTCCTAGACTCAAATAAAATGAAAATACATTGCATAAGGAATTACAGACTCGAGTAGGCAAACAGATCTTCGGTCTTGAATTCAGTGGATAGCCATTCTTGATCATGTCCAAGAGTCCGAGATGTCCCGACTAGCTTCGTATATCCAGACAG
Source organism: Iris pallida (assembly GCA_029216955.1). Lineage (NCBI taxonomy): Eukaryota > Viridiplantae > Streptophyta > Magnoliopsida > Asparagales > Iridaceae > Iris > Iris pallida. The sequence goes on along the minus strand of JANAVB010004010.1, from coordinate 23,218 downwards.
AGTTTGATCAATTATTAAAATCAGGTTGACCATATGACCAATGGGCCAACAATCTCCCCCATTTTGATAATTGACAAACTATGAATGATATAACATTAAGCTTGTTCATAATATCAAAAAGTAGAATTGTTAATATCCTGTATTATCTCAAAAAAAATGTTAGATCTTTTAATTTTTCTCCCCCTGTAAGGACTTCGTAAGAAAACTTGCGGTTTTTTCAATAGTGGATTCAACTGGTAGCAAGATGATGCTGTCTGCTACGGCTGCAAGAAGAAGGGACACATGAAGAAGGATTGTCCCACAAACTCATCATCAAGCAAGAAGAGCAACAGGTATGAAAAAGGGAACCTGAAGAGATCAACATCTAGGAGATATGCCAATACCAGCATATGGCATGAAAGTGAAGCAAGCGACTCAGAAGACGAACAATCAGAAGACGCTGCAAACGTATGCTTTATGGCATCCGATCAGGTACCCACTGAACCTGTAGTTGATACTTATGATGACTTCACCTTTGAGCAATTAGGAGATGCCTTCAGTGACCTGATGACTGATTACAGGAAACAGCGTAGCAAGTATCAGACCTCTAAGAAGGTACTCAAAGAGTACAAAGGTGAAATAAGTAGACTTACCGATCTACTAGCTGAGGTTAGAAATAATTTAGTGAGTCTGGTGAGCTTTCTTCTATAAAGCTCTTATTACACGAGACTACCAAGTCATCTGAAGAGACAAAATTATTGACCAACTCAAGTAAGAACTTTCTATAGAGAAGAAAAGTCTTCGATGTGCACAAATCAGAATGGAAACACTCACTTCTGATTATACTAAGTTTTATGACACTTTCAAAAGATTGGAAATTAGGTTAGGAAAACAGCCTGAGCCTGCTGCTTCCTACCCTAACACGTGTCACTTACCGAAAAATCGGAACATTCCCAAGCCAAACACTGTCAGATCTAACCATATAAAACCTTTACCCCAAAAGGTTAAGCCCAAACAAGATTATAGATATGCTTTCTTCTATACTAGAAAACCTAAACCTACCAACCATGCACACCACTCAGCTTTCAACACTCGACATGCACAATGTTATTATTGTGGCCTCATTGGTCATATTTCATCTGCATGTAGAATGAGAAAGTTTGTTGATTTAAATGTTTATGCTTGGATACCAAAGGCTAACATTTCAGGACCCTACAAGAAATGGGTACCAAAAGTTTCATCTGCAAACTGTTTTGTAGGTGGAACACCCTTCACATGCTAGAAGCAAATGGATCCTCGACAGCGGTTGCTCACGACATATGACCGGTAACGCTACACTATTTGCAACACTGTCGAAGAAAAAGAAGGAAGGCTATGTCTCCTTCGGTAATAACTTGAAAGGGTATATCATTTGTATCAGTGATGTTGGTAAGTCTCCCTATCCTGTAATTAAGGATGTCTGTCTGGTTACCGAGTTGAAACATAATCTACTCAGCATAAGTCACCTAGCTGATCATGGTTATGGAATCAACTTTGGCAAAGACAAATGTACTATAGTTGACAGCTCAACTGGTAGTACTATCTTTGAAGGTATCAGGGAAGACAAATATATGTTTTCTATTTGTTAGAAGAAACTAACATTTCAGGTAGATGCTTAATGGCCAAGAGTGATGAGAGTCATCTGTGGCATATGAGACTCGGTCACGCTAATATGGATACGATCTCAAGATTATCCACAAAGAAGCTAGTACGCGGTTTACCGGACATTATATTCAAGAAGGATTCGGTATGCAGCCAATATGAAAAGAACAAAGCTACCAGATCCACATTCAAATCTGTAAACGCAGTATGTACTACTAGACCTCTACAATTGCTACACATGGACTTATTCGGTCCTAGCAGAGTTGCTAGCCTCGGAGGTAAATTGTATGCTTTTGTAATTGTAGATGATTTCTCTAGATACACGTGGGTATATTTCTTGACACGCAAGAATGATGCATTATCCGAATTTGTCGCCTTTTGCAAGAAAGTACAGAATGAAAAAGGTTACATGATCACTCGTATTAGAAGCGATCATGGTGGCAAATTCGAGAATGCTGATTTTGAGCAATTTTGTGACACACGGTTTCATACACGAGTTCTCCTGCCCTAGGACTCCACAACAAAATGGAGTTGTGGAACGTAAGAACAGAACTCTATCCGAAATGGCCAGAGTGATGTTAAACCAGTTTTGTCTACCCAAATATTTCTGGGCTGAAGCTGTCAATACAGCTTGCTTTGTTCTCAATAGAGTTCTAATTCGATCCAAATCGAAGAAGACTCCATTTGAGTTATGGTTTGATAGAATTCCCTCAGTTTCATACTTTAGAATATTTGGTTGTAAATGCTTTATTCTTAATGCAAAAGACAACTTGGGAAAATTTGATGAAAAGGCCGATGAAGGTATATTTTTAGGTTATGCGGCCAAGAGCAAAGGATACAGAGTCTTCAACAAACGAACAATGATCATCGAAGAATCAATCAACGTCACTTTTGATGAAATGAATCAAATGACTATCGATGACAGTGATGAAGATCTGCCTGCATCAAGCTCAACATTAGCTGATCCTCAACCAAGCTCTGCACTAGCTGAACCTCCTAGAGAAGATCCAGGAACCAGCTACCTTCAGAATCTACCGAAAAGGTTGAAATTTACAGCTGATCATCCAAAAGATTTGGTAATTGGTGATATTACCAAAGGAGTAAGTACTCGTATATCCAGTAGAAATATTGTTTCTAGTGTTGCATTTGTTTCACAGCTAGAACCCAAAACTATTGATGAAGCATGTAGTGATAGTTTTTGGATAGATGCTATGCAAGAGGAATTAAACCAATTTGAACGGAATCAAGTTTGGGAACTTGTTCCCAGGCCTATTGATCATCCGGTCATTGGCACCCGTTGGGTATTCCGAAATAAACTAAATGAGAATGGTTTAGTGACTCGTAGTAAGGCTCGACTCGTAGCTCAAGGATACAATCAAGAAGAAGGTATCGACTACGATGAGACTTATGCCCCAGTTGCGAGATTAGAATCCATTCGCATGTTATGTGCATTTGCATGTTTTCATGATTTCAAACTATTTCAAATGGATGTCAAGAGTGCTTTTTTAAATGGTTTTATAAAAGAAAAAGTTTTTGTAGCACAACCTCCAGATTTCACGGATTTCAAAAATCCTGATCATGTTTTCAAGTTGAAGAAAGCCTTATACGGTTTAAAACAAGCCCCTCGTGCTTGGTATGATCGTCTAAGCTCTTTTCTACTTGACAACGGTTTTTCAAAAGGCAAGGTTGACACTACACTGTTTATTAAGTCTTTTAATGGCAAACTTCTTTTAATTCAAATCTATGTTGATGATATTATGTTTGGATCTACTGATGAATCTCTGTGTCAAGAATTTTCTAAGTGTATGCAGAATGAGTTTGAGATGAGCATGATGGGAGAGCTGAAATTCTTTCTCGGATTGCAAATCAAACAAACTGATAATGGGACATTTATAAATCAAGCCAAGTACACAAGACTTGCTAAAGAAGTTTGATCTGGACAATGTCAAACCTATTGGCACTCCAATGGCAACTTCAACAAAGCTTGATTCAGATGAACAAGGCAAGCCAGTCGACACACGTAAGTATCGAGGTATGATTGGTAGTTTACTTTATTTAACTGCTAGTCGTCCAGATATAATGTTCAGTGTTTGCCTGTGTGCACGTTTTCAAGCTAACCCAAAGGAATCACATCTGTCCGCAGTTAAGCGTATCTTTCGATACCTTAAAGTCACTTCTTCTGTTGGCTTGTGGTCCCAAAACTAAGTCCTTTGACCTTATTGGTTATTCGGATGCATATTTTGCTGGATGCAAAGTTGATAGAAAAAGTACCAGTGACACATGTCATTTCTTAGGCAGGGCTTTAATCTCATGGTTTAGTAAAAAGCAAATTCTGTAGCCCTATCAACAACAGAGGCTGAGTACATCGCCGCAGGACGTTGTTGTGCTCAGATTTTGTGGATGAAACAAACCCTAGAAGACTATGATTTATTTTACACACATATTTTCATTTTCTGTGATAACACGAGCACTATTAATTTGACTAAGAATCCAGTATGTCACTCTCGTACTAAACATATCGAGATTAGACATCACTTTCTTAGAGATCATCATCAAAATGGAGATATAAACCTTGTGTACATAGATAATGAAAATCAACTAGCTGACATCTTCACTAAACCTCTAGCAGAAGATCGTTTCAATTATTTACGTCGAAAATTAGGAATTTTGGACGTCAATAATATTAATTAATTTTGTTTTATTATATATCATTACGCAAAAACTGTGTTAGAGACAAGCCAATAAAAAGTCTGTCTGTCACCACAACTACGGTTGAAGCGAAGCGGTACTTAAGAGTTCCCCGGTGAACCTCCGCCAGCTGGGACAGTACTCCTACAGCTAACCTGAAACAGTCGCTGTGTAACGACATTTAATCTATAAAATAATATTAATTATGTTAATTGAAGTTGAAATGACTAATCTTTGAATTAAATATTTGAAATGAGACAATGAAAAAGAATGGCAAAAATCAACTATAAAGAACCCTAGACGAATTCGGCCAGAGCTTTGACCGAATTCGGTCCGAGTTCGGTTGAGGGTTTCAGGTTATATAGCCAGAGCCCGAGAGCCCTTCTTCTTCATTGCTTCCAAACTACTTCATAACACAGCAGCAGCCGCGAAGGAGCCCCGAACCCTAGTTCTTCACCACCCTCTTCCTTCCAATCCAAGTGGTGAAATCAATCCAAAATTTGGATTCGTGCGGAGTTCGTTCTCTTCGACATACTTTGATTTCGGGAGGTATAACCACATCCTTCTCCACTTTTCAATTAGTGCATTTTTACTTCAATTTGCACAAATGGTACCCAAATTCCTTCAAAGAGGAAGAAGACGACCCCAGTGAGGAAGGGTCATCTTCGCATCCGCATACGGATTCCCTCTTCTCGCCGGTCCAAACAAGCGACGGCGCGTTCGACGGGTTTTTCTTCCAAACCCTAGACCAAGCCCTACTGTGGTATGGAGACTTCTCCATGAGATCCATATGCACAGGCGCTCCAGTCAAATGGACTGTATTTTTTGATCATCGTCATTTCTTTGAGGCATTAGGGTTACATCTTTTTGTTAAAATCTGCTTCCCTATAGCAACTAATGCCATTAGATTATTTTATTGCAATCTCATATTAAACACTTTTGATGTGAGCACTCGTGTTGGAGGTATTGATATCAATTTCGATGATAACCTCTTAGCGGAGATCCTTGTTACCCCTAACGAAGGTGAACCGTTAGTTGACATCACTGAATTTGATTTCCCCGAAGGCACGACACTCGCCAGTTTCAAAGCGGAACTCTATGCACCTGATAGAGTACGCTCTGGAAAGTTCAAGACTAACAACCTGAACTTGTTTAACTATGAATTGCATCGCATCATCTATTCCACTATCCTTCCAAAATCCACTTCAAAGGATGATGTGACTTCTCTTGAGCTGTCCGCCATGTACCACATTCTTAAGGGGATTCCATTTTCTGCCCCTAAGACCATGATTCAGATGATGGGTCGTTGTCGTGCAAGAGATAGAAATCTCTCTTACGCGATGATTCTCCCACGCATCTTTCAGCGCTTCGATATCGATCTGTCGACTTGTACTCAGGATCCTGAGCCCAAGTTTCTTCAGTTATCTCGTCGTAGCATGACTGCTTCAGCTCCTCCTCCTGCTCCTCCTACTGCACCTCCTCCACCACCTCATCAGTATGCCATGACATTTGAGGGCATACAGCATTTATCTACTTTGCACGTCTCGATGACGGATATGGCTCGCGAGCGTGAGTTCCGCGACGTCACCCGTTATCAGGCGCTTGCAAATTCCTTAGCTGATCTTCGTTTCGCCCAGACTGGTCATTCAGCCGGTTCCATCCCTAGAGATCCAGCTTTCTCTGGTTACCGCTGTGAGGATGAGGCTGTTCATGCCTACTTCCAGCCCGGTAACGTCTATGATTGGTACCGTCCTGATCGTGCTCCACCTCGTGACTTTGTTGGTGAGTTCTATGCTGGCGCCCCTCCTCATCCTTCTGGCGCTGGTACCTCTGGAGTTGGTCCTTCAGGACATGCTGGTCGAGCTGATGATGATGATGAGGAGATGTGACTATGATTTTGAGTGATATTTTATTGTGCACTTGGAAATGCTCCGACATTCCAAGTTATTGTAAGTACTTTTTTGATTATTATTAGCACTTTCTAGTGTGCTTTAGTACTCTGTTATTTTCATGGACATGTTTATTATGCCTCAGTTTATGGCATTCCAGTTTATTTCAGCACTATGTTTCAGTTTCAGTTTATGATAGCACTATCTCTTATATTGCTTCATTTTTATAACTGCCTGTGAAATTAAATGCCTGTGATGATTTTCTTTTAGACAATACATGCCTGTGATATTTCTCTTTTTTCTGTCTTATTTCTTTTATATGTGTTTTCTCACTATTTGTTACTTATGCATTGATTGCGGGGGAGCTTTATCTTTTGCAATTATTTTGCTAAGTGACAAAGGGGGAGAAAAATTAAAATCTAACATTTTTTTGAGATAATACAGGATATGAACAATTTTACTTTTTGATATTTTGAACAAGCTTAATGTTATATCATTCATAGTTTGTCAATTATCAAAATGGGGGAGATTGTTGGCCCATTGGTCATATGGTCAACCTGATTTTAATAATTGATCAAACTCTGTCTGGATATACGAAGCTAGTCGGGACATCTCGGACTCTTGGACATGATCAAGAATGGCTATCCACTGAATTCAAGACCGAAGATCTGTTTGTCTACTCGAGTCTGTAATTCCTTATGCAATGTATTTTTCATCTTATTTGAGTCTAGGAATATGTTGTACACCGAGTCGTACTGGCAAATAGGCTACCCTTAAATGAGTTCAAAATGTTTTTAAAATGACCTCTCAAAAAGGTTTACAAAAAGGTTTTCAAAAAGGTTTTCAAAAATCACCAAAAAGCTTTTTAAAATAACTAAACCCTGACAGAACTCGGGCCGAGTTCGGCCAGAGTTCGGTTGGTGGCCGTTGTGATTTTGAATCCTTGTTACTTGGTCCTCCTGCAGTTGCGAATTTGACCGAGATTTGTTCATAGAGTTCTGTCCGAATTCTGCCCGAATTCTGTCAGAAGTCTGCCTTTGGAACACCTATAAATAGAGAAGGATTTCGATCATTTCAACTCACTCATTCACTTTCAATCTTCTCTCTATCTAAAGCATTCAGTCTTCCAAAGAGTTTCTTGAGCTTTAAATTTCAGATCCCAAGCCAATTACAATCCTCTAGTCGATTTGCCAGTACGGTACGGTCTAGAAGTTTCTGAGAGATTGTAATCAGAAGGCTTGATTGAAGAATACCTCTTCACATTTGAAGTTGGACGAGTTCTTCGTATCAAAGCTCGCGTTGTAGAAGTTGCAAGGACTTCGTAAGAAAACTTGCGGTTTTTCCAATAGTGGATTCAACTGGTAGCAAGAGTTCTACCGACTGGATTAGTCCTCAACAGAGGGAAACCAGTATACATCGTTGTCTTTGCGTTTGCTCTCTTAACTCTGCCTTTACTTTATTTCAGTTGTGATTAATATTCTGTGATTGTGCTGCTAACTTTCTAGGGTGAATAGAGTTGGCAGCGGAATAATGCTAATTAAAAAGTTAGCAGCACAATCACAGAATATTAATCACAACTGAAATAAAAGAAAGGCAGAGTTAAGAGAGCAAACGCAAAGACAGCGATGTATACTGGTTTTCCTCTGTTGAGGACTAATCCAGTCGGTAGAACTCTTGCTACCAATTGAATCCACTATTGAAAAAACCGCAAGTTTTCTTACGAAGTCCTTGCAACTTCTACAACGCGAGCTTTGATACGAAGAACTCGTCCAACTTTAAATGTGAAGAGGTATTCTTCAATCAAGCCTTCTGATTACAATCTCTCAGAAACTTCTAGACCGTACCGTACTGGTAAATCGACTAGAGGATTGTAATTGGCTTGGGATCTGAAATTTAAAGCTCAAGAAACTCTTTGGAAGACTGAATGCTTTAGATAGAGAGAAGATTGAAAGTGAATGAGTGAGTTGAAATGATCGAAATCCTTCTCTATTTATAGGTGTTCCAAAGGCAGACTTCTGACAGAATTCGGGCAGAATTCGGACAGAACTCTATGAGCAAATCTCGGTCAAATCCGCAACTGCAGGAGGACCAAGTAACAAGGATTCAAAATCACAACGGCCACCAACCGAACTCTGGCCGAACTCGGGCCGAGTTCTGTCAGGGTTTAGTTAGGGTTTTGAAAAAGCTTTTTGGTGATTTTTGAAAACCTTTTTGTAAACCTTTTTGAGAGGTCATTTTAAAAACATTTTGAACTCATTTAAGGATAGCCTATTTGCCAGTACGACTCGGTGTACAACATATTCCTAGACTCAAATAAAATGAAAAATACATTGCATAAGGAATTACAGACTCGAGTAGGCAAACAGATCTTCGGTCTTGAATTCAGTGGATAGCCATTCTTGATCATGTCCAAGAGTCCGAGATGTCCCGACTAGCTTCGTATATCCAGACAGAGTTTGATCAATTATTAAAATCAGGTTGACCATATGACCAATGGGCCAACACGTGGGACTATCTTTCTAGCTCTTAAGGAGGAACACCTCTATGAGTATAAGAAAAAACTCCCGACAATTTTTTGCTAGGAAACATTTTGACAAAATTCCAGAGAAATTAATTCTTGGAATGCCCTGATTGCTGGTTATTATTATAGTGACGAATGTAGAGAATCCATTAATCTATTTAAGGAGATGCACCTCAATCTTATGAAACCAATCATGTCGCAATGCCCATAACTATTGTCTGCATGTTGTAAACTAGGAGCATTGAAAATTGCCTGAGAACTAACTCCATGCATAAAAACTGCTTACATATGAATGCTTTTGTGTACGATTCTTTGTTTGGCTTGCATGTCAAATGCATGAGCATCTAAGAAGCTGATCAACTATTTCCTCTGATCCATATCAAAGATGTAGTGTCATAAAATGTTATGATTTATGGATTTCCAAATTTGGACATGGCAAGGAGGCCTGAAACTGTTTCTGGAGATGCTAGATGAAGAGATTCGACCTGATGCAATCACTTTTCTTCGTCTCTTAACTGCTTGTAGTCAGGCTGGGTTTCCTTAAGTTAGGCCATGATTACGTTGATTGCATTAGATAAATTTACGGAATTGAGCCATTGCTTGACCATTAGATCAATATTTTAGATCTGGCAGAATATATTGAACAGGCCAATGACTTGGTTAAGAGTATGCCAGCTGAACCAAATGCAGGGATTTTGGGAGCGCTTCTAAATGAATGCTGTAGATATGGTCATTTAGATTTTGGAGAGATTGCATCACAAAGAGTAAGTTGCTAGGACATAGGAGCTTGATGAGTAGAAGGAGAGGGGAAAATCAGCTGCCTTGAGGTTGATGGAAAGGTTCATGAATTTTTTATGGGTGTAGAAAATGAAATGTTTTTACTTAATTTCTTGAGGGCCAAGCTTACTAGCTAGTCATTTTGTCTTTATTATTTTTGTAAGCTTTATATATTGTAAGGCCTAGAACTATAATGAAATATCCATTTAGTAGCAATGTAAGTCTTTACATTCTTCATGGTATTAGAGTAGGATGCTCCTAACCCTTGCTCTCCCTCCTCCATCAAACCTACCCATCATTTCCAAAACGACAAAACCCTAATGTATTTCCAAAACCTAGTATAGCAACCTCCTTTTTCTTTCTCCTATCTTCTTCTCCAAATTTCTCAAAACTAAGCAACCAATATTCTCATTGGAGATCTTCCTTACCCACTTCTCCTCTTGCTTTGCTTTCTTCTTATTTACCCTAACCCTATCTACGACTTTTCGGGAACTCTGGTGACCCTCTTATGGTAGCACTCTCTTGTAGCCAATTAAACCCTTCTCTATCGATCACCCTTGTCTGCAATCTTTCTGCGAGCTCTGATCCAGTCGACCTTGCTGCAAGCCTCGACGTTGGCCAAATCTTATTCCTTCTCTGCATTATTATGTGGCCGTTTCTGACCTCTACCCAATCTTCTCCTCTAGCCTCAACCACCAGCAAGATAACGCTTCTTTGAGATCTCAAGCGTGAGATCCTCTACGAGATACTCTGTGCAAGTGAGATTCCTCCACAAGATCCTCCAAGAGATGCTCTACAAGATCTCAGTCTCACTCGCATACGAGGTCCCCATGTGCTTGTAGTCTTCCTGTGCAACCGCAGCGAGATAAGCACAATCAAATTCAGCATCATTCCGACGATGAGTCACTTCTCCAGTCTTAAGTCAGCATCATTCCGGTGCTGAGTCTCTTTCTCGATCATCAGTCAGACTAGTAGTCGGCTCAGTCGACCTCTGCCCCAGTCTTCATCTGCGTCGACTGCTCGTCGTTCCAAGACCTCTCTCGATCCAGTCGTATCTTTGGCTGAGAAGAAAGCTTCTACGACCACCTCTGGCTAAAAATAAAGTTTGTCAGACAATCATTCCTCGATCAAATCCACCAATTCCTTGTCTACTCCATCAAGGTTTGTTCGAGAATGATTGCTATTATGAATCTATACTAATCCTTCCTCACCGATCTCTCTTTAGTTCGTGTGACTGATCACTAACTACGAGCCCCAAGTGTCATCTTGGACCCTTCTTCTCGATCGAGCAGATCCAGATCATGCTCTTCTCAAATCTGGCTTCCGACGAGGAGCTCTACCTATCCAAATCGTGCTCTTTTATTTACTGATCCGACTTCCAACAAGTTCTTTTCTAATTTTGTCTTTGCCTTCGACACGTCCAAAGCTTTGGTTATTATAGAAAATAAACTACTTTAAATATCGACCATGCCCTTATTTTACATTAACCAAATTCTCTGTCGCTCGAGATTATTCTTATTTGTCTACGAGCGTCACTCTGACCACGAATGTTACGCCCCGACTTGCTAAATTGTTCGTCCTCGCATCGATTCAGCCAAATCGATCGTCCTCGCTGGGGCATGATGTCGTACGAGTTTGGAGTTGCAGTCGTACAAGACAAGATGATTCAAATCTTAAAATGGTTATCTCAATTCAATACATTCGCAGCGGAAGAAAGCAGAGTCATATTAAAGTTACACAGAGTATACGAAACAATTCTTTTTATTGAATAAGCAACAGAATATAAAGGCTCTTGCTAGCCCCAATGATTATGCCAAATTGGCTTACAACACATGATCTTTCTAGCTCAGAAATGATATCTGTGTTCCATACATCATGTCTCCTATATCCCGTCCGCATCGTCAATGTTGCAAGTCCGTATCGTCAATGTTGCAAGTCCGAGCTCGACGCCTCAACAAGTTGCTTCAGTACTTGAGGGGTTGGGGTATCAGTACACATCTCGTACCGGTGAATGGAAAACCCACTCGCCTAAACCGATACTAAATAATGTTGTGAAGCATGCAGCTTAATTTGTGATATTTCTATCTTTTCCTTGGGATCAGTTTCATGGCATATTCGAAAGCAGTAAAGCATGTACTCAAGGTAAACATATTATAACTCGTGTCATTTTGTGGCGACTTCTTACCAACATCGACGCTCTCATCCTTGCACACCGATGCAAGGTGAATGCCTACCTTCCTTTTCTGTCATGTTAAATGTGATATTTGTGCAAGATCTGTGTTCCTGCACCATTCAGTCCACCGACCTCTATTTATATGGTCACTGGCATTTCGAGCCATACAAGACTATATCTCGATACAACGGGCCATTCTAGCACATAGGTAGCAAGTCCAGCGAAGATCCAGCAGCATCCGTATTACGATACGTCCTTTTAGCCTGGGTAGCAAGCCCTACTGGAGGTCCCGTAATACCATACTTAATAGCACCTCTCCCCCCAGGTAGAAACGATCCCGGTGTCCCGACGCATCTCGTTCAAGAAAAGCTATCAAAATCCGTGCACAAGTTATCCATGTCTGTGACCATGCAATACACGTCTTACTCATACAACACAAGCATAGTTTGAATACGAAACTCAGAATCGTATCATCTCACATTACCAATCTTTCATTTCATGTTTCTATACTTCGATTCATTGCTTCGTGGCACCATGCGTTAACTCAATATTTCAAAGCGGCGACCTGTAGGTCCCAAACACACCAGGGCCAAGGCACTAAGCCCCTTGCATAATCAGCAGTTCCGTGGCATTTGTGCCACAACTGTTTACTTCACATCTGAAGCCATATTTCATAAGTCCCGTATACATATACACGCTTTGTTGTAGTTATTCAATCTTCTTTGACTTGTGCATTCGATGCACTCCTCGATACGATATTTCAGTGTTCTATGCCTTTGTGTTCAATGTTCTATTACTCGTGCATTTGATGCACGACTCAATAGAGTCTTTCGATGTTCTACACCTTATTCTCTGAGTTGTGCACTTAATACACGTCTCGATTTTGATTGTTCAATGTTCTATGATTCGTGCATTGTTGCACTCGTTGATAAAATCCTTCGATGTTCTAAGTGTTCAGTGCCCTTCGACTTGTGCACTGAGGCATACCTTGATAGTGAATTCAATATTATGTGACTCGTGCACTTGATGCACTTGTCGATACAGTTAACCCATGTTCTATTTCGATTCGTGCGCTTGATGCACGTTTTGCCTTAATGTTCTATCTTAGTGTTCGACACTATAATTTCTGCCCAAGCCATGCCTATGAGAAATTCATGGAATTACTAGCATACAAGGGTACATTTTAGTTGGGCATAACGGAGTAGAAAAGAAGGGCCAGAGTCCTCCCACCTTTGCCGATTCGCCTTATCGTTTCGCTGAGCCCGGCTTGATTCTTTAACTTCGTTGCACGGCCAACTCATCTGACTTAGCCATTCGAGCACTTCATGCTCCTTTGAACTAATTGACCGATTCGACCTATCGTGCCTATGCCTCAGTCCGACGAGGCGATACTTTGATCTTTGGCGGACTCCGTTGCAAATAAGGTAAAATATCGACCTTGAATAATTCGGCGTAAAAGCGTGCACATGAAACCAACTCAATTAATGCTTCATTCGAATCAACGTAACACTTGCATCGATTCAAATCGATCCTTCTTCGAATCGATTTAATATTTCACCTGGTCAACTTAACTTCTTCGAGTCAATGACTCAGCGTAATGCATCGTGCGGAACGGGGTATTACAATGAAGGTGTCTTCTTTAAGTGATGCACAATGACTCACCCAACCTCTAGTGAGCACGAGTATGATCTCACTTTCTTGTTTGTGCTCGAACATTTCTCGTAGCATTCCAATCGTCGATGAGTGATCAACTACTGTTTTTTTAATGAGTTTCTTAGTTCATCTGTTCGAGGTTGGTGGCCTTGGTTCACTGGATCGGTAATGTGTACTTTGCTTCTCGCTTGACACTCCTTTGACGCTGCTCGAGTTACTGTCTAGAGTCCTGTCCTGAGCAGCTCTGGCTAGGCCTTGTGCACTCTCTCGACCCCATCAAAGGCGCCTAACCTTGCCATCCATACCACGTCACCACCTCTTCATGCTAATTGTACCTCAGCAGATCTGCTCTAGCTCCACATTGCCTCCATCAACCCCTCTGCTTGGGCAGTCGTGAACCTCCCCTGCAATTTTTTTGTGCACGACCATTATATCATGCCTTGCCTCTATCCTGAGCTCATCTGGGTCAACCTGCACGGACACGACCAATCCAACATTCCTTTCTTTGAGTAACTATTTTTTTTTTACTTTGTGATCTTTGTGTGATGTGAAAAAAACGAGGGCTTCGTCCCTGGACCCCCGGCCAACCCAGTAGTGAGCGGACGGGACCGTCGTACAACTTTGTGTTGCTTTATTCTCCACAAAATTGTCGCAACTTCTTCAAATTGGCATATTTCTCCCCGACAACTCTTTGTTTTTCAAGTTGACATTGTACTGTGTTTAACTTAGGGGAGTGCTACAACGTAGTACTCTACCGTCTTTTTTCTCTCTCAACATCGTTATCATTTGTTATAACTATTTGATTCGACTACTAGACTCTCAGTCGAGGGCCATTGCGTCCCAACAAACTCTTTTGGTCGAGCGTGTGCATGCACTGACTCTTGTCGAGTACACTCGTACACCGATAACTCTCTCAATCGAGTGTCCATTTGTGTTGACATCTACTTGCGTATCCTAGATGTGTGCAACTCATACTCTTTTGTGCCTTCCAGATGGCCACAACTCAAACACTCTTTTGTGGGCCCTATATGGATTTAGCTCATACTCATGCAACTTTACTTTCGCCCATATGATGGTTACTATTTTTTTTTTGTTTTCTTAGGTGTTCATTCTCATTTTCTCCATGCTGAATATGTTTTTCTATCTTGTGGGGGAGTGCAAAAAATAAAATAAATAATTTATTTAGTTTTTTGAGGCTCTAGCTTACTAGCTAGCAATTTTGTATTCATCACCTAGCTTACTAGCAAGCAATTCGGCTTTACTTTTTTAATGGGAATGCAAACTCATGCACGATATGAGAAAATTTATGAAGCATTAGAGCATTTGTTCTTTTTGGTGAAACACTATCAAAGGTATCCATTTACTGAAGCAAGGATGTTAAAGTTCCTCTAAGAAGTTCCTCCAACCACTCTCCTCAAATTATCATATTTAAAATTGGCCAATTTAACTATTATAGTATACCTCACTTTTGTCCCATTCATACATCAACTGGTCTAAAGGAGCATTTCAGAATTTCTCCTATAAATGTACCAAGGCTTCTCATATATATTCACATCAATAAATTAAGATCTCTCTAAATTTTATGATGTCGGTGCTATAAACATTTGGATAGAACCCTAACTCTAAAATCTTTTTCTCCCTTCTATAGCCCCGCCAGCACCCCTCCAAAATTTGGATCCATCTTCTGTCCCGATATTTGTTTGAAGCAATGTTCATAATATCGGTTTCAAACGTGGTACGAGACCCTATGAGTATCGGGATCGACGATATTGGTAATATCGGCGGTTTCGAATCAGAGTATCGGATTTTTTGGTATTGGAAAGAAAGTAATTATTAAAATTTTAGAAAAATATTTTATATATTTAAGCATAATTTTAAGTACCTCCTGGATTGTTTCTTAGTAGTTTTGAAATTAAATGAAATAATGTTCATTTTTGCAGATTGGTTTACCTACAATAGATAAATTATTTTTTCCCCTTTTACAACCTTACTATGTTTTTACATCCTTGAAGATTGATCTTTTTCGTTCAATTTTCTTTGTCGAAATGATTGGAAAAGAGATCCCCAATGGCGGTATCTGTATCGGTATCGGATCAGGACATGCCAAACCGTATCAATATCGGCTGATACTGCAAACTATGGTCTGAAGATAATTTTTAGAAACTTTATAACATCTTTCACACCTTCTATACGGCAACACCTAGAGAAGATTTGCAGGACTTTGTGCCCTCTTCAGTGGTCTTCTTGAATAATGGTACGACTTTTTTCTGATCTCGCTGTTACTTGCCACAACGTGCGGTTCTTGTTGGCATTATTCTCTTTGCTCGGTTACCATCTACTTTTGAGGACGTTCGTTCACTTATTCTTTCTCATCACAACTATCCTTCTTTGATAACTGTCTTGTCGATTGTTTGTGTGTGTCTACGCTATCTTCTACCTTTATCGAGTTTACGTCGACTTTCCTTGCTACATTACCATGATTGTACTGGTTACTTTCAGTCTAGACGATGCACTTTTGATTCTTTTCCAGTGGTTGGGTGTTGCTCGTGGGCGTCCTCTCTCTACTCGAGGTCATGATACTTGAGGACAAGGACGTGACGACCATGGTGGTCTATATTGTTCCTGTTGTGGGAGAACAAATCTTCGTGAAGACTGGTGTTGGGAGAAGCATGGTTTTCCTGATGATACACATACTTCTAGACATGCATCTGCCCCTACTACTGCTCCTTCGCCTTCTCTACCTAGTGGCCAAATGCCCTTCAATGATAAATCGGGCTAGTTGCGTTGACTCCTCTCCTTTGTAGCTTATGCCAATCTTTGTACTCCATCAGGTATCTCTCGTCTTTCTTATTATCATTTGTGTTACTGATTCCAACGCCTCGAACCATATATCTCATGATAAGCGTCATTAAATCTTGCTTCTAGCCCGCAAAAATTTATTTGTAAGGTTGACGATACTACTAATGTTTTTGGTGCTATTGATTTATTGTTTACTTTGTTTTTATATTTGAAAAATATTCTCATTTTCCATCAATGCTTCATAGCTTAATATTTATTCGTTAGCTTACAAATGATTCTAATTGTTCAGTAATATTTTATTCATCTCACTTTGTGATAGAGGACCTGAAGAAGCAACGACTTGGCGGGGGCATAAACATAGCGACTTTTACTACATAGATTATCTGTTAAATATGTCAGCTGTTGCTCCTTAGTAGCATAGAAGATTTGGGCATCCTCTATTAACTTACGTATTAGGTTATCTAATTTATCGTTATCTGAATTTAGTTGTGAGTGATACATTCATGGGACCCATCATTGCTCATCTTTTCATTCGGTTAATACACGACATGACTTACATCTTCTGTCTATGCCACTTACTAATCTAATTATATTAGCTAAACCTATACATTAGCAACTGTGTGTATAGTTGTATATTGATGGATAAAATCATGCATAAGTATTAACTTCGCTAATTATTCAGATTAATAAGGTTAACAAAGGATTTAATGACTATATTTATACCTATACATATACGCTATCCGCTCACATATATTTACATATATAGAAATATTTTAGGTTGTGAATAGAGTACCTAACAATGTTCTAAAAGCGGATCTAGGCGGCGCCTAGGCGCTGGGCGACCAGTCACCGCCCAAGGTTCGACCGGAATCGGCATGTAGGCGGCCATGCGTAAAAGGCGGCGTTAGGCGCCCGCCTAGGCGGCTCCAGGCGGTCGGGCGGCTGCCTAGGCGCAGTCGCTTGGAGAAAAAGGCGGCCGCCCAGGTGATTTTTCAAAAAAAAAAGGAAGAAGAAGAAGCAACATCGGAAGAAAAAAAGAAGCAGCAGCAGCAGCATCGAAGTCAGAAGAAAGAAGAAGCTGCTGCTAGTGATTTTTCAAAAAAGAAGAAGAAGAAGCAGCATCGGAAGAAAAAAAAGAAGCAGCAGCAGCACCGAAGTCAGAAGAAAAGAAGAAGCAGCAGCAGAAGTAGCCTAGGTCAGTCTTCTTTTTCTTTTTCTTCTTCTTCACTTTTTCTTCTTCTCAGCGAGCAGCATCCTGCCGCTCAAGTGTTTCTTTTCTTTTCTTCTTCTTCACTCTTTTTTTTTAAGCAGCTGAGTGCTGCAGCTGCTGCTGAGTGCTACTGTGACACATAATAAAAGACACGAAACAATGAGTTACTTTTTTAATGTGAAAGTGAAACATTAAATAAAGTGAGTCAATGACAGAGAACACAGTGAGCACATTAAACATACTGAGTCAGTGACATGACAGAGAAATTATGGTGCACAGTGACACATAATTTTTTATTGTGTTTTATATAATATAGTCTTGTACTATGAATTTGACTATTTGAATTATGTTTGGACTTCTAGTCTTATACTATAAATTTGACTATGTTATTATGAAAGACTTTGAATTTGGGGTATAATTTTACTTAAGCATATTTTTAATTCCTAGATATTATTATTTTTATGCGGCGACTGCCTAATATTAGAAGGCCGCCTAAGCGCCGCCTAGGCGGCCTAGGCGCTAGGCGGTGGGTGGCCGCCCGCCTAACGCCTAGCACCTTTTACAACCTTGGTACCTAATGTCTGTATATAGAAGTATATATTAGAATATATTAATTAATGGTTACATTAACATGAGTAGTGTAGAGTAGAATAATGAGATGATTATTATTGATGAGAGAGTTACATATATATAGAGACTAACCCCTCTCACTATTGTTTTATCCGATGTGGGACTAAAACTTAATACTACTACTACTTAACACCCTCCCTCAAGCTGGAGCATAAATGTCAATCATACTCAGCTTGTTACACATAAATTGAACTCGAGGACCCAAAGAGACTTTGTAAAAATTTGGCTATCTGATCACCGGTTCTCACATGGTGAAACTTTATCATCCCCTTTTTATACTCATCACGGACAAAGTAAATGTTGATTTCAATGTGCTTTGTTCTTTCATGAAATACATGATTGGTAGCAATATGAATAGCAGACTGTTATCACACAACATATCTGTTCCTTTAGATCTTGCTTCTTCTCCCATCTCTTGTAGACAGTGTTCTAAATGGAGGCCGCCTAGGCGGTAGGCGGTCTCTTTTCGCACCGCTTTTCGGTAGGCAGTGGAGTAGGCGGCCAACGGTGGTTGGCGGCATAGGCGGAGGTAAGGCGACGTAGGCGGGCGCCTAGGTGGAGCAATACCTAACAAGATATTTTGGCCAAAAAGTTTTGTACGCATTATGGGCCAATGGTTCACTTTTACAAAACTAAAACTTTATAAATTTTTGTTCTACAACTTAGTTATACATATAACACCCTTAAAATATTCATATCATGCAAAGAACAGTGGTAAAATAGTAAAAAATGTTCAAAATGTATCGACCGCCTAGGCGGCTACGCGGTAAGCGGACTCTCTCCGTCGCGAACCCGCATATCGCCGTTTAGAACCTTGTTTGTAGAAGATGCTTCAGCTATAACACCTCTGCTGTGCCATGAGTAATGACTCGATATTCTGCTTCCGAACTTGATCGTGCTATCACACTCTGCTTCTTGCTCTTCCACGATACTAAATTTTTGCCATAAATACGGAGTAGCCAGATGTAGACCGTCTATCTGTCAGGCTTGTACCCCAGTCAGCATCGGTAAACTACTCTACACGAGTATGTCCATGATTCTCCATCCAAATTCTTTTTTCCGGATTCTGGAATAGATAATACAAAATTCTAAGAACCGCCTGCTAGTGTGGAACTCGTGGAGAAGCCATAAATTTACTTGCGACACTTACGGCGAAGGAATGTCTGTGCGAGTCATGACAACCAAGTAATTGAGTTTTTCAACCACTCGACGATATTGATCCGGATTGGTTATCAGGACCCCTTTGTATATGAGTAACTTTGTCCTTGGATCTATGGTGAGGTTGCTCCCTTGGCTTGTATCATTCCTGCATCATTTAGTATGTCAAAATATACTCCTCTGAGACATTACAATGTCCCGCTTGTCGCGTGTGACTTCAATGCCTAAGAAGTACTTTAGCGGTCCCATATCCTTGTTCTGAAATTATTCTCCCAAAAGCTTTTTTAGTCCTGCAATACCCTCGTTGTCGTCTTCCGTGATCACAATGTCGTCAACATAGACACAAAGTAGTATCCTTCCAGCTGATGTCCGTCGGTAGAATACTGAATGATTCTTCTTTGATTTATACATGCCAAACTGAGTAACAATATGTGTAAATCAGCCAAACCATGCACGAGATGATTGTTTGAGACCGTAGGGGGCCTTATGGCGATGACACACTTTACCCTCCCTTGCAACGAACCCAGGAGGTTGTACCATACACTTCTTCAATATTCCCGTGGAGAAATGCATTCTTGATATCCAGCTGAAGCAATGGACAGTAATAGCGAACATCTAAGGCCAAGAGTACGCACATTTATGTCATCCTGGCAACTTGAGAGGTCTCAAAATAATCTTCACCACAGGTATGAGAATATCCTTTAGCCACCAAACGAGCCTTTAGGCGATCAAGAGTGTCATCAAGTTTCACCTTGATAGTGAGTACTCATTTGCAGCCCACTGTCCGCTTACCAGTAAACAAATCTACCAAGCCCCAAGTATGGTTCTCGCAGAGCGTTTTCATCTCCTCTTCTATAATAGCACGCAAATCGAGATGTTTGAGACCCTTCTCGACAGTATTGGGAATATGAATCCCATCAATAGTAGCGATCAAGGACTGAGTGTGGTTCGCGAGCCCTTTGTAGTTTGTAACATATAAGTCACGACAGGCACGACGAGGTCGAGCTGGTGGAACAGGCGGAGGCGAATCAATGTAGTTAGAGGAGGATGATGGCTTTGTGACTGTGGGCACTATCTGCGATGATCGTCTGGGCGACGTTGACACCGACTGACTTCGGTGTTTGCGGACAGTTGGACTGGGATACTGGCTCGGTAGGGGAGGGCACCCTTATGGAGGGCTGTTATGTTTGAACAAGAAACAACAAGAAATACTCTTCTGGGCTTACTTGTGGAACTGGATCAATGTTTGTGGAAGTGGAAGAAACTCGATTTCAACGAATGTAACATCCCGAGAGAACAAATACCTCTTCAAGGTAGGGGAAAACACCAATACCCTTTCTGATATTTAGGATACCCAAGGAAACACATTAGATTGTCTTAGGATCTAATTTTGAAAGAGTCGGTCGAGTATCCTGAACATAGCACAAGCAATCAAAATTTTGAGAGGTAGAGGAAACGGCTCTCGTTCGGGATATAACCGAAAAAATGGAGTAGTACCATTGAAAACCGACAATAGCATATGATTAACAAGATAGCAAGATGTAAGTAGCACATCCAACCAAAATCTTTGGGAGTACGTGCTTGAAATATAAGAGCATGTGTTGTTTTCAATAGATAACGATTCTTGCGCTCGGTCATACCATTCCGTTGTGGTGTTTAAGGACAAAAAGTTTGGTAGATGATTGCAGATGGGTATTGAACTCACGAGATAGATACTCACGACCATTGTCACTTCGAAATTATTTAATTGGAACATCAAATTCTGTCTTTACTTTGCGTAAACATTGCACCAAGTTTCAAACAATTCAGAGCAATTTTTATCAGATAAACAAAAGTGACACGTGAGTAGTCATCAACAAATAACAAAGTACTTGAAATCCATCATTGATTCAACCGGACAAGGTCTCCATACGTCAGAATGCACCAACTCGAAAGGAGCGGATACAATTTTATTATGACTCACTGGATAGGGAACCCGATGATGCTTAGCCAAACTATACGACTCATAATGAAAAGAAGCAAGAACATCTTAGATGTGTATATTTTTTTAGAGAACTTGGATTGATGGATGGCCTAACTGACAATGTAACTCGAAAGGATTGAGTTTCACGCCAGTACAAACAACAGAAGAAAGTACGTCAAGTAGGTACAAGCCTCCAACCACATGTCCCTTACCAATAGTCTTTCCAGTCTTAAGGTCCTAAAAAATACAACCATCAGAAAAAAATTATTACCGAGCAATGCATGTCGCGAGTAATCAGACTAATCGAAAGTAAACTGAACGTGTTTCCAGGTGTATGTAATAAGGAATTGAGCGACAGTCCGGAAGAAAGAAGGGCACTACCACGTCCACTGCTTCGATTCTACCATACATGTTGCTGAGTACCCGCTGTGGATCCAGATGTGGATGTTTCACCATGACGTTGAGCTTGAAAGTCAAGAAAATTTGTATATGACTCTGCACTCATCTGAATAGATCGAACGCCATCATCAGGGGCATCTGATTTGACATTGTCGACATGAGCTTTAGGGCACTGTCACTTGAAATGGCCTTACAGACCACAGTTGAAGCAATTGCACGGTCAACCCCATCACGATCGCCATTGCCTCGTCCACCATCACGGCCAGCATTACGACTACCACGAAATCTAGCATAGGCAGTACCAAGAGCAGATCGATCAGCAGGAATATCACCCGGAGTGGTCTCAACGACTTTCGCTGTCCGTAGGAAATGAAAGTGAGCTTCCATCAGAGATGAAACATCAGATCCAGCAATGATTTGATAGCAAAAGGACAAGAGAGGCAAGATATGCTAAGACATGGAGCTGCTCACGTTGAGACCTCGCTTCATTGATATTCGTCGTTAGAGGTAGTACGCGGTCGATTTCATCAAGTCATAGCTTTGAAGGCCCGAAAGTGATCGTTACGAGATTTATCTGTCTGATTTGCTCGGTAGATGCCAACGACCGAGTCGTAGATACGAGACAAATCGCGTTCTCCATCAAATGCCGCCGTTAGAACCTCCCATAACTCCTTCACTAAATTCGTATTCTGAACTGTCTTCCACCAATGGTTCCATTGAATTCATTAATTGTGTAAACAATCGATTGTTATCTGTCTTCCACTGTTCAAATATGGGATCAGTTTCTACTGGAGGGGTGTCGGTCAGATGTTTGGACAACCGCATTCCCCGAACCGTCTTTTCGACCTTCTTTCGCCATGTCGAGTAGCCTTCTTATCCGTCCATCGAATCGATGAAATTGTTATGCCAATGCCCGTTGGTCTCGCCATTGCGTTTCCGACACGTGTTTGTAGCACTGCTATTCACCTCAGTGCTAGTCATTCTTCAGTGTACCTGATTCGACTATCGATTTGATCTGTCAAGCTTGATAATCACATCAACTCTGCCAACATGGCCAGAATCCGCATGCACATGGAAGGTAGAGATTGAATGTGGATCACACAAGGCAGGACAGAGAGGCAACCCCGGTTACTCTATTAGATCCTGATGTGAAGATCAAGGAAGGACAAACAAAGATTCACGTAAAACAACCAACTTGTCAGCTCTTTGTTAAATATTGAAGTCGATGTCGAGGATCAGAGATTCCAGCAAATAGATCATTATTTACCCTCTGAGTATCCTAACATTTTTTTTGGAGAAGTGGAAAGACGGCTAGGGTTTGGGGTAGGTGGCGGCTTGGTTAGGGTTAGGGTTTTGGGCATCTAGGTTTTGGGACAAGGGAGGGGTAGGGGCTGAGGGGGGGGGGGGTGTTGACTGCAGCAGAGGTAGGGGGAGCAGCAGGGGGCAGTAGCGGAGGGAGGGTGGGATCTAGGGTTAGGGTTTTGTTTTGGAGAGAGAGGAGTGGATTGGTTATGGTTCTAATACCCACTGTTGTAAAAATTCGACTACTCGGCCGACTAGTTCCCGACTAGTCGGTAGTCGGCCTTCGCAGACTCGACTAGAGGGCTAGTCGGGTAAAAACCTGGCTCAACGAATAATCGGGTCTAGGTAGCCGACTAGGCGGCTAGACGGGACTAGTTGGCTGATTAGGTCTCGGTTCCAAAAAAAAGTACGGGCAAAAAAAGATTAAAATTCGACC
>JANAVB010004009.1:0-68413 GCA_029216955.1 Iris pallida | reverse complement strand
AGAGGAAGGATTGGCACCAGAAGAGGTAGTGGCAGGTACTATTCTCGTCAACTCCTTTCCAACTT
The DNA here is from genome assembly GCA_029216955.1 of Iris pallida. Taxonomy (NCBI): domain Eukaryota; kingdom Viridiplantae; phylum Streptophyta; class Magnoliopsida; order Asparagales; family Iridaceae; genus Iris; species Iris pallida. Next base: position 68,348 of record JANAVB010004009.1, on the reverse strand, counting down.
CATCTTTATTTGATTCTGGTGCATCGCATTCTTTATGTCTGCATGATTCGCGACACGGGATAGGATTGGAGCCCGAGTCATTATCAGTAAGGCTCAATATACTTACTGGTAACGGACTTTGGGTCGATAGGGTGTTTTTCCTCGTGTCGGATCGTAGTTAACGGTAAGGAATTTCTTGCTAGATTGATAGAATTCCCAATGGCTGATTATGATATGGTCCTAGGAGGATTGGTTGAGGAACCAGTATGCTAGAATAGACTGCCATGTTGGTAGAGTTGTTTTTAGCATTTCAGGCGAGCCAGAGTTTTCCTTCTCCCGGGGCGAGGTTGAGCCTTCTTCTTCAGTATTGCGGATGGCAGTAGCAGCAGTGCAGTTGCCCTGGATAGTCGAAAAGTTTCCAGATGTTTTCCCAAGGAGCTTCCAAGTATGCCGCTAGAGCGGGAGATCGAGTTCACTATCGACTTAATTCCTGGAACAGCCCCAATGTCAGAGAGAGTCTACAGGATGGCGCCTTCGAGTTGGAGATATTGTACAAGATGATTGAAGAATATAGGACCAAGGGATTCATTCGTGCTAGTGGATCGCCTTGGGAGCCCCGATGCTTCTTATGAAAAGAAGGATGGTACGTCCAGGTTATGTGTTGATTATTGTACCTTGAACTCAGTGACAATCAAGAACAGATACCCTCTTCCGAGGATAGATGACTTGTTTGATCAGCTCAAAGGGGCAGCAGTATTCTCGAAGATCGACTTACGCTCGGGATACCACCAGATCAGGGTCAGAGAGCAGAACATCCCGAAGACAGCTTTTTGATCGAGGTATGGGCATTGGGATTTCCTTGTTATGCCCTTTGGAGCCACCAATGCGCCGACGGTATTCATGGATCTTATGAACCGCATCTTCATGCCTTACTTAGATCGGTTTGTGATTATGTTTCTGGATGACATCCTGGTCTATAGCCGGAGTAAGGCAGAGCATGAGCAGCATCTCCGTATTGTCCTCCAGACTCTCAGGGAGCACCAGTTGTATGCCAAGTTCAGTAAATGCGAGTTCTGGCTCGATCGCATTTCGTACTTGGGTCACATCATCACCAGAGGAGGAGTAGAAGTGGATCCCCAGAAGATCGTGGCCATTGAGTCATGGCGGGTACCCAGCACAGTTGCAGAGGTTCGTAGTTTTCTTGGGTTGGCCGGCTACTACCGGCGATTTGTTTCAGACTTTGCCCTGATCTCGGCGCCATTGACCCAGTTGACCCGCAAGGATATGCAGTTTGCTTGGACAGCAGAGTGCCAGGATTCTTTTGAGAAGTTTAAGCGAGGCTTAATGACGGCTCCCATTCTCGCACTTCCAGATGGAACCGGAGGATTCTCAGTATATTATGATGCTTCAGACAGAGGTTTAGGATGTGTTCTGATGCAGCATGGGAAGGTAATAGCTTATGCTTCACGACAACTTCGTGATCATGAGAAGAGTTACCCAACCCATGACTTGGAGCTAGCAGCAGTAGTGTTTGCACTTAAGTTGTGGAGGCACTACTTGTACGGAGATAGGGTGGAGATTTTTACCGACCACAAGAGCCTGAAGTATGTTTTCACCCAGAAGGATCTTAACATGCGTCAGAGGAGGTAGCTGGAGCTTCTTGTGGATTATAATGTCAACTTGCAGTATCATTCCGGGAAGGCCAACGTCGTTGCAGATGCATTGAGCAGGAGAGCCAGAGTTTATTTCCTAACAGCACAACCAGAGCTGTTAGCAGATCTTCAGAAGATGGGTATTGAAGTTGTTCTCCCTTACAGTATAGCATTGATGGGCCAACATGCAAGTTCAGTCCACTATAGTCGAGAGGAACCGGATGGCACAGTCAGCAGATTCCAAGCTTCAGCGACTCAGAGCAGAGTGTGAGGCAGGACGAAGACCAGAGTTATACATTCATAAGGACGGTACACTTAGGCATGGTAAGCGTCTTTATGTATCCAGTGGAGATATCAGACAGGAAAATCATGGCAGAGGCTCACAGTTCTCAATATTCCATTCATTCGGGCGGTACAAAGATGTACCGCGATATCAGTCAGCACTTTTGGTGGAATGGCATGAAGAGGAAGATAGCTCGGTTTGTCTCTCGTTGTTTAGTGTGCCAAAAAGTTAAGGCTGAACATCAGAGGCCCGCTGGACTTCTTCAGCCCTTGTCGATTCCAGAATGGAAGTACGAACATGTGACCATGGATTTTGTGACTGGATTACCTAGATCCCCAGCTGGTCGAGATGCTGTTTGGGTTATAGTTGACAGGCTCACGAAGGTAGCTCACTTCCTTTCGTTCAGAGTTGGTCAATCGACAGCTCAGTTAGCAGAGATGTACCTCAGGCAGATTGTCAGGTTGTACGGAGTGCCAGTCAGTATCACCACGGACAGAGATTCAAGATTTATGTCGCACTTTTGGCGTAGCTTGCAGGAGAGTTTGGGAACTCATCTCCAGTTCAGTTCAGCATATCATCCGCAGATATATGGTCAGTCGGAGCGTACAATCCAGACTCTTGAAGATATGTTGCGGTCCTGTACACTTGACTTCGATAGTTCGTAGGAAGATCACCTGCACCTGGTCGAATTTTTGTACAATAATAGTTTCCAAGCTAGTATCCAAATGGCACCGTTCGAGGCAATGCATGGTAGGAATTGCAGGTCCCCGTTAGCCAGGGATAATATGGGATAGAGGCAGATGCTCGATCCAGAAATAATTGCCCAGACAGTTGAAGTGGTCAGAAGAGTCCGGGATCATCTTCGAGTTGCCCAAGATCGCCAGCGCCATTGGGCCGATTCTCATCGGCGCCCTCTCGAGTTTTCGGTCGGCGACCATGTATTCCTGAGGATTTTGTCTAACCGTGGCGTCATTCGTTTCGGCACACGAGGAAAGCTTAGTCCTAGGTATATAGGGTCATTTGACATTCTGGAGCGAGTAGGAGATGTATCCTATCGTCTCGCTCTTCCGCCGTCGCTAAGCGAGGTGCATGACGTGTTCTATGTATCCCAATTACGACGGTATATCCCGGACCCGAGCCACATCCTAGATCATTCGGAGTTGGTTGTTGGTACCAACCTTTCATATGAGGAGAGACTCGTGTCCATATTGGACCGGAGAGAGAAGATACTCAAGAACAAGACTATCAAGTTAGTCCGAGTCATTTGGGGACATCACTCTTTGGATGAGTCAACGTGGGAGCATGAGGATGATATCCGATCGCGATATCCCGACTTGTTTGAAACATGAGGTATAATATCTTCCTTATGCCTCATGCCTTCGATTCCTTGCTTGAATGAGTGATTGCCTACCTAGTTATAGCTTGCTTATGATTAATATAGCTTGTCTTCTTCTCTCTAGCCTCTTAATTAAATTTCGAGGACAGAATTCTTTTAAGGTGGGTAGAGTTGTAATGTCTGTGGTTCGTATTACGTATTTTGGAATACATGTACGTATTTTATCTTGTATTACATGATTCCTTGCTTAGTTTTCTTCATGGCTTGGTTTATTCTTGGGTTGGTTCGGCTTGGCTCGGTTTGCTTTGGTTTATTATGAACCAAGGGTGAACCCCTACCTACCACCACCTTTAGTATTTATTACCCATTCTTCCTTCTCTCTCTTCATTACTCTTCTTCCTTCCTCCATTAACTCCTTCACCTACCAGAGAGAGGAAGAGAGAAGAGCTTAGGCAAGTGCATCTTGCTTCATGGAGGAGCCCAAATTTATTTGTTCCATTCTCTTTCTCTCGAGATTCTAATACTCTTTAGTACTTGGTGTTTTCAATTTCCATAGTTAAATTTGTGTAGATCTAAGCTTATAGTATTTTCGGATTTCTTGGTTTTTGATCTATTTAGCTTTGTTATTTCCAAGTTTTGATGGTTCCATGTTGTTGAGAATCTCGTTCTACCCTATTTTAACCTAAGGAAGTTCGGATTTGGACTCTGGATGAAGGTTCTATGCAGCTTGGTGGCCATGGCTTCTTGGTGTACTTCTTCTCAGAAATTTGGAGAAGAAGCACAGTCCCGAGCTGTATGGCAGCACTTGACCGCATGAACATTCATGCGACAAGTCTTTCCAGCTGCAAGACGCATTACACTTCCAGCCGCTTATGCTCACTGTTCCAACCGCATGCACTATTGCCTGGACTTGACCTCATGACAAGTTCATGCGGCAATATTCCTTCCAGCCGCATGTAGTCCTTCTTACTTATCCGTATGACTGAGCTTCCCAGTCCAGCCACATGAGGTTCATTCCCAGCCACATAAAATTCCTTTATTCCCTGGTCGCATGGGACTCGACTCGGTTCAGCCGCATAGCCCTTTGCTCGACGGGCCGCATGAATTCGAGTCCGTTCCAGCCGCATGAGAGCCCTTCCCCCGTGAGCCGCATGGCATTGTTCCCCTTGTAACCGCATAGCGCTAATCTTTCTAGCCGTATGGAATGTTCTGGCTGAGCCGCATACGCCCCTCCCTTACCGCTGGCCGCATAAGACTGATACCCTTCAACCGCATAAGCCTTTCCCTTTTAGCCGTATGCGCCTGACCCTATTCAGCCGCATGGACTGTTCTCTTTCCAGCCGCATGAGATCATTCCTGGCCGCATATGCCTGAGCCGCATGGCTCTCCTATAGCTCTGTGTACTCTTGTTTTATTATTATTTTGCCCATGTCTTGTAACCCCCTTGTGTAACTTGAGTTCCTATGGCGTACACCTTTACCTTTATTGTATATTTTTACGCCCATTTTATATCCTTACGCCTTTTGTCCTGAACTTGATAAATCATGATTTGATTGACATGATTGAAATGACAATTGTACATGACATGGTGTGACAAGGAACTAACATGACATGATAATGGCCCGTCGTGGCGCACTCCTGACAAGTAAACCTGACATGATATATCTTGATAAGCTTTTACGACGGCTACCTGATATGACATGACCTAGACACCTTGGGCGATTGTGCTTGTACAAATAATTCAGTCCTGTATTGCATCATGTCTAGGATGGGACTCATGAGTACCACGGTCAGGAGTACCTACTGAAATGGACTAAGGCTAATAACTAGATCAATACATTAGTCATAAAGAGATCTCCCAGCTACAGGCAATCCCGTTACCTGGGCGCGCCTGGGATCTGTAGCCTGCCGTCGAGTAGGGCACATTTCCAGCACACTGTCCTGTGTTGCACCCTTCAAGCTACGTAAGGGTACATGCGTTTCCTGGACGATGTACCCACCTGAATTCAACCCCTAATTTTTGACCTGGGTAACCTGGATGGTCTGCAGGGCTTGTGGCTGTGGAATAATCTCACTACATCTTGCTAGTAACTAGGCCTGTGATAACCCTAGCTAGTTAAAGTATCAAGCCGTACTCATTGCTTGGCCGTGATTGATTGAATGGGGAATAATCCGTCTAGCCCTGATCATGTATAGATTGTTATATTTTCTTACATTATCTTACGGATAAATGGGAGGAACCAAGTTCGGTTCAGACGAAGGGTTACAATCCCGGTCCTTGTTTGGTTTAAGGATTGTAACCTGGTTATCTGAATGGACCCATGGTTATCTTACCGTATATCCTCGTGATGTTATATTTTCTCCAATTTTACTATTAATATTATCTTCTGTGCTAATTTTTGGTTTTAGTTCCTAAGTGAAGCTTCCTTTGTGGCACTTGCTCTTTCTGGGGTCTGACCCAGCTGGTTTTGTATGGCCAGATTTCGGAGCAGCTCCAGAGGATCTACTGACTTTCCAGTCCGATGGTGGCGACTAGACGTAACCAGGGCAATGAGTGGGTTTATTTTTGATCTTCTACTTTATTATAAAAATATTCTTTTGAGGCGTTTAGCCAACGAGAACCTGTTTAGCTCGATTGTACTTACTTACTGTCTGCCTACGGGCTGTAACATGATTGACAGATCCTAGGGTTGATCATGTATGACAAAAACTCTTGCTAGTCCTAACATTTTGTAACGACTAGCTTCATGATCAACTGAATATATAATGTTTGGGACGCCTTACTATTGTATATTTGGTGATCTAACATCTTGTAACATTTACTTACTTGCTTGTGATTGAGACATTAGGCTTGTTCATGACCTTAAGAGACTGTTGGCTTGTAGTAAACCCTTATGTATCTAGAAAGCCGTGACCGTATAGCGAGGTGGGTTGCACTTCAATATACGTAGCTGGCTATGTATGCCCCCGCTCTCCAGTATTCTAGTTCTGGGGCGTGACAATCTTCTACAGAGGTTGGTCCACAACTGAGATACGACATCACCAGAGAGAAGTACGTGATCTACGGATTCTGCCTTTGGTGAGGAACAACAGTAGCATCTCGACGCAAGACTGTATCCGAAGGAAGTGAGGGAGTCATCGGTGGTAGCTTTCTGCACTGCGCTCTCCAAGTGAGGATCGACCATTTGTTTGGGATGCAGGACTGCCAGTAGGGAGCGGTGAAAGTGGAAGGCTCTCCGACGCCTCTAGCCGTAATTCTGGCCGAAGCAAGAGTGAACTCTCTACCTCCGGTCGGGGACCACCGCAATGCGCCAGAGATGTCTCTAACCATCAAAGGTTCTGCGAGGCTACGACCGAGGAGTATGCGGTGCCAATTTGCCGATGCTCTACTGTTAGCTGTCACTGTTGTTGGGTTGGAGTGTTGAAAGTATCTAGCTTTCATGAAACGAGCCCAGATCGAGTTCTCCGTGCATACCTTCTACCATAAATTTATGGAGCAAGCAGCCACAGTGTATGCTAATCTGCAAAAACCCAGACTGCCTTTGCTGGTGGGTTTGGCCATTGTGTCCTAGCTGGCCAGTGGTGCTTGTCTTTGCCATCACTGTGACCTCAAAAGAAGTTGGAAAGAAGGGACTCTAGCGATGATAAGACCTTCTTCGGGGGGGAGCAAACCGCCAGGGTGTATATAGGGATGGAAGAAAGTACATGCTTGATCAGAATCATCTTGTCCCCCAGGGAAAGGGTAGCGTTGTGCCATCCCTCGATTTTTTTTCTGACTTTCCTTACAAGACCTTCAAAAATGCCCGAATTAGACTTCCCGTAAACCAGCAGGCATCCAAAGTGGGTGAATAGCGGGTAGGCTGTGGCGAAGGAGGTCAGATTGGTGAGAGTCGTAGAGTGGTTCCTGTTGGCTTTGTGGTGGATGTAGATAACACTTTTGTTGGGGTTCACACGCTGCCCCGAGCATCTGGTGTATCTCTCGAGCATTCTGTGGACCGCCTCTACCGACCCAATATCTTCCGCCGAGAAGATGAGAATGTTGTCAGCATAGGCCAGATGCGTGATCAAGGGGCAACCAATGGTGGTGTGGAAATGATGGAATCTGGGGGTATTGGCTAGGTTGCTCAGATTTCTGCTGAGAGCTTCTGCCGAAATAATGAAGATGGTAGCGGAAAGAGGATCTTCCTGTCTTAACCCTCGGCTCGATTTAAAGAATCCTGTCGCTTGCCCGTTGATGATGGTGGAGAACCAGGAATTGTTGATGGATCTGAAGAGGACGTCTATCCACGATTCAGAGAAACCGAAGGCCTTGAGCACCCATATCATGAATTGCTAGTTCATTCGATCGTAAGCTTTCTCCATGTCCAGCTTGATGGCCACATTCCCTCCCCTTGAGGGGAACTTTATGCACGTGATCATCTCTTGGGCCAGAAGGATATTGTCTGTGATGTTACGCCCTTGGACGAAGCTACTTTGTTCTTCTGACATAATCTTGGGTAGGACGGTGGACATGCGAGTCGCGATGATCATGGAAATTATTTTGTTCGTGAAGGTACAACGGCTGATGGGGCAGAAATCCTTGAAAGTCTTCGGGTTGTCTTTCTTGGGGATGAGAATAAGGTTAGCGTAGGAGATGAATTTGGGGTATCTCGCTCCCTGAAAGAAAGCAATAGCCGCTTCAAGGAAATCTTTGGCGATGATGTCCCAGCAGGTAGGGAAAAATACCCCGGAGAAACTGTCGGGTCCGGGAGCGTTGTGCTCGTTTAGAACCCACACCACCGCCTTGACTTCTTCAGCGTTTGGGGGGACCTGAAGCTGCTCGTTCTCTCTGTTGCTGATCATGTTAGGGATCTTGGACAAGAGATCGGCGTCTTTGAAGATGTGGTCTTTGGTGAATAATCTGGTGTAGTAACTGGCGGTGGCCTCCTGAATGCTCCTTTGATCTTTCAGGAGGAGGCCGTTGTCATCTAAAATTTTGTGCAGGTTCAGTTGTTGTCTTCCACCTCTAACGCAGGAGTGAAAGAAAGCCGAATTTATGCCTCCCTCAGTGTCCCACGCCAGCCTGGATTTTTGCATCCATAATTCTGTCTCAACCTTCAGCCGTGATTTGAGGATAGCCCTGGTGAGGTTAAGCGTGGCACGGGACTCCTGCGATCTGTTCGAGGCGAACAGAACGTCCGCCCGGATCACGTCGTCCTCTGCCTTCTTGATTTTCTGGAAAATATTTCCGAAAAAGTTCTTGCTCCAGGACGCCAGCACTCTCTTGGTAGCTTTGAGCTTAGCAGCGACACGAATTAAGGGGTCTGGCTCAGTGGATGCCCCCAAGTGGTCGCTACGATGTTCCTGAATTACGGATGGAAGCTTCAGAAGTCCTGGAACCAGAACGCTTTCTTGATCGGATTGGGATTGTTGCTAATTTCTATAAGAAGGGGAGAGTGATCCGATTTAGTGGTGTTGAGGTGGGATAGGTTGGAGATGAGGCCTGTGTCAGACCAACGATTGTTGACCAGCACTCTGTCCAGATGGGAATACTGTCGTTTGGTACCTTTCTACATGTTGCACCAGGTGAACTCGTTGCCTGAGAAAGGAAGGGGAGACATGTGGGCATTAAAAATGAAGGTGTTGAAGTTGTTCATGGCCGTCTGATGAGGGGGTGGCCACCAGACTTCTCCTCACTACAAGAAATAGTGTTGAAGTCTCCGACACATAGCCATGGGAGGTTGCTGTGTAGATGGTGAGTGTCCGACAGAGTGTCCCAAAGTGCCTTACGCTCGTGAATGTCACAACTGCCATACACTGCAGATAAAAGGGATCGGCACTGGAGTGTGGGGTGCTCAACCCAACAAGAGAGCACCTGTCCGGAGTCATAGATGGAGCCAAAATTGATGCCGGGGCCGAAGAATATCCAGATGTCATTGCACCCAGCTACCGTGGCCGGGAAGTCGAGCGTGAGTTTGAGAGCTTTGAGTTTTTTTGAGGGATTTTGGGTTCAATGATGACTAAGATATCTATGCGGTGGATTTTCTTGAGACTGATAAGTCTATTTATGGTGGGTTTGTTAGCAAGCCTACGAGCATGCCACGAAAGGATGTTAAGCATTGAGGGGGGTGGGGGTGGGGGGTTGTGTAGCTTTGCGGCTGATCTTGTGGTCATGGCCGTGGACTTTTTTCTGTTTTTTTTCTTTTTGTTGTTGGGTTTTGTGGAGCCTTTCGGGGTGATGAACATGTCCCCTCGAATTCAGCCAAGTGGAACGCAGAGCAATGTGCCCACTCAAAATCTCGTAAGGATGTGCCCCACGCGTCCCTATGCGCCTAGTAGAACGCAGAGCAATGTGCCCACTCAAAATCTCATCACCCGTCAAGAGCTATAAATGCTGAAGTCTGAGGCGACAGCAGCCATACCTCGATGACAGAGCGACAGCAGCTTTTGTAGAAAACGAAGCACCGCTGACGTCACGTCATCATTACTCTCCTCTGTCGGTTACAAGCCACGTGGCTGAACAACCACTCGCATGTGCCTCCGTAGCCATGCGCCCGAAGATGTGCATGTGCTTCTGACTTACTTCTGATCACATAATCAAGATGCTGCATGTGCCTCCCCTACCATGTGACCAAAACATGCGCCTCAAAAGCCATGCGCCCAGACTGGTTCGTAATTCCTAAATATTATGAGCTAAATCTTCTCGTGCGCCGGATCCCAGGTGCAGCTCGTCAGATCACTCTCCACCAAATCGGAGATCTTTGAGCCACGGACATACGCCACGTGTCCTTTGACTCAGTTCAGTCTGTAGGCCTCAAAAATGAAGTCACGCTGAGTTGATCAGAACAAGTCACGCAGAGTGATCCGAGAAGAAGCACAAAAGATACGCTAAGTTCTGCCTGACCATCTCCTTTAGAAGTCATGCAGAGACAGCTCAGCCATACGTCAGAATCATAATGACTGACAACACAACAGTCGAGAAACGTCTCCTCGTATGCCACGTATGCACAGAACTCGAGAGATCACAGCCGTCTTTCGCAATCTTCCTTAGCAAGACTCACTCTTCACCAAGTTGGCGTGACTTTGGGTCTTATCTTCATTTAATGCGGCTGATAATATAATCAATGTCAGAGATTTTGTGTCAGACGAAGCGTGCCAAATCAAGACAGCTGGCGGTTTGCGTGAATTCTGAACCTTCTCCTTCCTCAAAACATTGCGTGACTTTTGAGTTATTCTTCTCAAAGCCTGCGTGAATTCTGAAGTATTCTTCTTCAAAGATTGCGTGGATTTCGCCTTCAACGAGTCTGCGTCAACGAATCTGTGTGGATTTTTGCCTTCAGCAAGTCAGCGTGGATTTCATTTCAACTGGAGTACGTGGCAGCCATGCCACCGATCTCTCTCTCGCGTGCCCAGTAACTTGTACACGACCCATGCACTGATGCCATGTGTCCAACAGTTACGGGCCACGTCCAGTAACTACTCACTAACCCTGCGTGTATTTAGAGTCTGCGTGACTTTTCAAGTGCACCAGTAGTGAGGTAGTTATCTTTTCAGTTATTATTTTTGACTCTATAAATAGAGTTCTTTTTCTCATTCATTGTACAGATACATTGATATCTACTGTCAAAATTTTGAGAGCTTTTCTTCTTCGCATAGTCCAAGGGATAAAGCGATCGTCTTCTAGATCGGATTCCCACAGTTGTAATTTTCCCAGAAACACAACAAATAAAGAGAATTTCTTTATGGAAAACAAATTGGCGACTCTGCTGGGGAAAACCATCTCCTCTTCTGAGATGGCAACAACTCAATGCGACACTTCGTCAATCGGCTCGACGAAGAAGGTGATGATGATCAAATTCGATCAACTCGCCTATGAAGAAATGCAGCGGGCTAAGGGTGGTAAGCCCACTCCAGCCTCCATCATCACTGCCAAGTCGAAGGGACACTTTGTCTATGTCCCTAAGAATCAGTTGGCAGTCAATGGTGAAGTCTCTGCCACAGTGTCTACTCCTAACACTGGCAAGAACTCCACTGCAAGCATACACACTCTTGTGCGCTCAAAGATGACAGTAACTAAAAGTCACGCTGACAGTACTGGCTCCTTAGCCGAATCTGTTCCAGCGTGCAAATTCAACTCTAAAAGTCATGCTGACAGTACTGGTTCCTTAGTCGAATCTGTTCCAGCGTGCAAATTCAACTCTAAAAGTCACGCTGATAGTACTGGCTCCTTAGCCAAATCTATTCCAGTGTGCAATCCCACATTCAAAAGTCACGCTGACAGTACTGGCTCCTTAGCCAAATCTGTTCCAGCGTGTAATTCTAAAATCAAAAGTCACGCTAACAGCTCTGGTTCTTTAGCCAAATCTGTTTTAGCGTGTATTTCATCAGAGAAGAATAGCTCCTTAGTTATCTCTTCTTCTTCACCAAGTTCTACTAGAACTGGGGGTGGTCTTCCACACAAAGTCCCTTCGAAAAGGAATAACTCTTTAGTTGTTTCTTCTGCTCCTGTAGTTTTTACTTCAGGAACAGCTTTGACTGATACTTTTGTTAGTCAAAGGAAAGGAGATGGTCTTTTGACTACTCTTCCTTCTGGACATTCTATGTCTCAAAATCTGAATGAGTCTAAGAAGAAACATTCCTTAATGTCTCTTCTTTGATTTCTTCAAATTGGGCACAGAATCTGTCCATTAAAGAGGGTCGGTTACCAACTCCTAATCAAAGGAGTGATTTAACTCTTCCTTCTCTGCAAATATCCAGATCAATGGAAGGAAAACTCCATGTTTCCAAAATTAATGTGTTACCTTCTACTGATTTAAGAACAAAACTCAGCACTTCTGGTGTTAAGAAACCATACCAATTGGATATGAAGATAAAAGATCCAGATGCAGAGTATGCAAGAAATTATGTGGCTCACATTAATCACTCTTTGTATAATCAAGAGCCATCAAGACCCAAGAACAGGAAGTATACTCCTCAATCTTCACAAACAGATTTACGGGAATATCTTCAACAGAAGAGAAGGAGTAATTCTATATCAAAGGAACATGCTGAATGTGACTTCTATCCAAGAGTCATAATTCAGTGTAGATGTCAATCAACAGTTCAAGACCATGGTGATCATGAATGTGACTTCCAGCCAAGAATCACAATGCAATGCAGATGTCAAAATAAATGACAGTCTGTCTTCAATAGGATTCAGCATGAACCTATGCCTGATGAAGATGAGCCTTTGTTTGCCTCTGTCAACATGACTTCTCGGGACACCAGGGGTAGAGTTGATAGTCCAGATGGAGTATATAGAAATACCAGAGCAAGAGTCCTGGCTTCTAGTCAAAGAAATTTGATCCCTGAAATTGATTCTAAATTTCTTGGAGAATCTAACTTTTCACCTCTTCCTACTGGGGGTAATTCTCCTATAGTTGACTTCGATACACGAAGCAATGATTCAGAGTATACAACATCCACTAGTTCATCAACAATCCCTCATACAGTCACGACTTACATGGTTGATGGGAATACTGATGAACCTTCTTCTTCCTTGACTCCTCAAGATCAAAGAATTGCTTCATTGGAACAACAAATGAAGTCTATGACTGACACAATGAAGTCGATGTATGAACTCATGACAGCTCAGTTACAAAATCGACAGACTGTATCAGATGCCATACCAGTTGATACTGATATAAGTCCAGTGCAAGTTCCTCCAGCAGTACAATCCATTACTCCTGGACCAGCTCAACCAAATCCTAGTCTCTCTGGAGCTGGGGGTAGTGCTTACAATGCTGTTCCTCCTCCCAACTATTCTCTACAAGCCACAACTCCACAATCTTCGGGAGTTGTCTCTGAAGAATTGAAGAATCTCAGAACTCAATTCGAGGCATTCAAACAGAAGGATGGTTTACAAAGGTTAGGCATCAAGCAGCCTTATCCGATAGAATGGAAGCAAGTATCATACCCTCCTAAATACAAGCCTCCTACTATCTCATTCTATGATGGAACCACTTCTCCAAGTCAGTTTATCAATCACTTTGAAGTGATGACTGATCAACTACAACCAAGTGATGCCCTCCTTACTCGGGTATTTATTGGATGTCTCAAGGGAACAGCTTATGAATGGTATAGAAGTCTCCCAGATGGGAGTATTACTTCATTTGCTGGTTTCAAACAGATGTTTCTTGAAAGATTCTATGAAGGGCTTAATGACATGACTATGTCTGCTCTTATTAGAATCAAGCAGAAAAATAATGAATCTACAGAGGAATACATTGAAAGGTTTCGAAGAGAAGCTCTGAAGATGCCTCTTGGAACTCCTGATGCTGTCACCATTGACACATGCAAATCAAACTTGTTGCCAATCATCAGTATGTGGACAGGGTCCACTCAATTTCAAGATTGGCCTTCCTTCATAGTCAGTGCCAAAGCTGCAGAAATCAGTGCTGAAACCTTCAAAGGTTTAGAAGTGCAGATGACTCCTAAAGAAACAGGACAAGGTGCTAATAATAAAAATAATGCTCGCAAAGGAAAAGAAACTCTTAAAGTTAATCTTCAGAGCAAAGATGCATCAAATGTTCAAACTTCTGCCTCTACAACTCAACAATCAAGAACACCTCGCCCCAGAGAAGAATATTCTTTTGATGACGACGATGTCCTTGGTATCTTTGAATGTCTGCTGAAAGGTAATAAAATACAATTACCAGAGATCAAGAAACCTGATGAAGCTGGTAAGACAGATCATCCCAAATACTGTCCATATCACAGAATGCTGGGTCACTCAATTCGTACATGTTATGTATTGAAAGAAAAGATCCAAGAAATGATTAAATCTGGAGCTATCTCTCTTACTCCAAAAGAGAAGACCGTCAACTCCAACGTCGTCTCTATACAATTTGGAAATTTCCTTCCTCAACTCCTTGAAAGTGGGATTGTTCCTATTCCCAAGGCAACTCTTGACATAGTGAATCTTTCTCCTCCACAGTCTGAAGGATTAGTGCCAATCACTTTGGAAACAGGGGAAATCATGTGGATCCATCCTGATCTAATGGCAGATTTGAATCGCCTTCTCCTCAAAAGATTTCTTCTCAAAATCCAAGAAGGCTGGAAAGATCAAGTCATGTCATATGACTTCTCTTGGGTCTACCTCTGACACAGAGCCAAAAGACAAAGAAGAAGCACTTGTTAGTGCTACTAGAACGGGGAAACCTTACCTAAAGGATTATTCTAAAAATCCTGAAGATCCTACTGATATCCCTTCAGATGCTAAAGATGTTCCTAACGTTCCTCCTGAAGAAGAATCATCTACTGAACCTGTTCCTCCCAAGCCTACGGCTCTGGAGAAAGGCAAACAACAGGCTCGGTTTGATAAGCCAATCAAGAAGTTTTCTCCTCTTGGACTTCAGAAGCCTTACAACTTCGACATTTTGGCTCAACTTGCTAATACTCCAGCTAGAATGTCCCTTTTTGAACTTCTACGTCTTTCTAAAGAGACTCGAGAGACGTTAAGTGAAGCACTTCTACAAGCTGACTCATGTCTTGCACAATTGAAGAAGCCGGATGCAGAACCTGTCACTTGCTTACATTGCAACAGTGTACTGGAGATTATCCCAAATATCACCTTTACACAAGATGACATATTACTGGAGGATAATCGACATGATCGACCTCTCTACTACACTGGTTATATTGATACGATGAAGATAGATCGTATCCTCATTGACCCAGGGTCTGCTATAAGCATAATGCCAAAGAGTTTGTTGGATGAACTAAAAATCCCTCTCCACAAGCTCTCCAAGACGGTTACTACTATCTTGGGATTCAATCAAAGCCGAAGTGAGCCTTTGGAAAAGATTTATCTGAAGCTTCAGATAGGCGATTTCAGATCTAAAGTCACTTTCTATGTGATCGAGATCGCGGGATCCTATAATCTTCTTCTGGGGAGGCCCTTTCTTCATAAAAATAATGTGGTGCCCTCTACTCTTCATCAATGTTTTAAATACATTGATAACAATGGAAGAGTACAAAAAGAAGTTGCTGATATAAATCCCTTCCATGGGGTTGAAGCTTATTTCAATGATTTCCGAATGTACAAAGAAGAGTATACAAGGATCATACAAGCTATGGAGAAAGAAGATGCACAAAGTGAGACTTTAATAATCCCTGTTAAAGGTCGAACTACTCAGCAACCATCTCCTAAACCCTCTAGAGAAAATTCTTTCATCATTCCAGTGAGTGGACGGATCTCTCCGTTACCTCAATCATCTACTCAAAATACACTGATCATTCCTGTCAGTGGGCATACTACAGTTCATGTACCTTCACAAGATACTCTGCTAATTCCAGTTGGAGGGCGGACTACTCTTCCTACTCAAACTTCAAGGAAGCTCACCTCTTCTGAGCCATTTGTTATCGATCTTAATCGAAACAAAGCTTCTTCTTCTTCTCCCCCTTTAGTCATTGACTTGGCTAAAATCTCTAAGGCTCACCCTTCTCCCAATGTAAATATTGCTGCTTTTACATTTAATGAAAAGTCTCCACCTTTGCAGTACGTTGATGTGTATAATTATGACTGTTAGATGACTTGAACACAATAACCATAGGAGTTGTACAGACTGTTCATACAGATGTATCTCTAGAACCTGTATAATCTTCATACTTTCTAGTTCCCAGCAGAAAGCCAGGAGACATTCCAATATTCTTCTACAAAGGGCCTCAAAATCCTTCTGATCTTGAAGATGATGACAAAAATGATGATACTGGAAGATTACAACTACGCCGTTATAGTCAGCAATCTAAAGACATCATCAAAAATATGGGCTATGACTTCAGGACTGGCCTCAATAGTGGAAAAGGAAGAAAAATGCCTGTTCGTATTCCTCCTCTGAAATATGGAAGGACAAAATGCGGATTGGGCTATATTACTCCTACTCCTTTCATCAATATTATCCATGAAGATCCTGAGTCTGACGAAGATAAGAGATCTGATTCTTCTAGTACTACTTCTTGGGATTCCAATACGAGTATCGGTGACTTCTACTGCAACCCTCTGTCTTCCAACATGGTTTCTATTGACCATTCTGAAGAAAGTGATGAAGACGAAGAAGAGTTTGAAATCTCACCTGAATCAGAACAGTGGGCCCAAAGATTAGATAATCAATGGGAGTTTCGTTTCGAGCAAAAAGAACCTCCGACTGAAGATAAACTTGTTCAAATAAATATTGGTGAAGAGGGATCTCCCAAACCAATATTCATCAGTGAAAGTCTTTCCGAAAATGATAAGAAGGACATGATCAAACTCATTCATGATTACATCGATGTCTTTGCTTGGAGTTATGAAGATATGCCAGGGCTTGATCCTCAAATTGCAACTCACAAACTCAACATCTTGCCGAATGCTAAACCGGTCAAACAACAACAGCGACGATTTCGTCCAGACATCATGGATGCAATTGAAGCTGAGGTCAATAAACTCATTACCTCTGGGTTTATTAGAGAGGAACAACATCCCGATTGGATGGCTAATATTGTTCCTGTTCTTAAAAAGACTGGCAAGATCAGAGTATGCATAGACTTCCGCGATCTCAATGCGGCATGTTCTAAAGACGAATTTCCTCTACCAATCACTGATGTCATGGTTGATAATACCTGTGGATTTGAATGAATGTCATTCATGGACGGGTATTCTGGGTACAATCAGATCAAAATGTTCGCAGAAGACGAGAAGCACACTTCTTTCAGAACGCCGATTGGTACATACTGTTATACAGTTATGCCATTCGGTCTCAAGAATGCATGAACAACTTATCAACGAGCTATGAGCACTATATTCCGTGAACATTTGCGGAAAACAGTCGAATGCTATGTTGACGATATTGCAGTCAAAAGTCGACAAAAGGAAGATCATATCCAAGATTTGAAGACTATATTTGATCTAATGCGTAAGCATCAATTAAAGATGAACCCTACTAAGTCCTTCTTAGACGTCTCTAGTGGTAAATTTCTCGGCTTCATCATTACCTCTAAAGGTATACACGTGGATCCCGAGAAGATCAAAGCCATCCAAGAGATGCGTCCTCCACGCACCTTAAAAGAGCTACGAGGATTTCAAGGAAGAATCGCTTATATCAGGAGATTCATTTCTAATTTATCAGGATGCTGCAGACCATTCAACAAACTTATGAAGAAAGGTGTCTCTTTTGTCTGGAATGATGAATGTCAGAAAGCATTCGATGATATAAAACAATATCTAATGAGCCCTCCAGTATTGGTACCTTCCGTCTCAGGAATACCGTTCCTCCTCTATACCCGAGCAATGAGTCATTCATTGGGTGCATTACTCGCTCAAAAGAATCAAAATGGCCATGAACAAGCCATTTATTATCTCAGTCGCACTATGACCGGAGCTGAACCTCGATATTCACCGGTTGAAAAAGAATGTCTAGCCTTGATGTTTGCTGTCCAAAAGACACGTCATTATATCATTGGCCAGACTATCCATGTCATCTCCAGGATCAATCCTATACGGATCATGATGAAGAAACCCAGTGTTTTGAACTCTCGATTGGCTAACTGGGGAATCCTACTTGCTCAGTATGACATGCACTATATTCCTCAGAAATCAGTCAAAGGACAAGCTTTAGCTGATTTTCTGGCTGCTCACTCAATTCCAGAAAATTCAAAACTCTATGATGAAATCCCAGATGAAGTCCTAGATTCAAATCAAATTGCTGAAGAAGATCCTACTTGGCGTCTATTCTTTGATGGAGCATCAAGAATTGGTCCTAATGGCGATATTGTCGCTGGAGTTGGAATTGTTCTTGTATCGCCAGAAGGTCTTGCCATCCAAAGAGCTTATTCTCTTGATCAGCTGTGTTCAAACAATGTAGCTGAGTACAATGCATTACTTATTGGTCTTCAACTCACTAAACATCTGAATATTCAACATTTGGAGGCGTATGGAGACTCTAAACTTATTGTCAATCAGATCAGGGGTACTTATGAAGTTCGCCATCAAGATCTGGTTCCTTATCGTAGAGCGACCATATCTATGACCTCATCATTTAAGGAATTCTTCATTGAACATGTTAGGCGAGCATGTAACACAGAAGCTGATGCCCTTGCTAATCTTGCAGCAGTACTGGCTATTCCTATCAGACGGCAACAAATGATTGTTGTTCGTAATCGAGAATTATTTTATCTTGAAAATAACCTGACTCTAGGACTTCCAGTTGACATTGAAGAATCAACATCTCATGACGTCAACACAACAAGAGGATTTGGATTCAGTTGTAAATCGATATCATCTTCATCCGATTCCAGCATGGAATTCATCTTCAGTAACTCGACTGAGGATCAGAATACGAATGAAGATTGGAGACTTCCTTTCTTGGATCTCGTATTATATGATATTCTTCCAGATAATCCGAGTGAGGCAGCATCTATCCGACGATGATCACTCAGATTCTATTACAATCATACAACAAAGACCTTATATCGTCGAGCTTATGATGGTTTACTCCTTCGGTGCATTGCTGGTGATGAAGCCCAACAAGTTATTCGTGAAACACATGATGGAATTTGTGGAGCACATCAACCTGGGCCAAAACTTCAAGACCGTATTCGACGGATGGGTTATTATTGGCCAACTATGGTATCAGATGCCATTGAATATGCAAGGAAATGCAAAGCTTGCCAAATCCATACGGATTTTATACATCAACCTTCAGAATTTCTACATCCGACGGCAGCATCATGGCCCTTCGAAGCTTGGGGCATGGACATTGTCGGCCCGATCAATCCACCGTCATCTAAAGGTCATCGGTTCATTCTCGCAATAACTAATTACTTCTCCAAATGGGCCGAAGCCATTTCTTTATCTGAAGTTAAGACGTCTAATATCATCAGCTTTATTAAGCACCATGTCATCTACAGATTTGGTGTTCCTCGACGCATTGTTCATGATAACGGACCACAGTTCGTCAGCCAAAAATTTACTCGATTCTGTGACGATCACCGGATCAATAATGTTGCTTCTACCGCATATAATCCAGCAGCTAACGGATTAGCAGAAGCTTTCAACAAGACTATCATCAAACTCCTAAAGAAGTTTGTCTCCACTAACAAACGTAATTGGAGTGATAAGCTCGGAGAATGCTTGTGGGCTTATCGTACTACAGTCCGTAATGCTACTAAGTGTACACCTTTCTTTCTGGTGTACGGATCTGAGGCTGTTCTCCCATTAGAGATTCAAATTCCTTCTTTAAGGATAGCAATCGCTAATGAACTTACCTCAGAAAATAATGATCGTCTTCGACTTCAAGAATTGGAAGCTCTGGATGAAAAGCGTTTATCTGCTCAACAGAATATTGAATTCTATCAAGCTAGAATTTCAAGAGCTTTTAACAAGAAAGTCAGAATTCGAACATTTCAGAAAGGAGAACTTGTACTTACTGTCAGACGCCCGATGACTATGACACACATGAGTAAGGGCAAGTTTGATGCAAAATGGGAAGGTCCATTCATTGTCAATAAGATCTTTTCTAATGGGGCTTATCAACTCACTACTCTAGATGGTAAAGCCACTATGATGCCCATCAACGGCAAATTCTTGAAGAAATACTACGTTTAATATTTCTATCAAGATTGTCCTCCCATCATTTTCCAGTTGTTTCATTGTTCTTTCCGAAGAATCATTCTGATATCTATTATCCCCAGTGGAGATAGGTATTCTACTTTGTATCGTTTTCTCAAGAAATTTGATATCCAGAAAATCATGTCCATATTACCTCTGAATTTTCTATCTCAATATCATATTTATGAAAATGATATTTAGTCTTTCTGATTTCTGAGTCAAAAGATCAATGAATAAAGGCAAAAATATAAAGTGGAAAGGATATATCGTAAACAAAGTTTCTTTAAATGGAGTTTATTTGAGACAAATTCTTTAAGAAAAAGAGTACATCATCATGGAAGATCACTGTAATCCCTTTCATATTTGGGACGAGGACCACATACATAATCAGCAAAAGAATTGAGTACATCTTTTCCTGACCGCACCAAGAATTGACAGGCAGCCAGCCTCATTGCTTCTTCTTCTTCGGTTTCTCCTGGTTCGACCAGGAAGTCCAGGATATCTTTCGGCGGCTTGGGAGTAGACGAGCTTTCGCCCATTTCCTTCTTCTGCAGAGGTGGATGTTCTTTAACACCTTCAGTAGCTTCGGGGGCGACTTCAGCCTTCTTTATATTCTCTTCAGAAGACATTGTGGATAAAATGCGATCCTTCTACTCAAATATATGCTCTATTTATAGGCATATGGTTACAAGGATCGAAGGGACGTATTCTTTCCCGATATTCAGTTCATCCATTCATTTCTCACATTCATCCGACGTTTCACATGTTCATTAATACTTGACGGTTCGTCCGTTCATTTATTACATTCACTCGACAGTTCATCTGTTCTTCATTTCCTAACGGTTCGTCCGTTCATAATCTTCTATCAATTCATTAAGTGGGGATTCGTTATTGATCACGTTTTCATAACCTCTGAATCAATTCTGAATCTACTTACTCATTTGTCATGTTTTGACCTATGCATAGAAATCAATCTATTTTCTTTTGAGTTCCTACATATTATCACGTCCATAATACCTCTGATAATATCATATACTCTAAAACAGAAAAGATGATTTTATTATCTATCATGTCCACAATTCATCCACAAATACAAATCATTGAGCATAGAAGAATTATCATTTCCATTCTCATTTCACCACAAAAAGTCTATTACATTTTCTTAGACTTTCTTACAAATCATAATGGAAATCTATTACAAATCTTGGATTTTCATTCTACACCACAACAATAACCTAATAGAGATCTATCTTCTTCTTTGGATCTTCTCCGTCGGACCTTCTCCGTCAGGTTCGTTGTTGGTAGCAATTCCTGACTGTCTGGGTCCCAGTCACGACCAGATCAGCAGGAATCAAACTCTGGTCTTCTCTCTCAGACGAGAGGAGAACCACAGAGTATGGCAGCCCGAAGTCGTGGTGCTGCCAATACAATTGGTGGATTGGGAGTAACCTCTCAAAGAAGACAGGAATGTATCCAAACCTTGGGATACAATTCCTAGTTCTTCCGTGAAAGGAACTCTACTACCCTATTTCTCGGTAGTAGAGTTAACTCCACCATCCAACTCTCGTGTATAAAGGCTCTTCCTACCATCTAAGGAAGACCCTTCTATCTCACGAAGAGTTCTAAGTTGTCTGATTTACGCGTCAAAAGCGTATGAGCTCCCTGATGTAGATGTCAGCAGGATATTCTCCACAACATCCACATCCCCAATGCCAGTTCTGAAGAAAATTTTCAGCCAAGTTTCTGCAGAAAGATCAACAGAAATCATTCAGTATGCATCTATAAAACAGAAAGCTTATCTTCAACAGCAAAAATAAGTACACAGATTTACCTTCAAAATTGGTACTAAGGATCGGCAAACTTATGTCTGGTAGCGTGCACAGAGATCTGACATCAGACAACATGGCTTTCCTATTTTCTTCTCATAGAAAATTCATTTCTCAGAAGAGAGGAAGAAGAATGGGAAGATGAGTTTGCGTGGAGTTCATCTATCTATTTAAAGGGTCAAGTGCAGGTCTATTCTCGGAAAAGATCCGCATAAATAGCGCTCGTAAATTGTGGAATGAGTGTCACGTGTACTTCGGGAGACAGTGCAATATTGGAAACAGTCAAAGGCACGCAGATCAAACACAAAAAGTTGTACTTCATTCTTTAAACAGGCACTGATGGCCTTACAAAAAGACAAAACAGAAAAGTGCAAACAAAAGCGTAGAAAGTTACGCTCTATTTTCCAGAGCGGCTAAGTTTGATGCCTAACTCCTCTACGCTCTTAACTCCCAGGCGATACAACAGAGTCTCGAACATTTCACGCTTCTCCATAAGGCTCCGCCCATCAGAACAAGACGAGCCATCCAATCCAAAGTAGCTCAAGAGATTCTTGGTTAACTGCGTGGAGTCATCCTTGAGCTCGATGACGACAGGATCGGGTTCTTTGCCCCCAAAAGTGGGGTCACCATGGAAACAAAAGCCCAACTTTCGTGCTTCCTCTTCGGCTGCTTCTTTTGGGGTCATATTTACGAGAGGTGAATGTCAAGACTGAGAATCTCTTCCTGTTTATATAACAGATCTCGTCGACAGTTCATATTCCACCATAAATTGGATGCAATCAGTCTCGGAGAACGAAGAGTCGTTATGACATTTAATAAGTTCATTTGGATATTTTCAAAGAACTTCGAAGTCTTTTCGACTTCCAAAAAATTTTGGAGTCATCTCAGCGTGACTGAACTCATTTCATCATCTCTATTTCAAAGTATTTCGAAAATATTTTATCATTTTTCGAAAACTTTGAAGGGGGTTTTGTAGGCCTCAAAAATGAAGTCACGCTGAGTTGATCAGAACAAGTCACGCAGAGTGATCCGAGAAGAAGCACAAAAGATACGCTAAGTTCTGCCTGACCATCTCCTTTAGAAGTCACGCAGAGACAGCTCAGCCATACGTCAGAATCATAATGACTGACAACACAACAGTCGAGAAACGTCTCCTCGTATGCCATGTATGCACAGAACTCGAGAGATCACAGCCGTCTTTCGTAATCTTCCTTAGCAAGACTCACTCTTCACCAAGTTGGCGTGACTTTGGGTCTTATCTTCATTTAATGCGGCTGATAATATAATCAATGTCAGAGATTTTGTGTCAGACGAAGCGTGCCAAATCAAGACAGCTGGCGGTTTACGTGAATTCTGAACCTTCTCCTTCCTCAAAATATTGCGTGACTTTTGAGTTATTCTTCTCAAAGCCTGCGTGAATTCTGAAGTATTCTTCTTCAAAGCTTGCGTGGATTTCGCCTTCAACGAGTCTGCGTCAACGAATCTGCGTGGATTTTTGCCTTCAGCAAGTCAGCGTGGATTTCATTTCAACTGGAGTACGTGGCAGCCATGCCACCGATCTCTCTCTCGCGTGCCCAGTAACTTACACACGACCCATGCACTGATGCCATGTGTCCAACAGTTACGGGCCACGTCCAGTAACTACTCACTAACCCTGCGTGTATTTAGAGTCTGCGTGACTTTTCAAGTGCACCAGTAGTGAGGTAGTTATCTTTTCAGTTATTATTTTTGACTCTATAAATAGAGTTCTTTTTCTCATTCATTGTACAGATACATTGATATCTACTGTCAAAATTTTGAGAGCTTTTCTTCTTCGCATAGTCTAAGGGATAAAGCGATCGTCTTCTAGATCGGATTCCCACAGTTGTAATTTTCCCAGAAACACAACAAATAAAGAGAATTTCTTTATGGAAAACACAGTCCACGAAGGGGTGCTAACCACCCAAGATCTCGGCAACCGAAGAATCCTCTCAGTTGCCACGTGTCAGCTCTTCCGCAGCACCACAGGCACAACAGGAAGGATTCAATCCCCAATTCAGGGCGCATCAACCATGCGCCCCCGCCAGCATCAGCCACGTGGCGTTCCCACGACCAGGCGCATCCGACATATGCACGCATGAGCAGCCCAACCTGCTGCTTATAAATAGAGGGATCATTATCTTCTTACACACACACAGAGAGAAAAAGACAAAGAACGATATCATCAGAGTTACAGAGACGAACGTCCACTCATAGAGATCGAAAGAGACACTCAACGTCTTCTTCCCCTTCGCAAGCTCCGGCATCCAGAACAACCCAGACCTTCAGAGAACCTAAGATCGTCGTCAGGTCATCAACGGAGTCAACGCATTACCACTCGCTCCATCGACACAGGACCCAGATAAAAATAAAAGTGTACTCCTAGGACTACATCTAAGTCCTAGATTGTAACATTATTCTGTTTGTAATTGAAATTCAAATTCAAAGATTTTAATGGCAAACAAGCTGGCGACTCTGCTAGGGACCTCTTTCGCCTCTGATGAAAAAGTTGTGTCGCAATCTGATGACGTGAAGGTGGGCTCCTCCCATAAGACACTAGTCGTACGCCTCAATCAATAGGCGTATGAGGAGTTCATCTCTGAAGGCAGTACAAGTCCTTTGAAGCGGCTGCCGAAGCCGAAGAAGACTCGCCAAGCCTGGGTACGCAAGGTGGAGGCCCCTGGCACCATCACTGAAGGGGATGCGCCGATGCAGCCTACCCTTCTCGCTGACGCCCTCAGTAGGCAGGATGTGCCCACGGGTGCAGTATATCTCTCGAAAAAATATGGTGTTGACCATATTCCCCAACCATCTTCTTCTCAGTCAAGGAAGATTCATCGACGGAGCAGGGGCACATCTAACGCCCTGTGCATGAACTCTGGTGCACCACAGAAGGCCTCTGTCTTTGACAGACTCACTCAATGTCATGACAAGGATAATTTGGACTCTGAGTACTATGCACCCCAGTGGGCTAGTACGAAAAGGTCCAAGGTGGCACGGGCCATGCGCCTCAAACGTGCTATGCCAACGGCAAACCAGACGCATGCGCTCACAATCATGTGTGCTGCTGATGGTAAGTTGTACAAAGTTGACTCGGGTGCTTCTGTACCAGAAATGAGCTGACCCTCAAAGTCCTTGTCTCACTTGGGCCCATCTGCTGCATTCGCAACCAAGTCGTGCAAGGCAAATTCTGTGGTCTTGAACCCCCGTGCCTATATTGGTTGTGCGTCTGAGGCTGGTTCAAGTCACTATAAATGTGGTTTCCCTACTATTGATATGGACGCGCCTTATGCGCTGGATCATGGGGCACAACATTCACTTGATCACCCCGGCGCTTGGCCTTGCCATGCGCCTGATAGGGGTGTAAAGGTGGCACTCTCCTCTAATGATTTTCATAATATGATCATTCATAAACGCCGATCAGGAGCCGACCGACAAGCACAATATGCCCCTCACAGGGCACACCTATGCTATAGTCACCATCAACTGTTGTTGGAAGACAACAGTCCTACCATAAAGGCAGTCTGTGTTCCAGCGACTGCAATCATCAACACCCCTCCGAAGTCGCCTCGGAAAGAAGGTGTCGATTGAAGAAGAGCAGGAACTAAAGGTTGCTTCCTACAACGTAGTCTCTAAAAGCGATTGGCAACTCTTCGACCTCGTCCTCATCCAAGAGCCAGCCGAGGAAGACCAAGGTGAATGTCCCGTCCTCATGAGTGTTTGAAGGCACCCGAGGAAGAAAGAAGATTTCAGAGGAAGTAATGGCTGGGGGTAGTCAAGCCCTTGTTGATCCTCCTCCCAAAGATGAAGATATCCTCCATAGCATAACTAGAGGTGGCCAGGATGAAATTCCAGGAGAAGTGACTCTTCTTCAGGAGAGGAAAATTGAAAGTCAAGCTTCAACCGATATATCCATTTCCAGTCACGTCATGACAGTATACTTGACAGGGGGTGGTGATACGGAGTCAGATGCTCCGCCAGCAGACCTCGTTCAACGCATGGATACTTTGGAGGGGGGACTCAAAACCCTCTCTGCCTCCATACAAATACTGACTCAAACAGTATTTGAGATACGGTCAGCTTTGGCCAGGGCACCTTCCACCAATCCTGACCCAGGAGCCAACGGGGAATCAAGTATGCCCCTTCAACGGATATCTTTGAATACAGATTGTCGCGAAGCACCTCGGGTATCGGAACCTTCAAATGTACAACTCTAGACTGTTCCACCTTCTCCGACTTCCAGCTCTATGGAAGACGTGGTTGAGATGATCAGGGACTTGCGTGAGCGCTTCGAGTCGAAGAATAGACAGAAGGAGCGCCAGAAGATGGGGATCCCATAACCTTACCCCCTCGAATGGAACAAAGTGATCTATCCTCCCAAGTATAAACCACAAACGTTGATGCCACACGACGGAATGGACTCTCCACGCCATTATCTGACGTACTTCCAGTCCCAAACGGGATATCTTCCAAAGGAAGACGCGCTACTCACCAGCCTGTTTGTCGGGACATTGAAAGGAGTAGCTTACGACTGTACTGCAGCCTCCCTGACAACTCCACATCCTCCTTTGATGACTTGACATGCCTCTTCCTCGATCGTTTCTACGACAGAGGAAAAGACATGACGATGGCATCCCTTATAGAGGTACGTCAGAAGGAAAAAGAAACGGTTCGAGCATTCATCGAACGACTTCGACAAGCTTGCTTCAGACTGCCCCCGGGTATGCCAGAACATGTACTGTAGCACCCAGTTTTCTAAATGAGGGTCATTTTGAAATTTCATGTTTATAATTATTTTAATAATGATATTTAATTCATGATATGATTTTTGGTGATTTTAAATCATTTTAAAATTTATTTAAATCAATGACTTGTGGTTTTGACGTTTTGCTAGTGAAACCCTAGAGACTGTTTGACCTAGAGCCTAACCATGTGATTATGATATTTTAATGTCATTTTTGGCCTAATGATATTTTGCATTTGACCTCTTTGAATTATTTTGATATTATTTTATTATTTTTGATATTGTTTTGGGATTATTTGAGTCGGGTTCGAATTTTATCTCAATCCGACTTGTAACGGGGACCCGGGGTAACTTAGACTCTAGTTGGACCCATGCATTAGTTAGCCATGGCCCACATTTTAATTAGTCATGTTAGAAAGATTAGTCATAATCCTAATTATTAGGTTAACCATTTAGAGTTTTTATTTTGATCCTTTTACCCCCAAATCCTAACCAAACTTGTTTTAAACACTTATAACTAAGGGAGGGACAAACTTGTAATATTCAATGAGGGGGGGGATAACCATTGTGGCCGGCCCTAATAGGACTCCCATCTTATTTCTTTTCTTTGAGAAGTCTTCTTCCCCAAGTGCTCTCAAGCTCTCCCAAGGAAGAAGCCTTTCTCCTTGGATTTTCTCTTCTTTAGGTAATATTTCCTTCTCTTTTATTTCTCTATTTTGCATTTAGGAAAGTTTTAACCATAAGAATGACCCCCATTGTTGTGTCCCTATTTTGTGTCCTCTTGTGTCCATTATGTGTCCTTTAGAGATTTATATTGTATTATTGTTGTGTCTTGTGTTCATGGGAAAAACCCCCAAACTTGGACACACTTTATATTTAAAATATTGATTAAATAAATTAATTCATATTAAATCTCAGATTTGAATATGTAGAGATGTGTTCTTGAGTACTTTACATTTCATTCATGTATCTCTTATAGATGTGTTCATGTTACATATATCGATTTGTGTATGTATATATATATATATATATATATATATATATATATATATATATATATATATATATATATATATATATATTGTAATGAGAGTGTATCTATATTTATATATGTAATAAATGGTTCATGATGATTATATAATCAAGTTTGTGAGTGTGGTTACTCATATTATTATTGTCATTATTGTTGTGGATAATTAGGATATATATTGTGTATTCTTTTGGCTCAAACTATCAAAATCCGTCATGATTTTTATCCATATTTTTAATTTCAGCCCTAACTTAGAAATATCATAACTTCTAGCTCAAAGCTCGGTTTAATCTCTCGTTTTTTTAAAAAGAAGCGTATTGAAGTTAGCTTTCCAAAAACATGTATTAATAGGCCTAATTCTTTCTGTAACTTTCTGGAGAATTATTTGATTGTCAGCTGTACGAAAGACAAACGTGTTCTCGGTGTTTTCATGATTCCGGGAGTTTTCAGAAATGAAAACGCGACCCGTTTGAAGTTTCGGAAAGCTAACACATAGATCTATAACATACTTTAATCCAAGATTTTAATTCATGCTGAGATGGTACAGTATTGATTATTAGTAGGAGTTACTATTCGGCATATGCATTTTGTGCACCCTTGTGTGTAATATAATGTTCTATTTGATTTTAACCCATGTTAATGTATATACATTATGTAATTAAATAGAGAATGCAAGCATGAGTAAATGGTTAAATAAATAATGTATGAGGTGTAAGTATCCTATCTAATGTAAGCATGTATAAGTATGGCTTGTAATGAATATGTAGGTTCCATAGTATGTAATGTATGGTGCATATAGTAGTGCAAGAGAATAAATGAATGATGAATGAATGCAAGCATGAATGAAATGTAATAATAGATGTAATGTATGCAATATACAAGTTAATGAGATGTAATGTTCTATGTTAACACAAATCCTATATTACCTCATGTACCCCCTTACACTATGTTGACACTATCACACTTGACACTTTGTTCACTTACACTTTGACACTCTTTGATATGTATACACTATGTATGCCCATTTAACCCTCACTTGTCCCTTTGCCATGTTCACATACACACACATAGCCTCTTAAATAAGTATTTATGAATATAGTTAACTTAGCTATGTATGTATATTATATATATGTTAGCATATTGTGTTGTAATATATAAGTTTATATAACCATTTGAAATGCCATGATTATAGACCTAATGTTGAATACCAGTATATGCATGTGTATATATGTGTAGACATATATATAGCTTAAAGTAATAGATTACCTAGTGTATATCCAAAATAAATTCTTGCCTATTTGAGTATTGAATAATTGCATGCTATATAGAGTTGGGTGTATGTTGGCTTGTATAGCCTTGTATTGATGTGTGCTTGCTAGGATAGTCTTGGTTAGGCCTAGTAAGACTTGCTGGGTTAGGACATGACCTAGTTTGACTAGTGCATTTAACCAGAGTTGACCAAGGGTTGACTTTGGCCTAGTTTGACCTAGATTCATGTAGAATGCATTGTAGTGCTTTATATTACCCTTCTAGACATGATGTGACTTGTGCTGTTCTAATTAGGAGCCAAACACCTCTCCTCGGACAGTATCTTTCCCTTGGACATTCAGATATCAGGCGAGTACATTCTCTGATCATTTCATATCTTGTTTAGGTTATATTTCCTGCTTTAGATTACTTTACATGATGCTGACACGTTGAAAATACGGATTAGTACTATATGGATCTTGTTGTGCGATGTTATCCCCTTAGCGGATACATCGGGTATTCGTGTTCGTGTACTTTATCGTGAGCATCGTGTACTCCTTATATTCGTGACATTCGTGTACAAATCGTGTGAAATCGTGTATATTCATGTATTCACATGATCTCGTGTGCGACTATACTTCGTGTGCAATAACATAACTTAGCTTGATCCTTGTGTATTGATTAGGGCGGGGGAGTAGAAGTGGTTATGTAATCAATCCAGTAGATTACTCGTGTACAACCTCTGTAGATTACTCATGTACAACATCGTGCCATTTACATAACCATCTTGTGCTCTGAATCACTAGTCACTGATAGTTCTCTATATATTGTAGCTATTTACTTACAGTCTCTCTTTTTTATCATGTTATTTCTTCAGATCCTGTATCTTACTCTCTAGCATGTTTATATTTCCTAACCTGTTATGATATTGTTGAGATGTATTGTACTCGCTCATGTCCTGACTGAACCCGTTGATAAATTTTACAGATAGCTTAGAGATTGCCTGCTAGCCTAGAGGAGACACATTAGAGGTTGTTTAGATAGTTATTTCAATTATCTGGAGTTGTATTTACTTTATGGATTACTGTATCTGAGTTTGGAGATTTGAGATGTATTTCTGGATTTGTGTATCTTAGACACTTAGATTTCTCTCTGTTGTACCTCTTTTGGATTTCATGTTTTATCTATCCTTATCATGCTCTACCTTAGATGTGATTGAGTCTGTACCTGCTATGTCACCCCCATTCGGGGAGTATAAACTGTTTAGCCTTATACTGTTAGATGCATGAGACCTAAGACAGTGTTCTACTGCCGACACTGCGGCGTAGGCTGGATGTCACGCCCCAGAACCAGAATACTGGAGAGCGGGGGCAGACACAGCCAGCTACGTATATTGAAATAGAATATATCTCAACTATACGGTCACGGCTGTCTAGATATGAGGGTTTACTACAAGCCAGCAGTCTCTTAAGGTCGAGCCTATTGTCTCAATCTCCAGCAATTAACAGAGTTACAAGATGTTTAGAGCATCAAATATATATATATAAGGCGTCCCAAATATTACATATTGGATGATCATGAAGCTAGTCGTACAAAATGATAGGACTAGCAAGAGTTCAGTCATACATGATCAACCCTAGGATTTGTTAATCATGTTACAGCCCGTAGGCAGACAGTAAGTAAATGTGCATCGAGCTAACAGGTGCTCGTCGGCTAAACGCCTCAAAAGAATAAATTTACATATAAGTGGGTGAAACAAAAAGGGAAAACCCACTCTTGGCCCGGGTTCCGTCTAGTTGTCACCATTGGGCTGGAAGCTTGGTAGATCCTCGGGAGTCGCTCCGAAATCTGGCCATACAAAACCAGCTGGGTCAAACCCCAGAAAGAGCAAGTGCCACAAAGGAGGCCACAAATAAGAACAAAAGCCAGCATATCAAAACATAAAGAATAAAAGGAAAGTACAAGTAAAATAAAAGTACACAGAGCGATAAACGACTAGGGACGTGGAACCATTCCGGGAGCCAGGTTACAATCCTTAAACCAAACAAGGACCGGGATTGTACCCCTTCGCCTGAATAGTTCACTGTCTCTACCCATTTATCGTTGGAGATAAGTAAAACAATCATGATCAAGAGTTCCAGGTACAAGGGCTAGACAAGACTTAGACAGAGCTGGACACCATTCATTCACAATCGGCCAAGCAAGTACTACGGCTTACTACTTTAACTAACTAGGGTTATCACAAGCCTAATTACTAACAAGATGCAAGTGAGAAACTCCCAGTCCCAAGCCCTGCAGACCATCCAGTTATCCTTCCGCGGGTTGAGAGTTATAGGTGGGTACATCGCCCGGGAGACAAATGTACCCTTAGGTGACTTAGAGGGTGCAACACATGACAGTGTGCTGGAAATGTGCTCTACTCGTCGGCAAGCTACAAGTCCATTAATGCCTCCAGATAACGAGACTGCCTGTGACCGGGAATTCTCCATGTTCTAATTTGGCCTACTCATTACCTAGTCCAATTTTAGTGTGAGTCCCTGGCCGTGGTACCCAGGGAGTCACGTCCTAGACATGATGCAAGACAAGACAAGTGGATTGTACAAGCAAGCAAGCAGGAACACCCACGGTGTCAAGGCAAGTCAAGTTAAGTTATCAAGTCAAGTCAAGTCAGGAGTGCGCCGCCACGGCCACTATCAAGTTATCAAGATAATTCATGTCAGGGTACTTGTCAGGAGTGCGCCACGACGGGCCACTATCATGTCAGGTTGGTCATGTCAGGGGTGCACCATTACGGGTCACTATCATGTTATGTAAGTTCATTGTCATACCAGGCCATATACAATAGTTATTCCAAATATACAAGTAAAATCAAGTTCATGACAAAAGGCGTAAGGATATAAAATGGGCGTAAAATACCTGATACAATACCAATATATATAGGATCATAAAAGAGCCAAGACCAAGAAATAACAAATTCATCATAAACAAGTAGGTAGCACAAGGGGGTCAAAGGTTGGGCTACGTAGGGTATAGATTGCGCATACAAGGCTGCGCAAGAGTTGTCTTGCGCAAGGGTTACATTGCGCAAGGGTTACATTACGCAAGGTGAACAGTACGCAAGCAATACGCAATGCACAGTACGCAAGCCACTACGCAATGCACAGTACGCAGGCCAGCATACGCAGGGGCTACGCAAGTCACTACGCAATGCACAGTACGCAGGCCAGCATACGCAGGGTGCAATACGCAGGGTGCAATACGCAGGGTGCAATACGCAGGGTGCAATACGCAGGGTACAATACGCAGAAGACCCTAAGCAAGGGTTCTACGCAAGCAACACTACGCAGGAGCTCTACGCAGAGGCCGTACGCGGGAGCCGCGTGGCCAACAAGAGGGAAAGGCTATGTTCTTCTCCTACCTCTGTCCGAGAGGAAGAACACCCAACCCAAAAACTTCAATTCTTCATAACTTTGCCAAATCAAAACCAAATTTAGATTTTCAAAGCTCTAACTTGAGTAAAATTGAATTCTCTTCCATATGGAAGCATCAAAAACCCATAAAATCCAACTAAAATAGATCAAACCATGTAAATCCGAAAAATAGTTAAAACCTAGATCTAGAACAATGGAGACTCCAAATCACAAAATCCCAAGTTCTAATGTTGTTCTCCATGTCCAAATCTAGCTAATGAACAAATAAAAGTGGTGCTTATTTAATGGCAAGATGCACTTGCCTATGGGTGTTGGTGGAGGAAGAAGAAGAAGAAGAAGAAGAAATTAATGGAGAAATTATGGAGGAGAGAGAAGGTAGGTGGGTTATAATGAGGGTGTTGTGGTGTAATGGAGGTGGTGTGTAGGCTATGGTGTTCCATCATGACAAACCAAACCAAACCAATTAAAACCGAGCCGAACCAAAACCCGAAATACGAGAAAACCCAAAATTCTGCAAGTCGAGAAAATTAAAAAAATACAAGCCAAAAATCCAATCTACGAGTATAAATACGAAATACGGGAAATGAGGGTGACAACTCTACCCACCTTCAAAGAATTCCGTCCTCGGAATTTAATCAAGGAGCTAGAGATTGCCACAACAAGCTATACTAAGCACAGACAAGCTACACTAAGCAGTTCAATCATACAACCATACAATGCAAGCAAGGAAGGAAAGCGTAAGGCATAGGAAAGACATTATACCTCACGAGTCAAACAGGTAGGGATATTGCGATCGGATGTCGTCCTCACGCTCCCATGTTGACTCACCTAGAGAGTGATGACCCCAAGCAACACGGACTAAGTTAATAGTCTTGTTCTTGAGCGTCTTTTCTCTCCGGTCCAATATAGACACGGGCCTCTCCTCATACGAAAGGTTGGTACCAACAACCAATTCCGAATGATCTAGGATATGGCTCGGGTCCGGAATGTACCGTCTTAATTGGGATACATGGAATACATCATGTACCTCACTTAGTGACGGCGGAAGAGCGAGACGATAGGACACGTCGCCTACTCGCTCCAGAATATCAAACGGCCCTATATACCTAGGACTAAGCTTTCCCCGTACGCCAAAACGAATGACGCCGCGGGTAGGCGAGATCCTAAGGAATACATGGTCGCCGACGGCAAATTCTAAGGGACGCCGATGAGCATCGGCCCAATGGCGCTGGCGATCCTGAGCAACTCGGAGGTGATCTCTGGCTTTCCTGACCACTTCAACCGTCTGAGAAATCAGTTCTGGACCGAGCATCTGCCTCTCTCCGATATCGTCCCATGCTAACGGAGATCTGCACTTCCTGCCATACAGAGCCTCGAAGGGTGCCATCTGGATACTGGCCTGGAAACTATTGTTGTACGAGAATTCCACCAGGTGCAGGTGATCCTCCCACGAACCACCGAAGTCAAGGGTACATGACCGCAACATATCTTCGAGAGTCTGTATAGTACGCTCTGACTGCCCATCTGTCTGCGGATGATATGCTGAGCTGAACTTGAGACGAGTCCCCAAACTTTGATGAAGACTGCGCCAGAAGTGCGATGTGAATCTCGTATCCCTGTCTGATACTATGCTGACTGGCACTCCGTGAAGTCTGACAATCTGCCTGAGATACATCTCTGCTAGCTGTGCCGTTGACTGTCCAACTCTAAATGGAAGAAAGTGTGCCACCTTGGTAAGCCTGTCCACAATGACCCAAATAGCATCTCTGCCTGCCGGAGATCTGGGTAACCCAGTCACGAAATCCATGGTAATGTGCTCCCATTTCCATTCTGGGATCGGTAAAGGTTGAAGAAGTCCAGCTGGCCTCTGATGTTCAGCCTTGACTTGTTGGCAAACCAAACATCGAGAGACATACCGGGCTATCTCCCTCTTCATACCATTCCACCAAAAGTGCTGACGAATATCTCTGTACATCTTCGTGCCGCCTGGGTGAATGGAGTACTGCGAACTGTGAGCCTCTGCCATGACTTCCTGTCTGATATCTCCACTGGGTACACAAAGACGCGTGCCGTGTCGAAGTATACCATCTTCATGAATACATAACTCTGGCCTTCTTCCTGCCTCGCACTCTGCTCTGAGCCGCTGAATCTTGGAATCTGTTAACTGTGCTGTCCGGATCCTCTCAACTATGGTGGACTGAATCTGTAGGCTGGCCATCAAGGCCACATTGGAAGGAAGAATCACTTCAATTCCCATCTTCTGAAGATCTGACAATAGCTCTGGTTGCGCTGTTAGGAGGTAGACTCCGGCTCTCCTGCTCAATGCATCTGCTACCACGTTGGCCTTCCCTGGGTGATACTGCAAGTCCACATCATAGTCCACAAGTAGCTCGAGCCATCTTCTCTGCCGCATATTAAGATCCTTCTGGGTGAAAACATACTTCAGGCTCTTGTGATCAGTAAATATCTCTACTCTGTCTCCGTACAAGTAGTGCCTCCACAACTTAAGTGCAAACACTACTGCTGCTAGCTCCAAGTCGTGGGTCGGGTAATTCTTCTCATGATCACGGAGTTGACGTGACGCATAAGCAATTACCTTCCCATGCTGCATCAAAACACATCCCAATCCTCTGCCTGAAGCGTCACAATAAACTGTGAATCCTCCGGTCCCATCTGGAAGGGTGAGAATGGGAGCCGTTATCAAACCTCGCTTCAACTTCTCAAACGATTCCTGACATTCTGCTGTCCAAACGAACGGCACATCCTTGCGGGTCAACTGGGTCATCGGCGCTGAAATCCTCGCAAAATCTGAGACGAACCGCCGGTAGTAGCCGGCCAATCCAAGAAAGCTGCGAACCTCTGCCACTGAGCTGGGTACTGGCCATGCCTCGATAGCCACAATCTTCTTGGGATCAACTTCCACTCCTCCTCTAGTAATGATGTGACCCAAGTAAGAAATGCGATCGAGCCAGAACTCGCATTTACTGAACTTGGCGTACAACTGGTGCTCTCTGAGAATCTGAAGAACCATACGGAGATGCTGCTCATGCTCCGCCTCACTCTTGCTGTAGACCAGGATGTCATCAAGGAATACTATCACAAACTGATCCAAGTAAGGCATGAAAATACGGTTCATGAGGTCCATGAACACTGCCGGCGCATTGGTCGCTCCAAAGGGCATAACTAGAAACTCCCAATGCCCGTACCTAGATCTGAACGCCGTCTTCGGGATGTCCTGCTCTCTGACTCTGATCTGGTGATATCCTGACCGTAAGTCTATCTTCGAGAAAACTGAAGCCCCTTTGAGTTGATCAAACAAATCATCTATCCTTGGAAGAGGGTATCTGTTCTTAATTGTCACTGAGTTCAAGGTACGATAATCAACACATAGCCTGGACGTACCATCCTTCTTCTTCACAAGAAGCATCGGGGCTCCCCAAGGCGATCCACTTGCACGAATGAATCCCTTGGTCCTGAGTTCTTCAATCATCTTGTACAAAATCTCCAACTCTGAAGGCGCCATTCTGTAGACTCGCTCTGATACTGGTGCTGTCCCGGGAATCAAGTCAATGGTGAACTCGATCTCCCGCTCTAGTGGCATCCCTGAAAGTTCCTCTGGGAAGACATCTGGAAACTCTTCAACTATCCGGGGCAACTGCACTGCTGCTACTGCCATCCGCAATACTGGAGGAGATGGCTCTACTGTGCCTCTGGAAAATGAAAACTCTGGCTCTCCGGGAATACTAAAGACAACTCTGCCAACATGGCAGTCTATCCTAGCATAATGGTTCCTCAACCAATCCATGCCTAGGACTACATCATAGTCTGCCATAGGGAATTCTATGAATCTAGCGGGGAATTCTCTACCGCTAACTACGATCCGACACGAGGAGAACACTCGATCTACTCCCACAAGACCATTACCAGTAAGTATATTGAGCCTCACTGATAATGACTCGGGCTCCAACCCTATCCGTGTCGCGAATCGTGCAGACATGAATGAATGCGATGCACCAGAATCAAATAATACGGATGCTGGAAAGGAGTTGACGAGAATAGTACCTGCCACTACCTCACCTGGTGCAACTTCTTCTTCCATGGTCATCATCATAGCCTGACCTCTAGCTGCGGGTCCCCTCTGCTGGAAACCCCTATGTCGGTTCTGTGCTGGAGCCTGGGTGAATTGCTGCTGGTTCTGTTGCTGAAAGGCCTGGGCCTGAGGCAACAATGGCCTAGGGTACTGCTGCTGTTGCTGCTGGACTGGAACTGGGGCTGGTCCCCTCACTGAAGAACTAGAAAGGTTGGATGATGATGGACCTCCCCTATTCGGGCAGGTCCCTATCTGGTGGTCTGCTCCTCCGCAAGCCAGGCACAATCCCTGTGCCCTACGACACTCTGCCACTACATGGCCCGGCTTCCCGCAATGAGAACATCCCACCGCGGAAGACTGCTTCTGCTTCTGCTGCTGTGGGTACGTCGGGGTCGAATGCTGAACCGACGTCACTGAGGCCACCCGCCTCGGAGTTCCAATGGTTATACCCCTAGCTGCCGGGGCTGGAGCTGAAGACTGGTGCATCTGGTTGTGGGACCGTTTCCTGCCTCCTGTCCTGTCCACAATTCTCCGGGAGGTATACTCATGCCTCCTTGCTGCCTTCAACACTGCATCGAACGTCTGGTGCTCGAACTGCTCCACAGCTAATAATATCTCTAAGTGCAGCCCTTGCTGGAACCGCTGAGCCCTATCGAACTCGGTTGCCACCAAGGTGGGGGCGAACCTACTCAGCCTGGAAAACTCGGTCGCATAGCCATCGA
Organism: Iris pallida; assembly: GCA_029216955.1. Classification (NCBI taxonomy): domain Eukaryota; kingdom Viridiplantae; phylum Streptophyta; class Magnoliopsida; order Asparagales; family Iridaceae; genus Iris; species Iris pallida. The sequence goes on along the minus strand of JANAVB010004009.1, from coordinate 31,386 downwards.
CCGTTCTGCCTCCTTGCTTCAAGTTGGTGAATCTGGTCTGCAGGTCGTACCGTGCCACCGCATCGAAGTACTTTGTCTGAAACCTTTCTCTGAACGTCGCCCAACTGACTGGTGTTGCTAATCCCATGGCCTGAGCTGCCCACCAATCGCGAGCCAAGTCTAACAACTGTAGGCGTACCACCGCCACCTTCTCATTTTCAGGTGTCCTAGCCGCTTCTAGAACCACCTCGGTATCCTGAAGCCAAGCGTCCGCGGCAACCGCATCTTCACTGCCATCAAAGAAGGGAGGGTTCAAGCGCTTGAAACTGTTGGCCGCCTGATTTCCTTGGGGACCTCCTCGGTTTAGTGCATCATGAACTTCCTGGTGCAAGGCGTCGCCTCGACGATCTTGGGATGCAAGCAGTTCTCTGATAAGCCCCACCAAAGGTCCCTCATCCTGTCTAGCTGGTTGAACGGGCGGAGCTGCCTGAACTGGAGGTTCCGGGCCTCCGGAAGGAATAACTCGAGAGGCTACTCCAGAGTGCTGAGCTTGATCTTCTTGGCGCTGGGGTGCTTGTCGAGCTTCCTCTGGCTGGTTGGCAGGTCCGGGAGTAATGCCGCTGAAGAAGACGACATAGGGAACAATAAGGAAAGGACCAGGACAGATCAATGATACAAGCATGTGATCAGGTCAAGAATCTCAGGGATTTGAAGATACGAGCAGAGATCAAGGGCGAATACTGATTGAGACATCTATTCGGTAAACCCTCACATTTCTTGAATGCCAAGACCTGCATGGGCCACCACTTAAACCGTGTCACGCCCCAGAACCAGAATACTGGAGAGCGGGGGCAGACACAGCCAGCTACGTATATTGAAATAGAATATATCTCAACTATACGGTCACGGCTGTCTAGATATGAGGGTTTACTACAAGCCAGCAGTCTCTTAAGGTCGAGCCTATTGTCTCAATCTCCAGCAATTAACAGAGTTACAAGATGTTTAGAGCATCAAATATATATATATAAGGCGTCCCAAATATTACATATTGGATGATCATGAAGCTAGTCGTACAAAATGATAGGACTAGCAAGAGTTCAGTCATACATGATCAACCCTAGGATTTGTTAATCATGTTACAGCCCGTAGGCAGACAGTAAGTAAATGTGCATCGAGCTAACAGGTGCTCGTCGGCTAAACGCCTCAAAAGAATAAATTTACATATAAGTGGGTGAAACAAAAAGGAAAAACCCACTCTTGGCCCGGGTTCCGTCTAGTTGTCACCATTGGGCTGGAAGCTTGGTAGATCCTCGGGAGTCGCTCCGAAATCTGGCCATACAAAACCAGCTGGGTCAAACCCCAGAAAGAGCAAGTGCCACAAAGGAGGCCACAAATAAGAACAAAAGCCAGCATATCAAAACATAAAGAATAAAAGGAAAGTACAAGTAAAATAAAAGTACACAGAGCGATAAACGACTAGGGACGTGGAACCATTCCGGGAGCCAGGTTACAATCCTTAAACCAAACAAGGACCGGGATTGTACCCCTTCGCCTGAATAGTTCACTGTCTCTACCCATTTATCGTTGGAGATAAGTAAAACAATCATGATCAAGAGTTCCAGGTACAAGGGCTAGACAAGACTTAGACAGAGCTGGACACCATTCATTCACAATCGGCCAAGCAAGTACTACGGCTTACTACTTTAACTAACTAGGGTTATCACAAGCCTAATTACTAACAAGATGCAAGTGAGAAACTCCCAGTCCCAAGCCCTGCAGACCATCCAGTTATCCTTCCGCGGGTTGAGAGTTATAGGTGGGTACATCGCCCGGGAGACAAATGTACCCTTAGGTGACTTAGAGGGTGCAACACATGACAGTGTGCTGGAAATGTGCTCTACTCGTCGGCAAGCTACAAGTCCATTAATGCCTCCAGATAACGAGACTGCCTGTGACCGGGAATTCTCCATGTTCTAATTTGGCCTACTCATTACCTAGTCCAATTTTAGTGTGAGTCCCTGGCCGTGGTACCCAGGGAGTCACGTCCTAGACATGATGCAAGACAAGACAAGTGGATTGTACAAGCAAGCAAGCAGGAACACCCACGGTGTCAAGGCAAGTCAAGTTAAGTTATCAAGTCAAGTCAAGTCAGGAGTGCGCCGCCACGGCCACTATCAAGTTATCAAGATAATTCATGTCAGGGTACTTGTCAGGAGTGCGCCACGACGGGCCACTATCATGTCAGGTTGGTCATGTCAGGGGTGCACCATTACGGGTCACTATCATGTTATGTAAGTTCATTGTCATACCAGGCCATATACAATAGTTATTCCAAATATACAAGTAAAATCAAGTTCATGACAAAAGGCGTAAGGATATAAAATGGGCGTAAAATACCTGATACAATACCAATATATATAGGATCATAAAAGAGCCAAGACCAAGAAATAACAAATTCATCATAAACAAGTAGGTAGCACAAGGGGGTCAAAGGTTGGGCTACGCAGGGTATAGATTGCGCATACAAGGCTGCGCAAGAGTTATCTTGCGCAAGGGTTACATTGCGCAAGGGTTACATTACGCAAGGTGAACAGTACGCAAGCAATACGCAATGCACAGTACGCAAGCCACTACGCAATGCACAGTACGCAGGCCAGCATACGCAGGGGCTACGCAAGTCACTACGCAATGCACAGTACGCAGGCCAGCATACGCAGGGTGCAATACGCAGGGTGCAATACGCAGGGTGCAATACGCAGGGTACAATACGCAGGGTGCAATACGCAGGGTGCAATATGCAGGGTACAATACGCAGAAGACCCTAAGCAAGGGTTCTACGCAAGCAACACTACGCAGGAGCTCTACGCAGAGGCCGTACGCGGGAGCCGCGTGGCCAACAAGAGGGAAAGGCTATGTTCTTCTCCTACCTCTGTCCGAGAGGAAGAACACCCAACCCAAAAACTTCAATTCTTCATAACTTTGCCAAATCAAAACCAAATTTAGATTTTCAAAGCTCTAACTTGAGTAAAATTGAATTCTCTTCCATATGGAAGCATCAAAAACCCATAAAATCCAACTAAAATAGATCAAACCATGTAAATCCGAAAAATAGTTAAAACCTAGATCTAGAACAATGGAGACTCCAAATCACAAAATCCCAAGTTCTAATGTTGTTCTCCATGTCCAAATCTAGCTAATGAACAAATAAAAGTGGTGCTTATTTAATGGCAAGATGCACTTGCCTATGGGTGTTGGTGGAGGAAGAAGAAGAAGAAGAAGAAGAAATTAATGGAGAAATTATGGAGGAGAGAGAAGGTAGGTGGGTTATAATGAGGGTGTTGTGGTGTAATGGAGGTGGTGTGTAGGCTATGGTGTTCCATCATGACAAACCAAACCAAACCAATTAAAACCGAGCCGAACCAAAACCCGAAATACGAGAAAACCCAAAATTCTGCAAGTCGAGAAAATTAAAAAAATACAAGCCAAAAATCCAATCTACGAGTATAAATACGAAATACGGGAAATGAGGGTGACAACTCTACCCACCTTCAAAGAATTCCGTCCTCGGAATTTAATCAAGGAGCTAGAGATTGCCACAACAAGCTATACTAAGCACAGACAAGCTACACTAAGCAGTTCAATCATACAACCATACAATGCAAGCAAGGAAGGAAAGCGTAAGGCATAGGAAAGACATTATACCTCACGAGTCAAACAGGTAGGGATATTGCGATCGGATGTCGTCCTCACGCTCCCATGTTGACTCACCTAGAGAGTGATGACCCCAAGCAACACGGACTAAGTTAATAGTCTTGTTCTTGAGCGTCTTTTCTCTCCGGTCCAATATAGACACGGGCCTCTCCTCATACGAAAGGTTGGTACCAACAACCAATTCCGAATGATCTAGAATATGGCTCGGGTCCGGAATGTACCGTCTTAATTGGGATACATGGAATACATCATGTACCTCACTTAGTGACGGCGGAAGAGCGAGACGATAGGACACGTCGCCTACTCGCTCCAGAATATCAAACGGCCCTATATACCTAGGACTAAGCTTTCCCCGTACGCCAAAACGAATGACGCCGCGGGTAGGCGAGATCCTAAGGAATACATGGTCGCCGACGGCAAATTCTAAGGGACGCCGATGAGCATCGGCCCAATGGCGCTGGCGATCCTGAGCAACTCGGAGGTGATCTCTGGCTTTCCTGACCACTTCAACCGTCTGAGAAATCAGTTCTGGACCGAGCATCTGCCTCTCTCCGATATCGTCCCATGCTAACGGAGATCTGCACTTCCTACCATACAGAGCCTCGAAGGGTGCCATCTGGATACTGGCCTGGAAACTATTGTTGTACGAGAATTCCACCAGGTGCAGGTGATCCTCCCACGAACCACCGAAGTCAAGGGTACATGACCGCAACATATCTTCGAGAGTCTGTATAGTACGCTCTGACTGCCCATCTGTCTGCGGATGATATACTGAGCTGAACTTGAGACGAGTCCCCAAACTTTGATGAAGACTGCGCCAGAAGTGCGATGTGAATCTCGTATCCCTGTCTGATACTATGCTGACTGGCACTCCGTGAAGTCTGACAATCTGCCTGAGATACATCTCTGCTAGCTGTGCCGTTGACTGTCCAACTCTAAATGGAAGAAAGTGTGCCACCTTGGTAAGCCTGTCCACAATGACCCAAATAGCATCTCTGCCTGCCGGAGATCTGGGTAACCCAGTCACGAAATCCATGGTAATGTGCTCCCATTTCCATTCTGGGATCGGTAAAGGTTGAAGAAGTCCAGCTGGCCTCTGATGTTCAGCCTTGACTTGTTGGCAAACCAAACATCGAGAGACATACCGGGCTATCTCCCTCTTCATACCATTCCACCAAAAGTGCTGACGAATATCTCTGTACATCTTCGTGCCGCCTGGGTGAATGGAGTACTGCGAACTGTGAGCCTCTGCCATGACTTCCTGTCTGATATCTCCACTGGGTACACAAAGACGCGTGCCGTGTCGAAGTGTACCATCTTCATGAATACATAACTCTGGCCTTCTTCCTGCCTCGCACTCTGCTCTGAGCCGCTGAATCTTGGAATCTGTTAACTGTGCTGTCCGGATCCTCTCAACTATGGTGGACTGAATCTGTAGGCTGGCCATCAAGGCCACATTGGAAGGAAGAATCACTTCAATTCCCATCTTCTGAAGATCTGACAATAGCTCTGGTTGCGCTGTTAGGAGGTAGACTCCGGCTCTCCTGCTCAATGCATCTGCTACCACGTTGGCCTTCCCTGGGTGATACTGCAAGTCCACATCATAGTCCACAAGTAGCTCGAGCCATCTTCTCTGCCGCATATTAAGATCCTTCTGGGTGAAAACATACTTCAGGCTCTTGTGATCAGTAAATATCTCTACTCTGTCTCCGTACAAGTAGTGCCTCCACAACTTAAGTGCAAACACTACTGCTGCTAGCTCCAAGTCGTGGGTCGGGTAATTCTTCTCATGATCACGGAGTTGACGTGACGCATAAGCAATTACCTTCCCATGCTGCATCAAAACACATCCCAATCCTCTGCCTGAAGCGTCACAATAAACTGTGAATCCTCCGGTCCCATCTGGAAGGGTGAGAATGGGAGCCGTTATCAAACCTCGCTTCAACTTCTCAAACGATTCCTGACATTCTGCTGTCCAAACGAACGGCACATCCTTGCGGGTCAACTGGGTCATCGGCGCTGAAATCCTCGCAAAATCTGAGACGAACCGCCGGTAGTAGCCGGCCAATCCAAGAAAGCTGCGAACCTCTGCCACTGAGCTGGGTACTGGCCATGCCTCGATAGCCACAATCTTCTTGGGATCAACTTCCACTCCTCCTCTAGTAATGATGTGACCCAAGTAAGAAATGCGATCGAGCCAGAACTCGCATTTACTGAACTTGGCGTACAACTGGTGCTCTCTGAGAATCTGAAGAACCATACGGAGATGCTGCTCATGCTCCGCCTCACTCTTGCTGTAGACCAGGATGTCATCAAGGAATACTATCACAAACTGATCCAAGTAAGGCATGAAAATACGGTTCATGAGGTCCATGAACACTGCCGGCGCATTGGTCGCTCCAAAGGGCATAACTAGAAACTCCCAATGCCCGTACCTAGATCTGAACGCCGTCTTCGGGATGTCCTGCTCTCTGACTCTGATCTGGTGATATCCTGACCGTAAGTCTATCTTCGAGAAAACTGAAGCCCCTTTGAGTTGATCAAACAAATCATCTATCCTTGGAAGAGGGTATCTGTTCTTAATTGTCACTGAGTTCAAGGTACGATAATCAACACATAGCCTGGACGTACCATCCTTCTTCTTCACAAGAAGCATCGGGGCTCCCCAAGGCGATCCACTTGCACGAATGAATCCCTTGGTCCTGAGTTCTTCAATCATCTTGTATAAAATCTCCAACTCTGAAGGCGCCATTCTGTAGACTCGCTCTGATACTGGTGCTGTCCCGGGAATCAAGTCAATGGTGAACTCGATCTCCCGCTCTGGTGGCATCCCTGGAAGTTCCTCTGGGAAGACATCTGGAAACTCTTCAACTATCCGGGGCAACTGCACTGCTGCTACTGCCATCCGCAATACTGGAGGAGATGGCTCTACTGTGCCTCTGGAAAATGAAAACTCTGGCTCTCCGGGAATACTAAAGACAACTCTGCCAACATGGCAGTCTATCCTAGCATAATGGTTCCTCAACCAATCCATGCCTAGGACTACATCATAGTCTGCCATAGGGAATTCTATGAATCTAGCGGGGAATTCTCTACCGCTAACTACGATCCGACACGAGGAGAACACTCGATCTACTCCCACAAGACCATTACCAGTAAGTATATTGAGCCTCACTGATAATGACTCGGGCTCCAACCCTATCCGTGTCGCGAATCGTGCAGACATGAATGAATGCGATGCACCAGAATCAAATAATACGGATGCTGGAAAGGAGTTGACGAGAATAGTACCTGCCACTACCTCACCTGGTGCAACTTCTTCTTCCATGGTCATCATCATAGCCTGACCTCTAGCTGCGGGTCCCCTCTGCTGGAAACCCCTATGTCGGTTCTGTGCTGGAGCCTGGGTGAATTGCTGCTGGTTCTGTTGCTGAAAGGCCTGGGCCTGAGGCAACAATGGCCTAGGGTACTGCTGCTGTTGCTGCTGGACTGGAACTGGGGCTGGTCCCCTCACTGAAGAACTAGAAAGGTTGGATGATGATGGACCTCCCCTATTCGGGCAGGTCCCTATCTGGTGGTCTGCTCCTCCGCAAGCCAGGCACAATCCCTGTGCCCTACGACACTCTGCCACTACATGGCCCGGCTTCCCGCAATGAGAACATCCCACCGCGGAAGACTGCTTCTGCTTCTGCTGCTGTGGGTACGTCGGGGTCGAATGCTGAACCGACGTCACTGAGGCCACCCGCCTCGGAGTTCCAATGGTTATACCCCTAGCTGCCGGGGCTGGAGCTGAAGACTGGTGCATCTGGTTGTGGGACCGTTTCCTGCCTCCTGTCCTGTCCACAATTCTCCGGGAGGTATACTCATGCCTCCTTGCTGCCTTCAACACTGCATCGAACGTCTGGTGCTCGAACTGCTCCACAGCTAATAATATCTCTAAGTGCAGCCCTTGCTGGAACCGCTGAGCCCTATCGAACTCGGTTGCCACCAAGGTGGGGGCGAACCTACTCAGCCTGGAAAACTCGGTCGCATAGCCATCGACCGTTCTGCCTCCTTGCTTCAAGTTGGTGAATCTGGTCTGCAGGTCGTACCGTGCCACCGCATCGAAGTACTTTGTCTGAAACCTTTCTCTGAACGTCGCCCAACTGACTGGTGTTGCTAATCCCATGGCCTGAGCTGCCCACCAATCGCGAGCCAAGTCTAACAACTGTAGGCGTACCACCGCCACCTTCTCATTTTCAGGTGTCCTAGCCGCTTCTAGAACCACCTCGGTATCCTGAAGCCAAGCGTCCGCGGCAACCGCATCTTCACTGCCATCAAAGAAGGGAGGGTTCAAGCGCTTGAAACTGTTGGCCGCCTGATTTCCTTGGGGACCTCCTCGGTTTAGTGCATCATGAACTTCCTGGTGCAAGGCGTCGCCTCGACGATCTTGGGATGCAAGCAGTTCTCTGATAAGCCCCACCAAAGGTCCCTCATCCTGTCTAGCTGGTTGAACGGGCGGAGCTGCCTGAACTGGAGGTTCCGGGCCTCCGGAAGGAATAACTCGAGAGGCTACTCCAGAGTGCTGAGCTTGATCTTCTTGGCGCTGGGGTGCTTGTCGAGCTTCCTCTGGCTGGTTGGCAGGTCCGGGAGTAATGCCGCTGAAGAAGACGACATAGGGAACAATAAGGAAAGGACCAGGACAGATCAATGATACAAGCATGTGATCAGGTCAAGAATCTCAGGGATTTGAAGATACGAGCAGAGATCAAGGGCGAATACTGATTGAGACATCTATTCGGTAAACCCTCACATTTCTTGAATGCCAAGACCTGCATGGGCCACCACTTAAACCGTGTCACGCCCCAGAACCAGAATACTGGAGAGCGGGGGCAGACACAGCCAGCTACGTATATTGAAATAGAATATATCTCAACTATACGGTCACGGCTGTCTAGATATGAGGGTTTACTACAAGCCAGCAGTCTCTTAAGGTCGAGCCTATTGTCTCAATCTCCAGCAATTAACAGAGTTACAAGATGTTTAGAGCATCAAATATATATATATAAGGCGTCCCAAATATTACATATTGGATGATCATGAAGCTAGTCGTACAAAATGATAGGACTAGCAAGAGTTCAGTCATACATGATCAACCCTAGGATTTGTTAATCATGTTACAGCCCGTAGGCAGACAGTAAGTAAATATGCATCGAGCTAACAGGTGCTCGTCGGCTAAACGCCTCAAAAGAATAAATTTACATATAAGTGGGTGAAACAAAAAGGGAAAACCCACTCTTGGCCCGGGTTCCGTCTAGTTGTCACCATTGGGCTGGAAGCTTGGTAGATCCTCGGGAGTCGCTCCGAAATCTGGCCATACAAAACCAGCTGGGTCAAACCCCAGAAAGAGCAAGTGCCACAAAGGAGGCCACAAATAAGAACAAAAGCCAGCATATCAAAACATAAAGAATAAAAGGAAAGTACAAGTAAAATAAAAGTACACAGAGCGATAAACGACTAGGGACGTGGAACCATTCCGGGAGCCAGGTTACAATCCTTAAACCAAACAAGGACCGGGATTGTACCCCTTCGCCTGAATAGTTCACTGTCTCTACCCATTTATCGTTGGAGATAAGTAAAACAATCATGATCAAGAGTTCCAGGTACAAGGGCTAGACAAGACTTAGACAGAGCTGGACACCATTCATTCACAATCGGCCAAGCAAGTACTACGGCTTACTACTTTAACTAACTAGGGTTATCACAAGCCTAATTACTAACAAGATGCAAGTGAGAAACTCCCAGTCCCAAGCCCTGCAGACCATCCAGTTATCCTTCCGCAGGTTGAGAGTTATAGGTGGGTACATCGCCCGGGAGACAAATGTACCCTTAGGTGACTTAGAGGGTGCAACACATGACAGTGTGCTGGAAATGTGCTCTACTCGTCGGCAAGCTACAAGTCCATTAATGCCTCCAGATAACGAGACTGCCTGTGACCGGGAATTCTCCATGTTCTAATTTGGCCTACTCATTACCTAGTCCAATTTTAGTGTGAGTCCCTGGCCGTGGTACCCAGGGAGTCACGTCCTAGACATGATGTAAGACAAGACAAGTGGATTGTACAAGCAAGCAAGCAGGAACACCCACGGTGTCAAGGCAAGTCAAGTTAAGTTATCAAGTCAAGTCAAGTCAGGAGTGCGCCGCCACGGCCACTATCAAGTTATCAAGATAATTCATGTCAGGGTACTTGTCAGGAGTGCGCCACGACGGGCCACTATCATGTCAGGTTGGTCATGTCAGGGGTGCACCATTACGGGTCACTATCATGTTATGTAAGTTCATTGTCATACCAGGCCATATACAATAGTTATTCCAAATATACAAGTAAAATCAAGTTCATGACAAAAGGCGTAAGGATATAAAATGGGCGTAAAATACCTGATACAATACCAATATATATAGGATCATAAAAGAGCCAAGACCAAGAAATAACAAATTCATCATAAACAAGTAGGTAGCACAAGGGAGTCAAAGGTTGGGCTACGCAGGGTATAGATTGCGCATACAAGGCTGCGCAAGAGTTATCTTGCGCAAGGGTTACATTGCGCAAGGGTTACATTACGCAAGGTGAACAGTACGCAAGCAATACGCAATGCACAGTACGCAAGCCACTACGCAATGCACAGTACGCAGGCCAGCATACGCAGGGGCTACGCAAGTCACTACGCAATGCACAGTACGCAGGCCAGCATACGCAGGGTGCAATACGCAGGGTGCAATACGCAGGGTGCAATACGCAGGGTGCAATACGCAGGGTGCAATACGCAGGGTGCAATACGCAGAAGACCCTAAGCAAGGGTTCTACGCAAGCAACACTACGCAGGAGCTCTACGCAGAGGCCGTACGCGGGAGCCGCGTGGCCAACAAGAGGGAAAGGCTATGTTCTTCTCCTACCTCTGTCCGAGAGGAAGAACACCCAACCCAAAAACTTCAATTCTTCATAACTTTGCCAAATCAAAACCAAATTTAGATTTTCAAAGCTCTAACTTGAGTAAAATTGAATTCTCTTCCATATGGAAGCATCAAAAACCCATAAAATCCAACTAAAATAGATCAAACCATGTAAATCCGAAAAATAGTTAAAACCTAGATCTAGAACAATGGAGACTCCAAATCACAAAATCCCAAGTTCTAATGTTGTTCTCCATGTCCAAATCTAGCTAATGAACAAATAAAAGTGGTGCTTATTTAATGGCAAGATGCACTTGCCTATGGGTGTTGGTGGAGGAAGAAGAAGAAGAAGAAGAAGAAATTAATGGAGAAATTATGGAGGAGAGAGAAGGTAGGTGGGTTATAATGAGGGTGTTGTGGTGTAATGGAGGTGGTGTGTAGGCTATGGTGTTCCATCATGACAAACCAAACCAAACCAATTAAAACCGAGCCGAACCAAAACCCGAAATACGAGAAAACCCAAAATTTTGCAAGTCGAGAAAATTAAAAAAATACAAGCCAAAAATCCAATCTACGAGTATAAATACGAAATACGGGAAATGAGGGTGACACTGGACGTACCCACTTCTCGTGCCCTAACTCTAGGGTGCAGGTCGCGTCACGTTTTTAGTGGTGGCCCATGCAGGTCGAGATTCGCATTAGTGCGATTTCGTAGTAGCGCAACGACTTAGTTGTACTACTACGAGCCTGCTATAGGATATATAAATTAAGATGTTAGGATGAGAGGATACTCAATCACTGTTAGGATTCCTTGAGAGATTCCTGGGATGACCCTTGAGAATCTCATTTTGAATTCCGATTTAAACTTCTTTTCCTTGTTTTGATTCACCTTTTTCCTTGATTTGAATTTGATTTTGTGGATTCATTATAGAACTTTGAATCCTGGTATTAGTTGATGATTTTGATAAAATTTTATAGTTGTTGATTTAATTTTGTATTTAGATTAATATTTTTAAATCCAAGGTACTCAATCACACTTAGGATTCTTTGAGATATTTCTGGGACGACCCCTGAGAAACTCATTTTGAACTTCAATTGGAATTCATTTTCCTCTTGTTTGGATTCACCCTCATTCCTTGCTATTGAATTTAAGCTTGATGGATTCCTCTCGTTTGAACCGATGAGAAGGAATATATCTTCATTATTCTTTCTCGCCATTATTCCCTTGTATTCTTATTTACCTCTTATCTTAAACTCTGTCTCATTACATTAATTACCCATATCTTGTCGTCCCTACCAGGATGTACTTCGAAACCCTTGAATCTTCGTATCTTTTGCATGGGGAAGGCTAAAGAAGTGACGTAAATTATGTAGCTCAGAGAAGACATAACTAGTTATTTTATGATGATCTAAAGGAAATCAAATGTGGAGTGTTCCATATGGAAACTTGAGATAGAAATGTGGTAAAGGTCTCGAATAGAATAAAGAGATGTATACTGCCAATCTGGAAACAATTACATTTAGAGAAATTTTGGGGTTATGAGATAGTTTATAGGTGTATTCAAAACTAATGAGGATATCATAGGTCAACCTAGTTTTGAGAACTTAGAAAATCTTGGTTATTGATTCTGGGGAAAACTTTTACTCTGAGGCTATGTAGAAGGTTAGTAATGGAAAAGAGAAGTTAATTGTGTTTAATAAGGATATTAAACAAGATGTTGCGAGGAAATGACTAGGGATAGAGAGAACACAAAGTTATGGAAGTTTAGAGATTGTTGTAAAATATTTTTAGGAGAATAATATTCAAGGGTGTATGTCGAAGAAAATACGGAAGTTGATTTTATGATGGAAGATAAGTTTTGTAAGGCCTAGAGATTTAAATTAAATAATACGAGGAGAACAATTTGAACAAGTTCAAGGAATTCGTAAACGGAATTTAGAGGTTTTGGGTCAAATTTAAGACAAGGTGAAAGAACTTGGAAATTTAAATAAATGGTTAATATTGATTCCTAAATGTGAGGGCTGTGCTTCAAGAGTGATGTTTGGAAATTGGGAATTGCCTACGGTAGTCATGGTAAGGGTTTAAGTAAAGGTTAAATTTTCATATGGAGACTGGTGAGGTAAAGATATGATTGGCAAGTTATGACCAGATGAACTTAAGAGTATCAGAAGCAGATGACTAACTCGATCTTCATTATTTTTGTGCATTAATTACCACCTCTTGAACTCCCACTTTCTAATTGAGATCCTTGATGTTCCTTATCATGACTTTGATATTCGGAATGTAATACTAGCTGTTACCCTCCAACAAATCTTATATGCAGGACCTAGACGAGCTCACCTTCGTGTAGGTATATCATGTCCCACTAAAACCCGTCTTTTTGTACTATATTTTCTTGATATAATTTTTTGGTCAACTGGCTAAACTATAACCTCTACCATTATACTAAATTTCTTCTTATTCAATTAGAAATCCAGCCTTGACTCAATTCTTTCGACCCGACATGTGATGGTGTTCTGCTTGTTTCCTTAGATGCTTAACCTTGTACCTTATCTGATTACTTGACCCGTTGGTTAAGAAACTTGGACTATGTAATTCCTTTCATCATTACCACCCTTATATCTTGTGCTGCTAAATTAGCCTTAGTTTTGCAAGCTTATCTATTTTCGAGCTTGGTCATGACATATTTTATTGGGTGGCCACCCACTAACATATTGTCTAATCAGAACCGGTACATGATGGTCTGATCAACCTATTGCACTTTGGTTTGCTTTTTATGTATCAATCTACGAGAATGGAGACATAGTTAAACTTGATCCTAGAGTCTCATTCGCGACAGCCTTGACAATTCTTCTTGAAATCTTTTCATCGCCTATGAACCTCGTATTCGTACTCGGTCGAATTAAATTTAATCATGACCTGAACCTCCATCACTGGATGCTCGTGCTCATACTTTGATTTTATTGATTTCCCTTCTTGCCCAAATCTCGTTTTATCCCGAAATTGATCAACTTAGATCATGTCAAGACAAAAATCTATTGTGATTTGTTGTGCCTAAATTTTCAATTTTTGCCATTTTATGGAATAGTAACCTTTTAATAATTTTTTAGTTGCTTGTTAATGACCAATTTTTATATAGGATGGTAGACAGCCCTACAACCTTGATGATTGTTGTTCCCTTACCTTCCCAATTAGGACACCCTAGATTGTTTGTGTGTTGATACCATAGTACTGTTTTGACCTAGAATGATTAGTGTACCTAGGTGAGACTTCCAACTGCTACGGTATGCCCTGACCTTGTATACTATTCCTTCAAATTGCATGATTTAGATAAAAATTTTTAGACCTTGATTGTTGGAAAATAGGGACGTCACCCAGTTAGTATCAGTTGTAGATATATATAGGTTAGTCCTTGATGTGGGGATGTGTGTCTATAAACATGTAGCTTATGAGATTTATGAGAGATTATAGTATCAGCCTTGATAGGATGTACTAGTCTTTTGGTGAGTATAAATGTGTTATGAGAGATAGGGGCCTATATGTCTTAGTAATACATCGTTCCTATGGTAATAGAATGTATTAATAGATGGTTAATAGGAAGATAATAGTTTGAGCATACCTATAGCCTATGATCAGTTCCTTTTCATCCTTAGTTAAGACCACTTTAAAATAGGTCCAGTCCCTTGGATATAGGTTCCAGTCCATATTTTATTGAAGTTCCATTACCCCGTACAGCAGAGCAGTGTTGGAGGTATTCCTAGATTGACACTATTTAGATGTCCGTTTATTATTCCAGTGTTAGGAAGTGTTACCTTAGATATTGGGTAGGTTAGAGGCTCTAGAAGGAGTACTATCGATCTTAAATTTCGAGGACGAAATTTTTCTAAGGTGGGTAGAGTTATAGCACCCAGTTTTTCAAATGAGGGTAATTTCAAAATTTCGTGTTTATAATTATTTTAATAATGATATTTAATTCATGATATGATTTTTGGTGATTTTAAATCATTTTAAAATTTATTTAAATCAATGACTTGTGGTTTTGACGTTTTGCTAGTGAAACCCTAGAGACTGTTTGACCTAGAGCCTAACCATGTAATTATGATATTTTAATGTCATTTCTGGCCTAAGGATATTTTGCATTTGACCTCTTTAAATTATTTTGATATTATTTTATTATTTATGATATTATTTTGGGATTATTTGAGTCGGGTTCGAATTTCATCTCAATCCGACTTGTAACGGGGACCCGGGGTAACTTAGACTCTAGTTGGACCCATGCATTAGTTAGCCATGGCCCACATTTTAATTAGTCATGTTAGAAAGATTAGTCATAATCCTAATTATTAGGTTAACTATTTAGAGTTTTTATTTTGACCCTTTTACCCCCAAACCCTAACCAAAATTGTTTTAAACACTTGTAACTAAGGGAGGGGCAAACTTGTAATATTCAATGAGGGGGGAGGATAACCATTGTGGCCGGCCCTAATAGGACTCCCATCTCATTTCCTTTCTTTGAGAAGTCTTCTTCCCCAAGTGCTCTCAAGCTCTCCCAAGGAAGAAGCTTTTCTCCTTGGATTTTCTCTCCTTTAGGTAATATTTCCTTCTCTTTTATTTCTCTATTTTGCATTTAGGAAAGTTTTAACCATAGGAATGACCCCCATTGTTGTGTCCCTATTTTGTGTCCTTTTGTGTCCATTATGTGTCCTTTAGGGATTTCTATTGTATTATTGTTGTGTCTTGTGTTTATGGGGAAAACCCCCAAACTTGGACACACTTTATATTTAAAATATTGATTAAATAAATTAATTCATATTAAATCTCAGATTTGAATATGTAGAGATGTGTTCTTGAGTACTTTACATTTTATTCATGTATCTCTTATAGATGTGTTCATGTTACATATATAGATTTGTGTGTATATATATATATATATATATATATATATATATATATATATATATATATATATATATATATATATATATATATATTCTTTCATATGGAGGGAAGTTGGTTCTATTAAAATCTGTCCTTACTTCAATTCCTATTTATACTCTTTCGGCTTGCAATCCTCCAGTTAGTGTTATCAACCAATTGGAGTTACTCTTTGCTCGATTCTTTTGGGGCTCGAAAGATGGGATTAACAAGCATATGTGGGTTAGTTGGAAGTCAATGGCTAGACCTCATAATGAAGCAGGCCTAGGCATCCGAAGCCTCACTGAAACTATGAATGCATTTACTTCTAAGTTGTGGTGGAAGCTCAAGACCCAGGATCTGTTATGGACTCGATTTCTTCGAGCCAAATACTGTTCGCGCCAATCTGTGGATATGGTTATGTCTTCTCCTCGATCATCAAGGATCTGGAAGCGGTTACTACAAGGAAGGGAGTTCACTAACAATCTTATTGATCATTCTATAATTGATGGCAACCTGAGTTGGCGGTGGTCTCCTTCTCCAACAGGTTTGTTCACCTTCTCATCAGCCTGGAAACATACGCGTATCCGAGGTACACAATTCAGTCATTTTACTCATATCTGGAGCCCCTGTATGCCATTGAAATGGTCCATTCTTCTGTGGAGGGTTCTTCAAGACAAGCTGCCAACTGACGATAAGATTCAGACTCTAGGGTTTTACTTGGCATCCAAGTATCACTGTTGCACTGACTCGGCTCAGGAAACACTATTACATATATTTAAAGAAGGGCAACTAGCAGCGGCCTCATGGGTGACTTTGTGCAGAGCCTTCGGCATACATGGGCAAAGGAGATCGCTACTTGGATTTCTCAAACTATGGTGGTGTCGCAGGAACGAGCATCTAAAGCAAATTGTGATTGGAGCCGTGTGTTGGGTGATATGGAAAAATAGGAACAAATGGCGATATGAGTCACATTCCTATAATCAAGAGCAGCTATTCTTCGAGATTAGGCGACAAATCCAGAAAATCATCAGTCAATGTCGCCATTCGCCTCTTGTTCCCAGTATTTTGCAGTAGCTTTCTTTGTACTGTAGTTTTTATCATCATGAAATCAATAAAGCTTTGTTGAAAATATATATATATATATATATATATATATATATATATATATATATATATTGTAATGAGAGTGTATCTATATTTATATATGTAATAAATGGTTCATGATGATTATATAATCAAGTTTGTGAGTGTGGTTCCTCATATTATTATTGTCATTATTGTTGTGGATAATTAGGATATATATTGTGTATTCTTTTGGCTCAAACTATCTAAATCCGTCATGATTTTTATCCACGTTTTTAATTTCAGCCCTAACTTAGAAATATCATAACTTCTAGCTCAAAGCTCGGTTTACTCTTCCGTTTTTTTTAAAAGAAGCATATTGAAGTTAGCTTTCCAAAAACATGTATTAATAGGCCTAATTATTTTTGTAACTTTCTGGAGAATTATTTGAGTGTCAACTGTATGAAAGACAAACGCGTTCTCGGTGTTTTCGCGATTCCGGGAGTTTCCGGAAACGAAAACGCGATCCGTTTGAAGTTTCGGAAAGCTAACACATAGATCTATAACATACTTTAATCCTAGATTTTAATTCATGCTGAGATGGTACAGTATTGATTATTAGTAGGAGTTACTATTCGGCATAAGCATTTTGTGCACCCTTGTGTGTAATATAATGTTCTATTTGATTTTAACCCATGTTAATGTATATACATTATGTAATTAAATAGAGAATGCGAGCATGGGTAAATGGTTAAATAAATGATGTATGAGGTGTAAGTATCCTATCTAATGTAAGCATGTATAAGTATGGCTTGTAATAAATATATAGGTTCCATAGTATGTAATGTATGGTGCATATAGTAGTGCAAGAGAATAAATGAATGATGAATGAATGCAAGCATGAATATAATGTAATAATAGATGTAATGTATGTAATATACAAGTTAATGAGATGTAATGTTCTATGTTAACACAAATCCTATATTACCTCATGTACCCCCTTACACTATGTTGACACTACCACACTTGACACTTTGTTCACTTACACTTTGACACTCTTTGATATGTATACACTATGTATGCCCATTTAACCCTCACTTGCCCCTTTGCCATGTTTACATACACACACATAGCCTCTTAAATAAGTATTTATGAATATAGTTAACTTAGCTATGTATGTATATTATATATATGTTAGCATATTGTGTTGTAATATATAAGTTTATATAACCATTTGAAATGCCATGATTATAGACCTAATGTTGAATACCAATATATGCATGTGTATATATGTGTAGACTTATATATAGCTTAAAGTAATAGATTACATAGTGTATATCCAATGTGAATTCTTGCCTATTTGAGTATTGAATAATTGCATGCTATATAGAGTTGGGTGTATGTTGGCTTGTATAGCCTTGTATTGATGTGTGCTTGCTAGGATAGTCTTGGTTAGGCCTAGTAAGACTTGCTGGGTTAGGACATGACCTAGTTTGACTAGTGCAGTTGACCAGAGTTGACCAAGGGTTGACTTTGGCCTAGTTTGACCTAGATTCATGTAAAATACATTGTAGTGCTTTATATTACCCTTCTGGACATGTTGTGACTTGTGCTGTTCTAATTAGGAGCCAGACACCTCTCCTCGGACAGTATCTATACCTTGGACATTCAGATATCAGGCGAGTACATTCTCTGATCATTTCATATCTTGTTTAGGATTATATTTCCTGCTTTAGATTACTTTACATGATGCTGACACGTTGGAAACACGGATTAGTACTATATGGATCTTGTTGTGCGATGTTATCCCCTTAACAGATACATCGGGTATTCGTGTTCGTGTACTTTATTGTGAGCATCGTGTACTCCTTGTATTCGTGACATTCGTGTACAAATCGTGTGAAATCGTATATATTCATGTATTCACATGATCTCGTGTGCGACTATACTTCGTGTGCAATAACATAACTTAGCTTAATCCTTGTGTATTGATTGGGGTGGGGGAGTAGAAGTGGTTATGTAATCAATCCAGTAGATTACTCGTGTACAACCTCTGTAGATTACTCGTGTACAACATCGTGCCGTTTACATAACCATCTTGTGCTCTGAATCACTAGTCACTGATAGTTCTCTATATATTGTAGCTATTTACTTACAGTCTCTCTCTTTTTCATCATGTTATTTCTTCAGATCCTGTATCTTACTCTCTAGCATGTTTATATTTCCTAACCTGTTATGATATTGTTGAGATGTACTGTACTCGCTTCTGTCCTGACTGGACCCGTTGATAAATTTTACAGATAGCTTGGAGATTACCTGCTAGCCTAGAGGAGACACATTAGAGGTTGTTTAGATAGTTATTTCAATTGTCTGGAGTTGTATTTACTTTATGGATTACTGTATCTGAGTTTGGAAATTTGAGATGCATTTCTGGATTTGTGTATCTTAGACACTTAGATTTCTCTCTGTTGTACCTCTTTTGGATTTCATGTTTTATCTATCCTTATCATGCTCTACCTTAGATGTGATTGAGTCTGTACCTGCTATGTTACCCCCATTCGGGGAGTATAAACTGTTTAGCCTTATACTGTTAGATGCATGAGACCTAGGACAGCGTTCTACCGCCGACACTGCGGCGTAGGCTGGACGTACCCACTTCTCGTGCCCTAACTCTAGGGTGCGGGTCGTGACATGTACTCCTCTCCTCCTGCAGCATGAACATGCTTCTTGCGGTTAAGCTCTGGCTCAACTCCACTTCTCCTCCTGACTGGAGCTCATTAATTATTGAGTCCGAAGCAGCTGAAAAGAAGGCATGCAATGCTCGCCTTCTATGAGTCAGTTTCCCTGCCTTTGAAGACAAGGGAAAATGGCCTGCTACCAGCAACCCTGGACGAGAGACGAAAGGGAAACAGGCATTGACTGTCAATGCCTCTAAAAGCGCACAAGCACCTACTCAGAAGCCTCCGCTTGCACCGAGGCCAAAAGAGGTATATTCTTTCAATAATGAAGACACCTTGCAACTCTTCGAGATGTTGAAGCAGGGTGATAAGATTAAATTACCGGACCCGAAGCATCCCGACAAGGTAGGGAGAGTTGACAATCCGAGGTACTGTCACTACCATCGGTTTGTCGGATATCCGACTCAGGACTGCTACGTCCTCAAGAATTACATCCAGCGCATGATCAATGCGAATGTCATCTCCGTCGATTACGAGGAGAAGACAGTATCGGCCAACCTGGTGTCGCTCTAATTTGGTACTGTCACGACCCGCACCCACCGTGAGTGTACGAGTACGTAACAGCGCCCAGCCTACGCCGCAGTGTCGGCGGTAGAACGATGTTCTAGGTCAGGAACTATAACTAGCATAATATGAATACTCTCCAAAAGGAGGCCAACACAGAGGTACAACTCAATCTCAATTATTACACCCAATATTTTATGGATGGCCTGACAGTCATGGCCCCTACGAGCACACCAAATTTGGTGTATCGAAGTGTCGTGCACAGTGAGGTAGGGGGCTCGAACAGCAGGGCATGTGCGTCGTGTCTCGTGCAGTGAGTTCGTGTCCATTTTGGACACGGACACAATTCCATATGAGCTCAGAGCTTGGGGGTTCAAAAACACACATCAAGGGCTAGAAATCTATTCAAATAGAATTTAAAAATAAGAAGAATTTATTCACTCAAGCATTTCATCGAACACTTGCACCCTAATACTGATTCGTGTCCGATACGGACACGAAATGGACACGACTCAATACGAAACCAATACCTACAGCTAGGGGACACCTAGGGCTTCCTATCCATGCAAAGAAAACAAAATTTGGTGGAAGGAATAGGGATTTACCTATATGTGCAATTTGCATGAAAAAGCTTCAAAAGGGGGTGGTTCTTCTTGATGGCCAAGTCCTCCAAATTGATCCAAGGCTGAGATTACTCTCCATGAACAACAAGAAGAGACTAATTAGGACCTAATGCAAAAGATTTGAGCTAAAAAGGACATGAAATAAGAAAGTTATGGATTGGGGAAGATGGGTCTTTACCTCTTTCTTCAAAGCTTGAGAAAAAATAATAAAAGAGGCAAGAACAAGGAGGAGATTATTTATAGAGAGGGGAAGCCCTATGGCTGGTCCTAATGAGTAAAAATTAGGGTTAGGGTTACAAGTCATGGGCCATGGGCTAAGTCACATGAGAAATGGGCTCTCTACCTTAGCCTTAAGTCCAACAAATAAATCCTTCCTAATTTCTCAAGAGCTAAATCACTCAAGTCAAAACCAAGTCGACTTAAGTTAGATTAGGGTCTCACCATGCTAATCAAGTCACCTTAACTAGAGTCAACATCTAGGTTAGTCTCCTATGTCACAACTAGCAAAAGTCAAAATCAACAACCATCAATCCAACAATAAATCAATAATTCTAAAAAAGTCAAAATGACCAAATTACCCCTAGACTAATAATGATAATTGAAACACCCTAATCACATGGCTAGGCTCTAGGACAGACAATCTCTACGGTTTCACTATCAAAACACCAAAATTATAAGTCATGATTTAAAATAGTTTTAAAATGATTAAAAATCACCAAAATTCATATCATGATTTAAATATCATTATTAAAAGACTAAAATTATAAAATTTCAAAATTACCCTCATTTTAGAAACTGGGTGTTACAGGTACCTTGCCGCCAACCACAGCACAAGATGGTGTCGTCCCCATCCCAAAGGCGACAATGGAGGTGGTCAACCAACCACCTACCCGCGCCAACGTGAGTGGACTCATCCCACTCACCACATCTCGGGGAGAGACCTTATGGGTTCACCCAGACCTCATCTCCGAAGTTATTCAACCGAGGGTACGCTCTGCTCCCAAAACCAAGGGCAAGAAGACCAAGTCTTGCCGCATGGTCTCTTCCTCTACGGAAGAGGCACTTCCTGTACAAATACGTTCGCAGCAGAACGCCCAACCTGACGAAGCTGCCGTTGAGGTGGTGCCTTCCTGCACCTCCCCTGCTCCCCAGGAAGAAGGTCCATCCAGACCACCAGCAGCCAATAAACAGAAGCACGTAGAGGCCCGCTTCGACAAGCCTTTGCAAAGAGAAAATGCTTCGGGGCTAGCCAAGCCTCACAACTTTGACATACTGGCGTAAGTTGCCGGTACTCCTGCCTGCTTATCCCTGTTCGAGCTTCTTCGTCTTTCCAAAGACACCCGCGAAGCTCTCTGTGAAGCCTTGAAGGATGTTGAGTCCTTCATCAGCTAGGTTAAGCAGCCTGAGGATATCCTAACAATATGTGTGCACTGCCATTGTGCGGAGGAGGTCATCCCCAGCATAACCTTCACCCAACAAGACATGATGCTCAAGCACAACCGGCACAACAGGCTGATGTATTACACAGGGTATGTGGGTTCCATCAAGGTGAAGCAAATTCAGATTGAGTTAGGGTCTTCCCTCAGCATCATCCCAAGGACTCTGCTCTCAATATTGGGAATCCTGATGCACCATCTGACCCCTTCCAATACTACAATCAGCGGTTTCAATGCCAGCAAAAGTGAACCGCTGGGGAAAATCTGACTGAAATGTCATATCAGTAATCTCCGAACCGAAGTGACTTGCTATGTCGTAGACGCCGACGTCAACTACAACCTCCTGCTAGGTCGGCCGTGGCTGCACGAGTACATGGTGGTGTCATCTACATTCCACCAATGCATGAAATATGTGTCCACTAACAACATCATTCGAACAGAGTTCACGGACATTGACCTTTCAAAGGGGTCGAAGCCTACTTCACCGATGCTAGCTTATATAAGTCGCTCGATGAAGGAGAAGCCAATGATGCTGATGACGAAGCAGAAACGGCGGCAGAGACGGACGTGGAGGCAGAAATGATTCTCGACGCTCCACTGGAAATTCGACTCAAAGGAAAACTGACTCAGACGTTGCCTCCCATGGCAATCAAGTTACCTGGAAAAGCACCAACTTCTCTAGTTAGAACACCCACCGAAGCTCATTTGAAGATACGGCTCAAGGAAAGACCTCCTTAAACATTGGCTTCCCTTGTGGCAAAACTACAGGGGAAGGCACCGGTCACCGAAGGCGCAGTTGAGGCACCCCTGAAGGTGCGTCTTAAAGGCAAGCCTCCGCAATCTTTAGCCTCGCCCAAGCTACAAGCGAAGGTCCACATAGCCCTCTCAGATCCCAAGGTCAAGCCTGTGATGAGTTATCCCGAACCAGCCCCAGTGCTCACAGATGAAGAATTAGGAGAAAACATATCTGCTGACATAGATGCACCTTCTCTTGACAATGTAATCCCACGAGACAAAATCTCGTATTTTATCAATAATAGAGTGTCTTTCAATTATTCTAGTCTTCTATATTGGAATGCCATATATACACTAGATAATGCTCTATGGTCGTTACAAACACAAATAATCACCATCAATCATGTAAATCGAGTAGTCCCGTCCCAAGGAGTCTGTTTTATAGTCCTACCACGGAATCAGGACGAAGAACCCATCATCATCGGCAAAGGCGAGCGTCATCAAGAGCTCTCGTCATTCGAGCTAGAACCGGATATCGGCAGAATACAAGTCTATCGATAACGGACAAGGCAAAGTACCTCATCCAAAAGATGGGTTACGATCTGAAAAGCAACAAGGGCCTGAACTACGGCAAAGGTCGGCGTCTTCTCCTCCGACTCCCAACACCCAAAGGAAAGCCGCAGGACTACTATCATCGTACTCGATGGGGGGTGGGCTATGTCACGCCGTCGGCAACTCCAGAGAGTTTGGAAGCAGAAGAAGTGGAGCACTCTCATTCATCTGAAGCATCAACTTGGGATTCCGATACCAGTATCGGTTCAGCCTTCAAGAAAGTGCTATCAGTCAAGATGACATCTGCACAATCTCGAAAGGATGAAGGCGAAGACCAAACGTCAGAATTCTTCGAGGAAGAACCTTGGGCTCAACGCCTAGGAGCACAGTGGGAGTCTCATTTTGAATTACGCGAACCCCCGACCGAAGACGAAGTCGAGCAGATCAACCTTGGGGACGAGTCTTCTTCTAAACCTATCTTCATCAGCAAGAGTCTAAAGGGAAGAGACCGGAGTCTTTAGTCCAATTGGCCAAAGAATACATCGACGTCTTCGCCTTGAGCTATGAAGATATGCCGGGACTTGATCCCCAGATCATGATGCATAGACGTAACATCTTACCTGATGCTAAGCCTATAAAGCAGCAACAACGACATTTTCGTACTGATATTATGAACATAATCGATCAAGAGGTAGACAAACTCAAGAGCAGTGGGTTCATTCGTGAATAGCAGCATCCAGATTGGGTGGCCAATGTCGTCCCTGTCACCAAGAAGAATGGAAAGATACGAGTCTGCATCGACTTCAGAGATCTCAATACTGCTTGCCCGAAAGAAGAATGCCCGCTTTCAATCACTAACGTGATGATCGACAATACATGTGGATTTGAACGCATATTTTTCATGGACGGGTACTCGGGCTACAACCAGATCAAAATGTTCCTCGATGACGCAAAACATACGTCGTTCAGGACTCCGAAAGGGGTTTTCTGCTACACAGTAATGCCCTTTGGTTTGAAGAATGCTGGTGCTACGTACCAACGAGCTATGAGTACCATCTTTTGCCAACATCTATGCAAAACAGTTGAATGCTATGTTGATGATATCGCCGTCAAGAGCCGTCTCAAAGGTGATCACTAATAAGACCTAAAGACAGTCTTCGATCTCATGCGAGCGCATCAACTCAAGATGAACCCCGCTAAACCTTCATTGGGGTTTCTATCGAAAAGTTCTTAGGCTTCATTATCACGGCAAAAGGCATTCATGTCGACCCGGAGAAGACCAAAGCCATCCTTGACATGGACCCTCCGAAGAACCTCCGAGAACTTTGAGGCCTGCAAGGGCGTCATGCATACATCCGAAGGTTTATAGCAAACCTTTCAGAAAAATGTCAACCCTTCACCCAGCTTATGAAGAAGGGAGTCTCCTACGTCTGGACAGAAGAATGCCAGAAAGCTTTTAATGATATCAAAGCTTACCTGACGTGCCCGCCAGTCCTGGTGTCACCCGTCACAAGCAAACCATTTCTCCTCTACGTCAGTGCCATGGGTCATTCCTTCGGCGCTTTGTTGGCCTAGAACAACGATGTAGGCTACGAGCAAGCTATCTACTACCTTAGTAGGACAATGATCAGGGCTGAACACGGGTACAACCCTATTGAAAAAGAATGTTTGGCTTTGGTGTTCGCCATACAGAAGACTCGCTATTACGTTTTGGGCCAGACAATTCATGTCATCTCCCGAGTCAATCCACTCAGGGTTCTCATGACGAACCCGGGATCATTGAACTCCCGACTAGCTACATGGGCAATCCTGCTAACACCGTATAACAAGGTATTCGTCCCACAAAAAGCCGTCAAGGGCCAAGCTCTAGCCGACATTTTAGCAGCGTACGCCATCTCAGAGTCCTCCAGAGTCTATAAAGACATCCCGGATGAGGTCCAAGAATCAAACATTACTGAAGAAAACTCCGTCTGGCGGGTATTTTTTGATGGTGCTTCGAGAACAGACCCCAAAGGCCAAATCATCGCAGAAGTGGGGGTGGTCTTAGTCTCCCCCGATCAGCTGGTCATCCAGCGTGCTTACTCCCTTTCAAAGCCGTGCTCCAACAATGTTGCCGAGTACAACGCTCTCATCATGGGACTCCAGTTGGTACGACAACTGGGAGTGGATCATTTGGAAGCTTATGGCGACTCAAAACTCGTCGTCGACCAGATCCGAGGGAAGTACAAAGTTCGTCATAAAGATCTGGTTCCTTACCATGAAGTTGCATTGAATATTATCTCAACCTTCACTAAGTTCTACATAGAACATGTAACTCGGTTATAAAACCTGGAGGCTGGCGCTCTGGCTGGCCTCGCAGCCTCATTCGCGGCACCCCTCGGGACTCAACACTATGCTACGGTAGTTGGTCGAGACTTGGTCTGTCCTAAAAACAACCTATGCACACAAATGGCCCATGCCATGATGACAAGTGTCGGTGTTAATGTCCGAGACTGGAGGTTCCCATTCATCGACTTCGCTGTCCATGGAATTCTTCCAGAAGGCCCGAAAGAAGCCGTCTCTGTCAGAAGGTGTTCCCTTTAATTTTATTATGATACAGCTACTAAAACGTTGTACCGACGTTCCTACGATGGACTTCTCCTTCGATGTCTATCCAACGAAGAAGCAGCCGAAGCCCTTCAGGAAGCTCATGACGGGACTTGCGGGGCTCATCAACCTGGTCCTAAGTTGTAGGATCGACTACGACACATGGGTTACTACTGGCCAACCATGGCAGCCGACGCCGTCGACTATGCTAAAAAGTGTCATGCTTGCCAGCTTCACGCCAACTTTATCCATACACCATCGGAACTACTACATCCTACGGTCGCCTCTTGGCCCTTCGAAGCTTGGGGCATGGACATTGTGGGACCTATTACCTCTCCTTCATCGAGGGGACACCGCTTCATCCTAGCCATCACCGACTACTTCTCCAAATGGGCAGAAGCAGTTCCACTAACGGAAGTGAAAAGCTCTAGGGTAATCAGCTTCATCAAGCATCATGTTATCTACCGTTTCGGGGTACCCCATAGGATTATCCACGAAAATGGTCCACAGTTCATCAGCCATGTTTTTAGCAGATTCTGTGACAAGAATCGTATTCAGAATGTGGCATCAACCGCCTACAATCTGGCAGCGAACGGATTGGTTGAGGCTTTTAACAAGACTATCGTCAGGCTACTCAAAAAGGTCGTGTCATCCAACAAATGCGACTGGGATGAAAAGCTCGGCGAATGCCTTTGGGCCTACCGTACAACGGTACGGACTCCGACGGGCAAAACACCATTCTCCTTTGTCTATGGGAACAAAACGGTACTGCCTCTCGAAATCCAGATACCCTCACTCCGTATAGCGATCACAAACCAATTGACAAAAGAAGACAATCAGCGTCGCCGTCTGTGAGAATTGGAGGCACTTGACGAAAAATGTCTCTTAGCTCAGCAGCGTATTAAACTCTATCATGCCCGTATATCACAGGGTTTCAACAAAAAGGTCAAGTATAGGACTTTCCAAGCAAGCGACCTGGTCCTGGCAGTCAGGAGGTCGATGGTGTTGACTCATAAAACACCAAAAAAGTTCGAGCCCAAGTAGGAGGGACCTTTCATCATAGAGACGGTATACTCAAACGGTGCTTACCGCCTCGCCCGACCAAACGGAGACTTGTTCATGATGCCCATTAACGGCAAGTTCCTAAAAAGGTACTACTCTTGACATCTTTCAGATATGTACTTCCATCTCTACCTAACAAGGGAATCAGTGGACCTGATCATCAGAGCTCATATACACCTCCCTTTCACAAAATCTTATGCTTTCGGAACTGAGTTGTTTCGTGGCATTCTATCTCCAGTGGAAGAACAACCACGTCCACATTATCTCTGAGTTGCTCCTCTACACCCTATAAAGCGAAATCTTATACTACGTAGGATTGTGCTACTTATCATGGTTACCATATCCACATTAGCTCTGAGTAAATATCATGTACAGACAACTCCCACGTTGTCGTACATCGATCGCAGAACTTCCATGTCCATATTACCTCTGAGTAGTTCTGCGTATCCCCCCAGAGTCACTCCTACAACGTCCATAACACCTCTGAGTAGGAAGATTTTGTCATTTAAACCCCATATTTGCTACGTCCATATTACCTCTGAGCAAACATGTCGGTCCTCTCCAACTTATTATCTATACCTAAAAACCAAGGTGCGCAAAAGATAATAGGTCCA
The DNA here is from genome assembly GCA_029216955.1 of Iris pallida. Classification (NCBI taxonomy): domain Eukaryota; kingdom Viridiplantae; phylum Streptophyta; class Magnoliopsida; order Asparagales; family Iridaceae; genus Iris; species Iris pallida. The sequence continues at coordinate 3,936 of JANAVB010004009.1, read as the reverse complement.
CACAAATCACTAGTTCGTGACAGTAAAGATGAACACACCAAAAAATTCTTTATTTTGCATTTAAAAGTAAAGGATTACATCCCCAGCAAAGTTGCCAAAAAAAAAAGAAAAAAAAAGAAAAAGAAAAAAAGACTATAATCCCTAAGCATAATTGGGATTGGCAGAAAGCTCTTCGATCCGATGCTTCAAGTCTTCAGTCCGAGTCCCCACGGTCGCCAAGACTCGGCGTTCAGCTTCTTGACGCATTACCTCCACAGCCTCAGGAGCAGTATCGTTCTCGTACTTGGCGTCCAACTCTTGCTGCTGGCAAGTCAGAGAAAGAAGATGGCAGGTAAAAGTTGCTTCTTTCTCCTTGGATGCTACGTGCTCAGCCTGGGCTCGCTCAGCATCTAGTAAAAGTTGGGCTCGCTGGTCTTCAAGGAGGCAAATCTTGGCAGTAACCTCTGCTATACTAGCATCCAATGCGGCCCGCAGCTCCACCTTCTTCTGCGTGGACTGAGATAGTCTCTCCGCCGCAGCCTCAGCATCGGCCACCTCGCAGTCCCAGATGGCCACCGTGGCCTGATAAGATGACACAACTTCAGCTATCAATTTCTCCTTTTCTGCTTCTATCAGAGCAGAAAAATTATTTCGTCGAATACTAAGTTCGGAAAGGTGCTGTTCAAGCTCAGCCACCGACGCCTCCAGAATCTCAGCCATATGATCATGGCCCCGGTGGGAATGTATCAGACCTATGTAAGGGAGCGCCATGGCTTTCGCCGTCGTGAAACTCCCGTTCGCATTCAGCACTGTCGATACGCCTTTCTGCATCATCTTATATACCGCCTCAACAGCGAACTGCATATATTCATCCGCGCATGCCAACACCTGAGGCGTCATAACAGGCATTGGAGGAGCTATCGTGGAGGTTGAGAAACATCCCCCGACGAGCCGCAGAGCCGGAACCTCAATGTCAGTAGGTTCTTTCCCATCAGTAGTACGGATTTCGTTGCTAGCTGAGGAAGCTAGAGAGGGACGCAACACTGTCCCCCAAGTGGAGGGAGCAGGAGGTGTGTCCTCCATCACGGGGCCCTTGCCTTTATTAGAGTCAATGGCGGATGATCCTCCGACATCCGGGTTGATGGTATTATTCCCGGCCGGGGCAGGGCGGCTCTCCCTTTCGTTCGAAGCGACAAGGTTCGCCCCTGACAGTTCAACCTCCCTCGGAGCCGGGCTCGAAAAATGAATCTCATCACCCGCATCAGTTCCCCCTACAGAGACGGGTGTAGGGCTCGGCAGTGGCGCTGACCCTACCGCATTAACCTCCACTTCCGAGGCAGGGGTAGGGTTCGGCCACGAGGCCTCGTGTACGACCAGTGCCTCGTTACCACAACCAGGAAAAAGCCTGACCTGCAAATTCTTGTCGGAGACGTCCCCGCTAAATGCAATCTCTCTGGAAGCTGGGTCAACATCTTACTGCAAGCCATCGTCAGAAGAAGACAAGCTCCACACTTCCTCCTCGTCTGGAAGGACTTTTCTACAACTTCTTTTGGGGCTCCGACGCTTTTAGGTACCCCCTTAACAGTCGGTTCTACTCCCGGTCGAGGCTCCATGCCGCCCTTCTGATGGACCGACCAAGAGACCTCAGCAACCTGAGGTGCTAGTACATCTTCAGCTTTTCTTCTAACATAATCTGGAGACACCGAAATCTACACAGAAGTGACATCATCAGCGCTCTCCTCCCTGAGAGATGCTGTAATTGGAGGAATGCGCTCGTCGGAAGAGCTCACCACCTCCTTCGGCCTACTAATACTCGGTTTCGAAGCCCCATATTTCTTCTTCGACACCTTCTACAAAAAGGAGGACATAAGTCACAGAAATCAAAGAATAAACCAGACTATGTGGGATGTCTTTACCTCTGCGGGAGCTGATTCTGTTGGTATTACAGGTGGCACTTCCGGAGCTCCTACCTTGGGAGTCGTTGCCTTCCTCGGCCTCTTCGGCGTAGACGAACCAGCCTCCGCGTCAGCTCGCCTCTTTCCAGCTGGGGGCTCTTCCTGAGTACCCCCTGTTAATGCTGCAGTGGCAGCCCGATAACCTACAACCTCTGGTGGACAATATGACCGGGCCACCGCCAGCATATTGTTCGTTGCCTCTAGCTGAGTGCCAACAATGAAACTAGTCTCCCTGTCATATTCAGAGGACATGGTACTCATGGCGTAATACAGCTTTACAGCCGAATACAAGATCTGCGGCCGAGGGTTGGGAACTGGCATAGTAAAACGAACTCCAGTACATCCGGTATTGTAATATTGCCAACCCCAGGCTCCATCCAGTAAACTCCCGACAATCCCAAGACTATTACTGGGGTTCCTTAACATTAGCTGGGTGTAGCCCAAATGACGTACAAACCGGCTCGGCAAATACGACTCCAGATAACACCTATTCTTGTTGCGGTAGACCAAATCGGAAGGCCGAATACTCTACAACCAGCGAAACCCCTATGTCGGCAGGGCGATCGCATCCTCACCGGAGTCTTTCAATTCTTGGTCAGCCTCGAAATCTATGAAGTCAAAACAGACCTTGGTGATCTCCCACCCCTGAAGGTAAGTCAAACCCTCCTACAGACAGGGACACCGGTGTGCAGCCACTTCCTCTTATAGAAGCGACGGATAAAGGCGTCACCTTCAACATGATCATCTTTAGGGCCTGGGCTCATCACATTTGGATGATGTAGAATCAACCATCCCATCAGATAATGGAACGGTAGCTCAGCTCGGAGAAAGTTGTCTTTCTTGCCCCTCTCATGGACCACATCGTCAGCAAAATCTCTCAAACCCCATAGCAGGTTACACACCATCGTAGGAAGGAGAGCCAGAGGGCGACCAAAACCAGTTTTACCATAGGCAAAATGAGGTTCATGCTCACTCTCTCTACAGATCCAGATCCGCTCGAGAATACATAGTCTCGGAGCCATATCATCAAGTATGCAGTCAACACTGCCTTGGAAGACATCCGGTGCACACAATGCCAGAAATAACTGTATACGTCGTCACTGCTATCATTTGAACGAGGAGTCTTCTCGCCTAGTCGGCTTATGTCGGAGGTCACCTCCGTGTGACTCAGTCCCTATGGAGTCACAAACCGAATCTTGGAAGAGTCCGTCAGGTCATGCTTGAAGACATAATCCCTCCAAGCAGTTACATGGGGCTGTGACCCGCCCTTATCCCTCTGTTGCATCAGATAATGGTGGCTCGCCACCTCCTTGAAAATAGCTATCATCTCTGAGTCCTTGTCTTCCAGAACTTGGATCTCTTAATTTCTCAAAAAATACTCCTCACACGGCTCCGAGCCCCAGGGAAGCTTAGACACCTCATACATCTCATGGAGGGTCAATCCCAACTCCCCCATCGGAGTAAAGAAAGTGCCAGTCTGGGTGTTGAACATTTCCAGGAGAGCAAGAAACATATGACGATTAAGGTCGACACCTGCTTGGGTGTCACGAAGAGCAGCGGTCAGCCCAATCGCTTTTAGCTCAGTCTTAAACTTTGTCAAAACCTAAAAGGTCAGCTCGTCCCACTTTGACACGTGGTGACACCAGCCCTCAACCCGAAAACCTTCTTTTGGGTACATAACCTTCGATGTTAGCATCCGACTTGCAAAGGTCGAAGCACCAAAGGCGAAGGTGTCAGGGGAACATCACTATAAATGCTCCCAGGGTATAAAGTTCGGCAATGGTACGAGGTCCCGGCTCGCGAGGAGGCCAAGGTATCCCTTTGATTCAAAGTAACATCAATACGAAGGGTACCCCCCACTGCCCCTCCTTAAGAAGGAGTAATTCCCATGGCATCCTCCTCTTGGAAGCCAAATGATAGAAAGCTGTCAGTGGCAATTGACGCTCAAACTGCCATATGTACAGGGCTATGCCCTTTGCCGTGAACAACTAGTCTTCCTTGA
>JANAVB010004008.1:0-62516 GCA_029216955.1 Iris pallida | reverse complement strand
CGGCCAGTGAAGAGGCCTCGTCTTCGAATCCTCCGATGGATTCACTCTTTTCCTCGGTCCAATCGGCCGACAGCACATATAAAGTTTTTCTTTGAAACTCATAATCAATCCTTATTATGGTATGTAGATTTCTCGGTTCGCAAGATATGCATTGGCACCCCGATTAAATGGACTGTATTTCCTGAACACCGTCCATTCTTTGAGGCAATAGGGTTGCACAAACTTGTCACCCACCAATATCCTATCTCCACTAATGCCATTCGTCTATTTTATTACAATCTTACTTTGAACACTTTTGCTGTAAGAAGTCGTATCGGTGGTATTACTATCGAGTTCAATGATGTCCTTTTATCAGAAATCCTTGGTTTCCCTAACGAAGGTGCCCCGCTTGATTATATTACGGAATTTGATTTTCTCGCAGGCACAGCTTTAAGCAGTTTCAAGAACGAACTCTGTTCTCCTGTCCATGTTCGTTATGGCAAGTTCATTGCAGCTAACTTGAACTTACTTAACTATGAATTGCATCGCATCATCTACTCCACACTCTTACCCAAATCCACTTTGAAAGATGATGTTACCACCCTTGAACTGTCTGCCCTTTATCACATTCGTAAGGGTATTCATTTTTCTGTCCCGAAGACTATTATTTAGATGATGGGACGTTGTCGAAAGGCATAGAAACCTTGCTTACACGATGATTATTCCAATCATCTTTCAGCATTTCTATATTGACTTATCCACGTGTGCTCTTGAGTCTGAGCCCAAGTATGTTCAGCTATCTCGTCGCAGCGCAGCTGTCCCTACTGCTCTACCTCCTCAGGACTTCCCTATGTCTTATGAGGGTGTCCATCAGCATCTCTTGGATTTGCGAGCATTTATTACTGACACATCTAGGGAACGCGAGTTCCGTGATGCCAGTCAGTTTCAGGCTCTCGCCAATTCCTTTGTCGATCTCTATTTTGCTCAGACTGGTCATCTGCCAGTTCTCTTCTCCGAGATCCAGTTGTATCAGGATACCGCTATAAGGATGAGGCGGTCTGTCATCTCTTTCAGCCCGGTAATGCATATAATTGGTAACGTAGCTCTGGTGCTACTCTACACCCTTTTGGAGCTGGTCTATCTGGATATGGTGGCACTACTGGCACTGACGATGATGATGACTCTGAGGACTTTTGATCTAGATGTGATACATTTTGTCTATATGTCGTTCAGTTAAACTCTTATTTTGTTCATGTTTACTTGGAAATGCTCCGACATTCCAAGAATAGCACTTTATTTCTATTTTGCACTGAGACATTATTTGCTGCGATGTATTGTGGAACTTTTTTTATGCTTTTCTTTAGCATGTTTCTCTATTTCAGTTTGGACTGTTATCTATCCTTCTGCATTTATGTGTAGAATTTTTTATCTTATGCTTCAATATATAAACTGCCTGTGAAATACATGTTTATCCATATATTTTCTTGTATTTCTTCAAACGTTTGTTTCTTATGCTTAAATTGCGGGGGAGCTTCTCTCTTTGTAATTATTTTGCTAAGTGACAATGGGGGAGAAATAGGATCTAACATCTTTTGTAGGATAATACAGGAATTTAATTTTTCTTTAAGGATACAGTACAGTACCATTGCTGAACAAGTACAATTTTGATTTCAAGTACAAATCAAAGATCGTGATGTTATATCGGTCAAGGTTTGTCAATTATCAAAATAGGAGAGATTGTTGGCCCATTGGTCATGGTCGAACCTGATTTTAATAATTGATCTAACCCTGTCCCGATATAAGGGCTTCTTGGACATTTGCTGAGACGTTCTACCATTCTGTTCAAGACTGAAGTTGATTTTTCGTATGGGTCATATTTCATATTCAATATAATTTTCATATTTATTGAGTTTAGGAATACTTTGTACACTAAGTCGTACTGGCAAATAGGTTATCCTAAAATGTTTTCAAAAATATCATATGTTTTGAAAATAGCCCATTTTTTTACAAAAGCTCCTAACTGCTTAAACTTTTCAATAAGCCAAAACTCAAAATCAGTTTTACTAAATGTCACAAAAATCAGATTTGGCCCTAGCAGAATTCGGCCAGAGTTCGACCCGAATTCGGCCAGAGTTCGTTTAGTGTAGTTTGATTTTTGAACTTGGTCCTCCTGTAGTTACGGATGCAACGACTTTTGTCGAGATTCTCTCAAAGAGTTCTGCCCGAATTCTGTCAGAATTCTGACTTTAAAAACCTATAAATATAGAAGAATTTCACTCATTTCAACACACACCTGCTTAATCGTCTTCCAAAGTGTTCTGAGCTACTCATTTTCAAATTCTAAGCCAGTTACAATCCTCTAGTCGATTTGCCAGTGCGGTACGGTCTAGAAGTTTCAGAGAGATTGTAATCAGAGGCTTGATTGAAGAAAGACACTACACAATTGAAGTTGGTCGAGTACTTCGTATCAAAGCTCGTATTGTAGAAGTTGCAAGGACTTCGTATGAAAACTTGCGATATTTTCCAATAGTGGATTCAACTGGAAGATAGAGTTCTTCCGACTGGAATAGTCCTCATAAGAGGGAAACCAGTATACATTTTCGTCTTTGCGTTTGCTTTCTGATCTCTGCCTTTTCATTACTTGATGATATATATTGTGATCTTGTTGCTAACATTTTTAATTAGCTAAATTTTGCTGCCTACTCTATTCACCCCTCCCCCTAGAGTATTGTACTTTACAATTTGTTCCTACATAATTCAATCTCATCCACCCATAAAGAAAACCAAGAAACCAATGGATAAAAGGACGTCAGAACCAAAAAACCAATGGACAAAAGCTAGTATCGAATACTATCCATGAAAATATCTATAATAAAAAATATCTTCGAACATTATACCGACGGTATAGACCAATAACCGTCGATATGCCAGTCAGGTAGCCAATTCCCAATTTTGGGAAAAATCTAAGATTTTGTTTTATGTACAGGTCCTAGCATGAGTCTATGACAATTCCAAAGGGTAAAATACAAATCGTTGGTAGTTTGAAATAACATGGTCATCAAAACTTAATAAATCAGAAGTATCACACGATATGACAATCAAGAAAACCGAAAAAATTCAATTAATAGTAAATGCTTGCTATATGTATACGAATACTAATACTATGAGACGAATCTCACAATTCTTCCCTCTATAGAAAAATTTTGTCCTCAGAACTTCAGTAAGGCAAGCAAGACATGCTATAAAATCCAATAAATATAGTATCAGGAACAAGACAAAAACTCTTATAACCATAAAATCCAAGTTAATAATATATAGAAAATACAAAATAACTAACATACTACTCAGATACATACATAATAATCACACACAAGCTAAGGATAAGACACTAGGTACACAAATAAGTATACCTCACGAATCAAATAATATAGGTAATGAGCTCGGATTGTCCAGGTTCTTGAGAAATTCTACCTCCGATCCAAAATAGATAAGGACCTCTCATCATATGATAGGTCAGTACCAACGACTAGCTCAGAATGATTCAATATCTAGCTCGGATCAGGAATATACCAACGTAACTAAGATACATGAAATACATCATGTACCTCGTGTAGCGACAACGAAAGAGCAAGACGGTAACAAATATCCCCCACTCGCTCAAGAATATAGAATGACCCAATAAATCTAGGATTAAGCTTTTCATACTCCAAATCTGATAGCTCCATGGTAAGCAAGATTCAAAAAACTGGGGTTATCGACAGAGAACCAAGATATCGTCGATGATGATCTGCCAATGATACTGACGATCCTAAGCCATTCTAAGATGCTCTCTGATCTACTTGACTACCCTAATTCACTGAACACTCAACTCTAGACTAAGCATCTACCTCTCTCCAATGTCATCCTATTCGTAGGGTAACATGTATCTCCTGCCACAAAAAGCCTCAAAAGGTGTTATCTGAAAGCTCACCTGGAAGCTGGTGTTATATGAGATCTCCACTAATTGCAAGTGATCATCCCAAGAGCCACCAAAGTTTAGAGTACACGATCGAAATATATCCTCAAAAGTCTGAATCTGGTGCTTTGACTAACCATCTGTTTGAGGATGGTATGATAAACTAAACCTCAAATGGGTACCCAAACTCTGCTGAAGACTCTGCTAGAAATATGAAGTGAATCAAGAATCCATATCCAAAACTATGCTAACTGGCACTCTATGCAATCTAACAATATGCCTTTGATACATCTCGGCTAACTACTTTGTAGACTGCCAAAAATTTAGCCGGTATCTGATGCTCAGCCTTGACATGCTGGAGCAATAAATACCGAGGGATAAATTATTTTTTCTCCTCTACATACCATTCTACCATAAGTGCTAACGAATATCATTGTACATCTTCATCCCTCATAGATGAACAAAATACTGAGATGTGGGCCTCTGACATGATCTTTTCCGGATATCTCCACTTAAGAAACAAAGATGACTCATAAACTGGATTGTCCCTTCCTCATGGATGCATAACTCTGCTATGCACCCTGCCACACACTCTGTTCTGAGTCGTTGAATCTTGGCATCACCTGACTGCGCTGCTCTGATCCTCATGACAAAAGTAGACTGAACCTGCGACCTACCATCAATACTACATCATAAGGTAGTACTACCTTAATGCCCATCTCTTAAGATCCTCCAGGATGTGATGCTGCTCCGTCAAGGGTAAGCTCTGAGTCTCTTGCTCAAGGCGACTGCTTTAACCACTATTTTAAAAATTTCCAAAAATTTAGGTTTACTTTCAAATATCATTTTAGAAATAACTTCTTTTGAATTTATATTACTAGAATTTTATGAAATAAGTGATATTATTATATAATTTTGGATTTCAAAAGTAGGATTAGAAAATATGTTGAAAATCATAATTAATTATTTTTTACTAATAAATGGAATTTAAGAAAAATGTGTTATTAATTTTTTTATTTTTTACTAATAAATGGAATTTAAGAAAAATGAGTTATTAATTTTTTTAGGCTAAATTTCAACTTGATACCCTCAACTATCCATGTTTTGTAACTTGATACCCTAAACTTTTAAAATAGTTAACTTAATACCATCAACTATTGAATATTTTCAACTTCATACCCTAAAATCCAAAAATTCCAAAAATACCCTTGCCCCCCCTTCCTCCCTCTCCGGCGTCCCCCCCTCCCTCTCCGGCGTTCCCCCCTCCGGCGTCCCCCCCTCTCCCCCCGGCGGGGCGGAGCGGCAGCAGCGGCGGCCGGAGCAGCAGCGGCGGCGCGTGCAGCAGCAGCAGCGCGGGCGGCACGCAGCAGCAGCGGTGGCCGGAGCAGCAGCGGCTGGAGCAGCAGCGGCGGCGCGCAGCAGTAGCGGTAGCGGCGGCGCGCGCAGCGGCGGCCGGAGAGGGAGAGGGGGGGGGGTTTGGGAAATAGAGAGAGGGAGGGAGGGCATTTTGGGAAATATATTTTTCAGGGTATCAAGTTGGCTATTTTGAAAGTTTAGGGTATCAAGTTGCAAAACATGGATAGTTGAGGGTATCAAGTTAAAATTTAGCCTTTTTTAATATAATTTTTATTTTTAAACTAATATGTATATCTTTTTTGCTATTATATCCGTATGAGGATATTGGAGAATGGATTAATTCTTTTGGATTATATCTATTGGGTGTTATGATTAATTAAAGTAATGAGTTGCTTTAGGAAACTTCTAGAAGCTTTCCAAGGTCCCTTTTCTCTCCCCTTTGCTTGGGAAGCAAGCTCCACCCTTTCTTTATAGATGCTTCTCATTTCATTTTATTCCAACAAAATTTGAGCTAATCCCAAGCACATCCGGCACCTACATCACCAACCAAACTTGTGTCCAGCCATCACCATTTGTCTGTGCATCGTATCCGTATCCATTCCATTTTATTACACATTACCTATTACAAAATACAACAAATTTCCATACCCACTATTCCCTGCCTAGTCGGCCACCAATCTCCTCCTTATCCCAACCAACTCCGGCCAACCACTCAGTGACCATCACCACCCCCTCTTTCCTACACCATAACCCTTTGTTATCCGATGACTACCGCGGCCAACCGACGACCTCTATCTCTAGCCATGGTCGTGCTCCACCATCGCAGTCTCAGTCGACCCCCTTCCCTCATCTGTCAACCACCAAGCCTCCCTCGTCGGATCCCAGTTTACTTACCCCACAACCACGACCCCCCCCCCCACTTCACCGGCCAACACCATCAGTCATCACCATTAGCAAATGCCACCACCACCACCATTCCCGGCCGACCATCACACATTATCACTACCATGGTCAACCACCATCACCTCTACTAAATTATCGGCGCCGCCAATATAACACTCCCGACCACCGCACTCATGCAGTATCACTAGAGCACCATCCAATAAGTCAATCCTGCCGCCTAAAACTTGAGCACCGCCTACCGATCTCGTGCTCGAACAGTATCCAACCCTCACTCTCCATCGTCGCCTATGCTTCCCGTTGTGTCGCGTCCCCACGTTGATAGATCTGGGCATCCAACCACTATCGCTGATCATCGACCCCCGGCTCATCGCTCCATCACGACGGCCGTCCTCCAGTACTCTCTCTCGCGAGCTCAAGAACGTTGACCCAGCCGACGCCCTCGACCACGGACCTCGACCCAGTCGCTCCAGCGACCGCTGTGATTATGGCCAGCACCACATCTGTGCTCCGGCCAAGTCGAGCTTTTCGATCCAACCATCGCATCACCCACGACCTCTGCTCTGATCTATGTGCCTCCGAGTCCCACTGCCGCGCTCCATCGAGTGGTGTCGTCGGGCTCCTTAGCAAACTTTCCTAGCTGTGGAGAGCCACTCCGGTGAGGCCTCCTCTCTAGTGATCTCTTGATCCATCCCTCTCTCACTCTCCATTATCCTCTACAATAAATTCTCTCAGTCACACTCTCTCTTTTAGTATTTATTAAGTATTTTAGTATTATTATTATTATTCTCATTAGTATTATTTTTTCTATTAATATTATTAGCATTATTACTTAAATATTGGGCTGGTGTATGGTCCATTAATAGGTTTTATTAGCATTGGGCTTTGATTTGTAAATGGTTAAATTAGATTTGGAGCTTGGACCTTGGGCCTTAGGCCCTACATATGTTTATCAATATTTTGAATTAATTGAAATTAGGCTTTTAGCCTTATATTACTTGAAATAAATCTAAATTGGGCCTTGAGCCCTATGTAGAAATTTCTATTCTTCAAATTGCACATTGTGCCCTATATAATTATTTGCTTTAGTTTTTGGGCTTTGAGCCTTACATGTCAATTTCCATTATTCAAATTGGGCTTTGGCCCTACAATAATAATTAATTAAGTTTAGACTCAATAAAAATATTGTTTGAATATTTTAATTGGGCTTAAGCCCTATATGACTTAATGGGTCTTGACCCTAAAGAAAAATAGTTTAAACTGGTCTAAAGACTATTGGTAATATTTCTATAATTTAACCATGGGCTTTGGGCCATGGATAATATTTGATCAATTATCACGACCCAGCCCCAAAATCATAGGACTAAGCTAAGTGGCAATGGCTAGCAACACATCTCCAATGAGCCAACCTATCTAACAGACCCGTTGGAGAGTACTTAAGTTGTATTACATATGTAAAAACCATAACACAAGTTACGATCACAGGGTAAAGTACTAATATCATCCATGCAGAATAATAATGACACAAAGATTACCAAGTCCCAAATAATAATATTAAAACTATCTAGCAGTAAAGAGTAACAAAAAAATGTATGAGGAAAGATACACCGTCATCACACCATGTAAATAAAGACAATATTCCACTAATAGTCTGTTAGAAATGAAATATAAATGTCATGGAAAGGTAACTAAATGAATCACGAGAAATCCTCCGAAACTATCTCGTCGTTCTGAGTAGGTAAGGCTCATGGCTCGGCTCCTGACCTTTAAACTGCTGGATAATTGTCCTCGTCAATACCTAGGAAATGACCAGGTCCTCAGGGGACATAGCAAGGTACAAGAAACAACATGCCAAAGTAACAGTAAAGAGAGTAAAAATACATAAGGATAACTATAATAACCATCTAAGTGAAATGCAGGTGAGAATACTTTCCAGATATCATGACTAAAATACCGTTTCATGGGACCAAGAGCATATGTGTCATAGTACGAAAGCTCTATTACAGAGACAATAGTAAATGAGTAAGGTAACAACCAAGTCCCGGCTATAGAGATGAGGTTAAGCATGTCAAGGTAGTCTGATATTACGGTAATGTTCTTCCCACCCCATGGTGTAGGTCTATCCAGTCGAGTCATGTCAAGTCAAGTAAAATCTCAAGAGCAAGTATCAAATCATATATCCTATCACAAAGTACGTAACCATGTATTATCTCACGTATGACTCCATATCATGTTTGTGTCAGTGTCCTAAGGTTTATCGTGTCAAATGAAATACGAATATACATGCAACGTCATGTCTAGTATCGATACCCGATATCTACATACTAATATCGGTACCCGAATATAAATCTGACGCTAAGTATCAACTAGTATCCTACGTCCACAATACCTAAAACCAAGAAATTAATAATCAATAAATTAAAAAAGTACAACACATATATAAAACTTTGGCAATGTACACTTGTTTGAATCTTCCAAGTGAGCATACAAAGGTTCGACTTCAATACTCCCAATCAAATAGTTACGAACTCCTAAAATACAGTAATAACTACCAATCGACTATGGTACTAATGTATTTGACACACCAACCATATCAATTCCATCTATGATCTAAACTAGCTCATAATGTAACTAGTCTAGTCTAAAACCAAGTTTAGACATTATATACCTTATAGGTAACATGCTACACCATTAAACAACTATATTTATAATCACAAAATATGATATAATCCTGGAAATAAATATGAAAAATAATTTTAAACATAATTTATTTATATCACCTACAAAAAATATAGTAACTAGTTAACATATTCAATTACTGCGCATGATTGCCCAAATTTCGGTTTGAATGAAATGATCTAATCATTCAAAGATAATAAGTTTATATTATAAAATATTACACAAATGTAATAAATATTCAGATATTAAATCATGAGGATTCATTGTAACTTGGTGCACAAAACCTAGCATGTCAATCTATGATGATTCAGTTGATTTCGGTGACAAAAACTATGAAGATTTGACAATAAGACTATATGAAACCTGATGAGCAATTTATATACATGGAAAGGGGTTTAGAGAGGGATGCTATAATGCTTACCAAGGGTGTCAGGGCTGTCATGGGACTTCGCAAAGTTGGGCGGACAACAACTATGTAGAACAAGGTTCAGCCTGGACACCTTGTCGTATAACTTGCGCCATAGACAAACGAAGTTGATCCGCGAGCTGTTTGGCTTTGAGGAAAGGTAGGGGACATATAGGAGTACATGTTAGTTGGTCTGATTGATATTTTATCATTAAAAAGTAGGTAAACAAGAGGTTGAAGATCACCAACCTGCTGATTCGGACTGACTGTTACGGCTAAAGTTTTGGCTTAGATTCGATGCTCCACAAACCAAACGAACGTTTGTGGCTCCTCGAGGGATTAGTAGGGTTGAAGTTAGGATTTCTTGGGGTTGTCGTGGAGGTGGTGGTTCAGCAAAAAGGGGTAGGAAAGCTGCTGGTTGCAAGAAGGGGGCGACGGCTTGGGTCTATATGTTATGGTCTGGTTTGGTTGATTAGGAGAGGGGCAGCTAGGTTAGGGATTTTATATATAAGGTTTTGTAGGAGGAAGGGTTAAGGTTTAAGTGAGGGTGGTTTTGGTAGGGTTTTGTAGTTTTTTTATGGCCTATCTTAAAAGATATGATTGAACCATCTTCAAAAGATTTAATGGTTCAAATATAGGAAAATAAATTTATGGAGGATTTGCACATGGGTTTAAATCAAATATGCTATACAAAAATTGATAAAAATTAATCTAAAATAGTTCCGTTAGATTCATGCAACCTAGAATAGGATCTACCACTACTAGTTGGATTAGTTTCGGGTCAGTGTGGATAGTTGGGTTCCAAAAAGCCTGAAAATGCGTCTTGTATGACTTGTGTGTATGAGTAGCACATGAGAACTCAGTTGAGTGAGATACAAGTGGCATGTGTGTGTTAGATTCATAGTAGATCAAAACCATAAGTCGGATCAAAAGATTTGATTCGAAGTTGGGTCTCTAATTTCAATTGGAAAGGACATCGGTATTACGGTAATTGTCATAATTGGTCTTATTGACCCGAAATGTTGCACAATAAAAATAGAGTTAGAGGACATATTTGAGTGGGACATGATATGTCCAAATGAAGATGGACTCCTCTAGATTATGCATATAAAATTTGTTTGAGAAATTGACAATTGTTGTGCTTCTAAAATCAAAACTATGATAAAAGGTATTAGTAGTCAAAATTGAAATTAAAATATTTAATAATAAATAATGCTATTAAATATATAAAAATAAATCCCAAAATTCAGAGGACTTACATCAATTATTTGATTTGGGCTTGTATTCAATTAATATTTAGCCTTAGCCTTCAAAATAATACTTTCTAAATAGTATTTTTGGCTAAATATTATTAGCTATATTTTGATTAATTTTTTCGATCATGACTAATTAAATAATTTCTTTCCTTTATAAATTCGGTCTTCTATCTCTATCCCGATAATCATGACGAACTCGGATTGTATATTCTATATATCAAACTAGGCTATTTGGACTATTCCGGACTCAATAGAATTATTTGATCCATCACTTAGTACTATCTTGGGGAGTATAGCATTTGTACCTATTCTGTGTCGATACGTTTGTGTCGCACACGTCTTTTTCAACTAATTGAGGCAAGTACTCTACACCTATGTTATCCATTTCTTAAACATTTGCTATAAATGCTCGCGTGTTGTTAGCATACCATGTTTTGCTACACTTTTAGCTTACACATAGTACTCATTATTTATATGTCATGATTTTATGACTTCATGATCATTATGAATGTACTTCGTGACTTATGAATATGGCTTGTGATTTTTTGATCATTTCATGTCGTGACTTGTTTATTAGTACTAGTCGGACAGAGAAAATGCCTTAGTATACCTGTGGGCTACCCAGAACTATCCCAGTTGTCTTATGTGCCTAATAGCAGGCGTACATCACACGTGCATCGTGCCGAATCTTACCCCTACCGCCCATATATGGAACATGATATTTCAAACACAGAATAAATATTTCTTTTAAATTCATAATGTCATGATTAGCCATGATTAGCATGCCATTATTTGTCATTAGTTATTCCTTTACGTGCTTTTACTTCCTAGATTGTTACTTGTCTTCGCTTACGTTGTTTCTATAATTTCTATATTTCATTCCATTTTTAGCTGTCACTACCACTTTTCCAAATAGGGATAATTTTGTCATTTCATACCATATAATATTGTGCATATTCATTTACTTATATTGAGTTAGTGGCTAGCAAGTTTGTTAGACTTGTATTAGTAAACCAATTAGATTAGACATGACATTAGATTCCAATAATTAGCATGACATGACTCATGGACCAACATATTGGAGTAGGCCCAATTAGACCCATTTAGTCATGCCATTTAATAAAATAGAGATTAGCTATTTACCAATTTAGGATTAGAGACTTTTATGTATTAATTAGCTCTCATGACGAGTTTAGGGGGCACATTAGACATTTTTGATTGGCATGAACAACCCTAGTAGTGGCCGGCCACAAATAGGAGGGACTTTCATTCTCTACCTTCACTCCATTGTGTCATTTCTTCTCAATTTGATGTTCTTTGTCAAATTGATCCATCCTCCACCAATTTCTTTCAATTTCCACTCAAATTCTCTTCCATTACTCTCATTCTCATCATTTGAAGGAGCTTAGGATCTTGGAGGCTAGGAGCACTAGAAGATGAGTCCAATTGCTAGGAGCTTCGTGTTCGGATCGTGTCCATTTGGCTTTTTCATTGGAAATCCATCTCCCAATAGATATACATCATATTTTTCTCCCTAATTAGGTTGTAATTGTTCAATTTGACCCTTATAAATTCACCCATGGACTATGACTACCAATAGGAGGAATAATTAGGCTCGAATTACTCTCTATGTGAATGTTATGTTGTGTTTTATGCCAATTTTGGAAGAATTTAGAGATTGGTGCACCAAGTGTTTATCATTTGGTTATCTAGATCTATTTATAATAGATTTGCTTGAGTGTCCTCTAAATTTTTGTCCACAATTGGATACGAGTAGGCTGTATCATGATACGGTAGGACACAAAGTCATTTTGGGG
Organism: Iris pallida; assembly: GCA_029216955.1. Lineage (NCBI taxonomy): Eukaryota > Viridiplantae > Streptophyta > Magnoliopsida > Asparagales > Iridaceae > Iris > Iris pallida. The sequence goes on along the minus strand of JANAVB010004008.1, from coordinate 50,168 downwards.
TTTTTTCCTTCCGACACTTGTGGCACACATATCAAATTCACATGACACTTGACACTAACTATGTAGTGCTCTAATTAGGTTCATATATATATATATATATATATATATATATATATATATATATATATATATATATATATATATATATATATATATATATATATTAGACTTGCTCATGTGAATTGGTATGATTCAGACAAGGTTGGTATAGGTATATGTAGAAGCATGAAAAATACTAAAAAAAAGGCGCATAGATTTCGTGCTCCTAACAATATAAATGTTCCTAAGTTAAACTATCAGCTAAAGAACTTGGAACTTCTAAACACTACAAGAAAAAAAGTGCTTTCTTGATGGTTAATACCCGTTAAGAAAGGGTTATCTTGACGGTTGTGGATCTGTCAAGTAGGCCAGAGTCAAGAAAAGTCCTCACTTTTCTTGACGGTCTATGACAGGACTTTTCTTGATGGTATTAATCGTCATATAAAATATATTTTTTGACCGTTTTTAGCTGTCAATAAATCAATTTTGAAAAACTGTTAATGTAGTTGGAAACTTTTCTTGACTCCGACTTAGATGACGGTTAGAAACAATCAATGAAAGGTCCTTCTACAACATGATTAGTTAATTGTTGACGTTTTATAACCGTCAAGAGAAGCTAAATTTTGTATAGCCAAAATTATATTTATAATATATATTATGAATCAAATACACACATAATACCAATAATCCAGTTAACTATAAAATCAAAATTTTATATTATTAAACTGTATACTGTTCATACACCACAAACTTTCAACATACATCCAACACTGTCCAACTACAAACATATCCAACCAAAGTATGTAGTTTTTATACATCTTAAGCATCCAAAACTGATAATTATACAAATAAAACCAAAATAGGTAGAGAACCCCGGCCGGAGCACATCCGTCCCATATTCACAGCACCTTCATTTTCTATGTAGTTCTAGCTAGAAGAAGAGAAATATATTTAATCATTTATGTGCACATGTTTGTATACATTGATAACTGAGAACAAAATAAAATAATTTAATTAGTATGTGTTTGTATAAACTGATATAAACCGTATCAGAGAACATGTTTAATTTTTTTTTAGCATGTATGACCTATGTCAATGAAAAAATTAAAAAACAATTATATCAGCATCAAAGAATCTGAATATATTTGAACATATACACTAAAAAGTATGATCTAAGAGTTTACCAGCTACTTGCCTAGGGCATACTTCTAAGCCATAAATACCCAACAATCAGCACTTCATCAGAGCCTCAACCTTCCAGAATTTTATGTCATTGTGTTATCATTGCACAAGACACGTCTCAAAAATCATTTTCTACACAGACATAGTAGTCGACACATATTGCACAAGACACAAACATCTCAAAATACCTAAGAGTGTGCAAAAATTTGTATCATTTCTGTCACTATGTTCGTATTGCATCGTGTTCGTACAACACACACTGTAACATTATGATTTAATTTTCTGGGTAGCAAAATGTTACAAGAAAAACATGCATCTTATTTGGTTTGCCACTAGCAATACTAGACCAAAGCATTATAAACAGCCATCATCATACATGTTGGGATTCACTCATATGTGGTATGCACTAAGCATTTAAAACTAGAAGAGAATATAACTCTTTGCGTTTTATTTCTTGTAATCTGTTAAGATTGGTTCATTCTGTAATTGCAATTTCTATCAGATATTTTTAGATAGGTACACTAATAGTCAACTATGTTGTACAATATCGACACAGACACATACATGGAGGACACCATTTTGCCATGTCCATGCAACATAGGAGACATGCTATAAGATTCTTAATATACATCATATTTGACTAAATATAACACTATACCATTATGCACCGTATCACCTGATATAGTCTGTTATATCAATCAATATCTCATCTTGATATGTTTTCGCTTTTCTGTTTGAAACAGCCCCTGGTATGTGTAGAAGCATGGAATTTCTGGACCAGAAATCCTATGCGCCTAAACATCACATGCGCCAGGGAGCTCAGACGAAGTACTTGGCACAGCAAAGCATAGACATTAAAAGAAGATTTTTATTTCGTATAAAGTCTGTTACATGTCTTAAAAAGAGCTGTACAAAGGAGAATTTCTACAAAGAAAAGACCTTAAGTCTACAGCTAGGCGCAGCAACCACCGTGCGCTCTCAAACAGGCGCATCTTGCCGTGCACTCTCAAAATAAGCGCATCTCGTCATGCACCCTCAAACAGGCGCATTCCACCATGCGCTCTCAGCCAGGCGCATCTCTTCAGTAGCTCAGTTATGTGCATCCCTTCAGCAGCTCAGTTATGTGTATCCTCAGTTATGTGCATCCCTTCAGCAGCTCAGTTATGTGCATTCCTTCAACAGCTCAGTTATGTGTCGCCCTTCAGTGCCCCACAGGCACATCGTAAAGTCTCAGCATATGCGCCATTAAATGCTTCGACTAATGAAGCATTTATCGAGCAGAACGAGGATGGACAACCAACCCTCTAGCTGGTGGAAGAGCTCTCCGCAATTGATCTGCGGCAAAAGAAGGCTTTCAACACAACCAGAGTGGGCAATACCTACTCTGACAGAAGAAAGAGCCTCCAAAGCCGCAGCACCGCAATTCAGATCTGCGGCTCTTTCAGCATAACGGAGACGAGGCTCGAGCATCCCGATCTTTGGATGCAATAGGCACCTTCTGCCTGCCTCAGAAGCCCTCGACTCCGACTTTTCGATGTAACAGTCACCTTCAAGTGCACCAATGAAGACAATGCGTCGCATCTTCACCCTCGGGGGCATCTCGTCAACAGAATGTGCTCGAGTAAACAAATTTATTTCGGGAGGACGTGAGAGAACGAGAAGCAAACCCTCTCCATGCCACTATTTATAGGCCGGGCAAATCAAACCCATGCGCCAAGTGGCTGGCTCTCCGAATCTCGTGCAATAAATTTGCATTAATGGTGATGAACCAGACGCTTCGAATTCAGCCGAGTCAAGAACGGCTATTTAAAGCACTCGAAGAACGTAAAAGTCGGGCCCATAAAGACGTGTCATGCAAAGTGGATGCGCCGGCCAGACCGCGCATCATACTGACGCGCCCATCAGCCTCATAAGGATGTACCCCCATGCGTCCCTATACGCCTAGTAGAACGTCGATCGATGCACCCACTCAACAAACCCATCACCTGTCAAAAAACATTAAATGCTAAAGTTTGACAGAGTTGGCAGCACGTCCCCCGAGGACCGAACAGTTGACAGCTTTTTCAGAAAATGAAGCGTCGCCGACGTCAGCATCATCATTACTCCCTCCGGCGGTTACAAGCCACGTGGCCGCCCAACCATCTCGCATGCACCTCCGCAGCCATGCGCCTAAATCTCTGCATGCGCCTCAAAAGCCATACGCCTCAGACTTTTCTCTGATCCCTAAAGTCAGAAGTAAAGTCACTACTGAAGCCCCGCATGCGCCTCAAAAGCCATGTGCCCCGACTGGTTCGTGACTCCTAAAGGTTACGAGCCAAAGCCTTCTCATGCGCCCAATCCCAGGCGCATCCTATCAGATCACTCCCCAGCAAATCCGAAATCTTCGAGCCATGGACCTACGCCACGCGTCCTTTGACTTGATTCAGCCTATGAAGGGGTGCTAATCTCCCAAGATCTCAGCAACTGAAAGATCTTCTCCATTGCTACGTGTCAGCTCTGCCGCAGCCCACGACAGCAACAAGAAGAGTTCAACTCCTCAATCAGAGCGCATCGCCCATGCGCCTCCATCAGCAACCACCACATGGCGTCCCCGCGTACAGGTGCATCCTACATGCGCGTATGAGCAGCCAGTCTGCAAAGCTATAAATAGAGGGATCATCTCCTTCTAACATATACACACAGACAGAGACACATCGTACAACCATCAGCAACACATAGAGAGAGGCAGATACAGACACTCAACGTCTTCTTCCTCTCTGCAAGCTCCTGTACCTAGAGCAACCCAGATCTTCAGAGAACCGATAACCGTCGTCAGATCGTCAACGGAGTCAACGCATTACCACTCGCTCCATCAGCACAAGGGACCCAGATAAACAAAAGTGTACTCCTAGGACTACGTCTAAGTCCTACATTGTAATACTGTTCTATTTGTATTAAAATTATATCAAAAGATTTTAATGGCAAACAAGCTGGCGACTCTGCTGGGGACCTCTTTCTCCTCCACCGAGAAAGCTGTGTCACAATCCGACGACGTAAAGGAGGGCTCCTCCCACAAGACGCTGGTCGTACGCCTCAATCAACAGGCGTATGAGGAGTTCATCTCTGAAGGCAGTGCGAGTCCTTTGAAGCGGCTGCCGAAGCCGAAGAAGACTCGCCAAATCTGGGTGCACAAGGTCGACGCCTCTGGCTCTACCACCGAAGGGGATGCGCCAATACAGCCTTTCCTTCCTGTTGACGTCCTCAGCAACCAAGATGTGCCTACTGGTACAGTGTATCTCTCGGAGAAACGTGCGGCTGACCACATTCCCTACCATCTCCCTCTCAGGCGAGAAAGATGCGTCGATGGAGCAGGGGTGCAGCTAATGCCTCGCGTATCACCTCTGATGCGCCACAGAAGGCCTCTATCTTTGACAGACTCACTCGCTGTAGCGACGAGGAGAATTTGGACTCTGAGTAATATGCGCCCCAGCGGGCTAGTACGAAGAAGTTCAAGGCAGCACGGGCCATGCGCCTCAAACGTGCTATGCCGACAGCAAACCAGAAGTATACGCTCACAATCATGCACGCTGCTGATGGTAAACTGTACAAGGTCGACTCGGGTGCTTCTGTGCCGAAATTGAATCGACCTTCAAAGTCCTTGTCCCACTTGGGCGCATCTGTTGCGTTCGCAACCGAGTCGAGCAAGGCAAACCCTGTGGTCTTGAACTCCCGCGCCTCCTCTGGTTGTGAGTTTGAGGTTCGTTCAAGTCACTGTAAATGTTGTTCCCCCACTACTGATCCGAGCACCTGTTTGGTGTTGGATCAGGGGCGCAGCATTCACTTGACCACCCCGGCGCTTGGCCTTGCCATGCGCCTGATGGGGGTACGAAGGTGGCACTCTCCTCCAACGATCTGCGTAACGTGATCACTCACAAACGCCGATCAGGAGAGTCGACTGACAAGGACAATGCGCCCTTCACAGGGCACACTTATGCTGTAGTCACCATCAACTACTGTTGCAAGACAGTAGTTCCACCAAAACAGTCGGTGTTCCAGCGGCTGCAATCATCAACACCCCTCCGACGTCGTCTCGGGAAGAAGGTGCCAATAAAAGAGGAGCCAGAACTAAAGGTTGCTTCATGCAACGTAATCTCTAACTCCTCCTCAATCCGAAAAGCGACTGGTCATTCCTCGTCCTCGTCCAAAAGTCAGTCGAGGAGAACCAAGACAACTGTTCCATTCTCTGGAGTGTTTGAAGGCACTCGGGGAAGAAAGAAGATCCTGGAGAAAACTGGGGGTAGTCAGGCCCTTGTTGATCCTCCTTCTGAAGACGAAGATGTCCTCCAGAGCACAGCTGGGGTGGATCTTCATCCTGGAGACAAAGTCAGCCTCCCGGACACAGCTGGGGGTAATCAGGCCCTCGCGGATACTTCTCTCGAAGACGAAGAAGTCCTCCAAGACAGAACTGGGGGTAATCAGGCCCTCGCGGATACTTTTCCCGAAGACGAGGATGTCCTCCAAAACATAGTTAGAGGTAGCCAGGACGAAGCTCCAGGGGAAGTTTCTCCCCTACAAGAGAGCGAGGCCGAGAGTGAAGCCTCAACTGATCCATCCGACTCCAGCCGTATCATGACAGTATACATGACTGGGGGTGATACCGAGCCTGATGCGCCGCCAGCAGACCTTGTCTATCGCATGGATACCCTGGAGGGAGGACTCAAAACCCTTTCCGCCTCCATGCAAACACTGACTCAAGTGGTGTTTAAGATACGGTCAGCTTTGGCCAAGGCACCGTCTACTGGTCCTGACCCAGGGGCCAATGGAGAATCAAGTGTACCCCTTCAACAGGTATCCTTGGATACGGATCGCCGCGAAGCACCTCGGACGTCGGAGCCATCGAATGCTCAACTCCAGGCTGTACCACCTTCCCTGACTCCCAGCTCCACGAAAGACGTGGTGGAGATGATCAGGGACTTGCGCGAGTGCTTTGATTCCAAGAACAGGCAAGAGGAGCGCCAGAAGATGGGGATCCCCCAACCTTATCCCCTCGAATAGAACAAAGTGGTTTATCCTCCTAAATATAAACCATAAACTCTGACGCCGTACGATGGGAAGGACTCTCCGTGTCGCTATCTGACGTACTTCTAGTCCCAAACGGGACATCTTCCGAAGGAGGATGTACTACTTACCAGCATATTTGTCGGGGCACTGAAAGGAGTGGCGTACGACTGGTACTGCAGCCTTCCCGATAACTCTATATCTTCCTTCGATGACTTGACGTGCCTCTTCCTCGACCATTTCTACGACGGCGGGAAGGACATGACAATGGCGTCCCTCATAGAGATACGCCAGAAGGAGAAGGAAATAGTTCGAGTATTCATCGAATGCTTCCGACAGGCCTGCTTCAGAATGCCCTCGGGCATGCCAGAACATGCACTCCTCTCCTCCTGCAGCATGAACATGTTGTCTGCAGTCAAACTCTGGCTGAACTCCACTCCTCCTCCCGACTGGAGTTCCTTGATCATCGAAGCCGAAGTAGCAGAAAAGAAGGCATCCAATGCTCGCCTTCTGGGAGTTAGTTTCCCTGCCTTTGAGGACAAGGGGAAACGGCCTGCAGCCAACAACCCTGGACGAGAGATGAAGGGGAAACAGGCGTTGACTGTCAATGCCTCCAAATGTACATCAGCACCTACTCAAAAGCCTCCACTTGTACCAAGGCCAAAGGAGGTTTATTCTTTCAACGATGAAGACACCCTGCAACTCTTTGAGATACTGAAGCAGGGTGACAAGATCAAATTGCCGGACCTGAAGCATCCCGACGAAGTTGGGAAAGTGGACAATCCGAGGTACTGTTACTACCATCGATTTGTCGGACATCCAACTAAGGACTGCTACATCCTCAAAAACTACATCCAGCGCATGATCAATGCGGATGTTATCTCCGTCGACTACGAGGAGAAAACGGTCTCGGCCAACCTGGTGTCACTCCAATTTGGCACCTTGCCGCCAACCACAATGCAAGATAACGTCGTCCCCATCCCAAAGGCGACAATAGAGGTGGTCAATCTACCACCTACTCGTGACAACGTGAGTGGACTCATCCCACTCACCACATCTCGGGGAGAGGTCTTATGGGTTCACCCTGATCTCGTCTCTGAGGTTACTCAACCGGAGGTACGCTCTGCCTCCAAAACCAATGACAGAAAGATCAAGTCTTGCCACATGGTCTCTTCCTCCGTGGAAGAGGCGCTTCCTGTACAGACGCGTTCGCATCAGAACGCCCAACCTGACGAAGCTGCAGTCGAGGTGGTGCCTCCTTGTACCATCCCTGCTGTCCAGAAAGAGGGTCCATCCAAGCCTCCAGCAGCCAATAAGAAGAAGCATGTAGAGGCCCATTTCGACAAGCCTCTGCGAAAAGAGAATGCTTCGGGGCTAGCCAAGCCCCACAACTTTGACATACTGGCACAACTTGCCAGTACTCCCGCCCGCCTATCTCTGTTTGAGCTTCTTCGCCTTTCCAAGGACACTCGTGAAGCTCTCTGTGAAGCTCTCTATGAAGCTCTGAATGATGCTGAGTCCTTCATCAGTCAGGTAAAGCAGCCTGAAGACCTCCCGACTACATGTGCGTACTGTCATTGTGCGGATGAAGTTATCCCTAACATAACTTTCATCCAACAAGACATGCTGCTCAAGCACAATCGACATAATAGGCCGCTGTATTATACAGGGTATATCGGTTCTGTCAAGGTGAAGCGGATTCAGATCGATCCGGGGTCTTCTTTCATCATCATTCCGAAGACGCTGCTCTCAATACTGGGGATCCCAATGTACCGACTGGCGCCTTCCAACACAACAATCAGTGGCTTCAATGCTAGCAACAGCCAGCCGCTGGACAAAATACGGCTGAAGTGTCATATTGGTAACCTCAGAACTGAGGTCACTTGCTATGTCGTGGACGCCGATGTCAACTACAACCTCCTACTAGGTCTTTCGTAGCTGCATGAGTACATGGTGGTGCCATCCACACTCCACCAATGTATGAAATACGTGTCCACCAATGACATCATCCGGACGGAGTTCATGGACATCGACCCTTTCAAGGGGGTTGAAGCCTACTTCATTGATTTCAACTTGTACAAGTCACCTGACGAGGAGGAAGCCAATGATGCTGACGATGAAACGGAAGCGGCAACAGAGCCCGACATGGAGCCGGAGATGATTCCCGACGCTCCTTTAAAAATTTGACTTAAAGGAAAGCTACCTCAGACGTTGCCTCCCATGAACATCAAGCTACCTGGAAAAGCACCAATTGCTTCAGGTAGAATACATACTGAAGCTCCCTTGAAGATACGGCTCAAGGGAAAGCCACCTCAAACATCGGCGCCCCTTGTGGCAAAACTACAAGGGAAGGCACCAATTGCCGAAGGCGCAGTTGAGGCACCTCTGAAGGTGCGTCTTAAGGGCAAACCGTCGCAACCATCTGTCTCAACCAAGCTGCCGGAGAAGGCCCACATAGCCTTCTCGGACCCCAAGATCAAAACTGTGGTGGACTCTCCCGATCCAACCCCAGTACTCACAGATGAAGAGCTAGGGGAATATATCTCTGCCGATGTAGATGCACCCTCTCTGGATAATGTAATCCCGCAGGACAAAATCTCGTATTTCATCAATAATAGAGTGTCTTTTAATTATTCTAGTCTTCCACATTGGAATGCCATGTATACATTAGATAATGCTCTACGGTCGTTACAAACACAAATAACGACCGTCCATCATGTAAATCGAGTAGTCCCGTCCCAAGGGGTCTATTTTGTAGTACCACCGCAGAATCGAGACGAAGAATCCATCATCTTCGGCAAAGTCGAGCGTCATCAAGACCTCCCGCCACTCGAGCCAAAACCAGATACCGGCAGAATACAAGCCTATCGGTACACGGACAGGGCAAAGTACCCCATCCAAAAGATGGGTTACGACCTAAAACGCAACAAAGGCCTGAACTACGGCAAGGGTCAACGTCTTCCTCTCCAGCTTCCAACACCTAAAGGAAAGCCGCAGGACTACTATCATCGAACTCGACGGGGGGTGGGCTATGTCACGCCGCCGTCAACTCCAGAGAGTTCGGAGGCAGAAGAAGCAGAACATTCTCATTCTTCCGAAGCATCAACTTGGGATTCTGATACCAGTATCGGACCAGTCTTCAAGAAAGTGCTATCAGCCAACATGACATATGCACAATCTCAAGAAGATAAAGGCGAAGGCCAAATGCCAGAATTCTTCGAAGAAGAACCCTGGGCTCAACGCCTAGAAGAACAGTGGGAGTCTCATTTTGAATTATGCGACCCCCTACTGAAGACGAAGTCGAGCAGATAGACCTTGGAGATGGATCTTCTTCTAAACCCATCTTCATCAGCAAAAGCCTAATAGGAGAAGATCGGGAATCTTTAATCCAGCTGGCTAAAGAATATATCGATGTCTTCGCCTGGAGCTACGAAGATATGCCGGGACTTGATCCCCAGATTGCGATGCATAGGCTTAACATCTTACCTGATGCTAAGCCTATAAAGCAACAACAGCGACGTTTTCGTCCTGACATCATGAACGCTATCGATCAGAAAGTAGACAAACTCCTGATCAGCGGATTTATTCGTGAAGAACAACACTCGGATTGGGTGGCCAACGTCGTCCCTGTCCCCAAGAAGAATGGGAAGATTCGAGTCTGTATCGACTTCAGGGATCTCAACACTGCTTGCCCGAAGGATGAATTCCCGCTTCCAATCACTGACATAATGATCGACAATACATGTGGCTTCGAACGCATGTCTTTCAAGGACGGGTATTCGAGCTACAACCAGATCAAGATGTTCCCCGATGACGCAAAACACACGTCATTCAGGACTCTGAAGGGGGTCTTCTGCTACATAGTGATGCCCTTCGGCTTGAAGAACGCTGGTACCACATACCAAAGAGCTATGAGCACCATCTTCCGTCAGCATCTTCGCAAGATAGTAGAATGCTATGTTCATGACATTGCAGTCAAGAGTCGTCTCAAAGGAGATCACCTACAAGACCTTAAGACAGTCTTCGATCTCATGCGAGCGCATCAACTCAAGATGAACCCCGCTAAATCCTTCCTTGGGGTTTCTAGCGAAAAGTTCTTAGGCTTCATTATCACGGCGAAAGGTATTCATGTCGATCCCGAGAAGACCAAAGCCATCCTTGACATGGACCCTCCGAAGAACCTCCGAAAACTTCGAGGCCTGCAAGGGCGTCTGGCATACATCCGGAGGTTTATAGCAAACCTTTTCGGAAAATGTCAACCCTTCACCCAGCTCATGAAGAAGGGAGTCTCTTACGTCTGGACAGAGAAATGCCAAAAAGCTTTCGACGACATCAAGGCTTACTTAACGAGCCCGCCAGTCCTGGTGGCACCCGTCGCCGGCAAACCATTCCTCCTCTACGTCCGTGCCATGGATCATTCCCTCGACGCTTTGCTTGCTCAGAATAGCGATACAGGCTATGAGCAAGCTATCTACTACCTCAGTAGAACACTGATCGGGACCGAACACCGGTACAACCCCGTCGAAAAAGAGTGTTTGGCTTTGGTATTTGCCATCCAGAAGACTCGCCATTATGTCTCGGGCCAGACAATTCATGTCATCTCCCGAGTCAATCCACTCAGAGTTCTCATGACGAAGCCAGGGTCATTAAACTCCTGGCTAGCTACATGGGCAATCCTGCTAACGCCATACAACATGGTGTTCGTGCCACAAAAAGCCGTCAAGAGTCAGGCTCTGGCCGACTTTTTAGCTGCACACCCCATCCCAGAGTCCTCCAGACTCTATGAAGACATCCCGGATGAGGTCCAAGAATCAAACGTCACCGAAGAAAGCTCCGTCTGGCGGATATTTTTCGATGGCACTTCAAGAACAGGCCCCAAAGGCCAAATCATCGCAGGAGTGGGGGTAGTCCTAGTCTCTCTCGATCAGCTGGTCATACAGCATACCTACTCTCTTTCAAAGCCGTGCTCCAACAATGTTGCCGAGTACAACGCTCTCATCATGGGACTCCAGCTGGCGCAACAGCTGGGGGTGGATCATCTGGAAGCCTACGGCGACTCAAAACTCGTCGTTAACCAGGTCAGAGGGCAATACGAAGTTCGCCAAAGATCTGATTTCTTACCATGAAGTTGCATTGAGCATCATTTCAGCCTTCACCAAGTTCTTCATCGAACATGTACCTCGTTTACAAAATCTGGAGGCTGACGCTCTGGTTGGCCTCGCAGCCTCATTGGCAGCACCCTTCGGGACTCAACACTACGTAACGGTAGTTGGTCGAGACTTGGTCTGTCCTAAGAACAACCTATGCTCACAAATGGCCCATGCCATGTCAACGAGTGCTGATGTTAATGTCCGAGACTGGAGATTCCTATTCATCGACTTCGCTGTCTACGGAATTCTCTCGGAGGACCCGAAAGAAGCCGTCTCAGTAAGGAGGCGCTCCCTTCGATTCTATTATGATACAGCTACTAAACAGCTGTACCGACGCTGTAGGAACGAAATCGTAAAGCACAATACTCTAAGGGGGGTGAATTGAGTTAGCAGCAAAAATATGCTAATTAAAAATGTTAGCAGCAAGATCACAAAATAATAATCACAACTAAATAATGTAAAGGCCGAGATAAGAAAGCAAACGCAAAGACAGCGATGTATACTGGTTTCCCTCTGTTGAGGACTAATCCAGTCGGTAGAACTCTTGCTACCAGTTGAATCCACTATTGGCAAAACTGCAAGTTTTTTTATGAAGTCCTTGCAACTTCTACAACGCAAGCTTTGATACGAAGAACTTGTCCAACTTCAATTGTGAAGAGGTATTCTTCAATCAAGCCTTCTGATTACAATCTCTCAGAAACTTCTAGACCGCACCGCACTGGCAAATCGACTAGAGGATTGTAATTGGCTTAGGATCTGAAATTTAAAGCTCAAGAAAACTCTTTGGAAGACTGAAAGCTTTTAGATAGATAGAAGATTGAAAGTGAATGAGTGAGTTGAAATGATCGAAATCCTTCTCTATTTATAGGAATTCCAAAGACAGAATTCTGGCAGAATTCGGACAGAATTCGGGCAGAACTCGATGAGGAAATCTCGGTCAAATCCGCAACAGCAGGAGGATCAAGTTCCAGAGAATTCAAAAATCAAAACGGCTACCAACCGAACTCTGGCCGAACTTTGGCCGAGTTCTGTCAGGGTTAGGTTAGGTATTTAAAAATAGATTTTGGGGATTTTTGAATACCTTTTTGAAAAACCTTTTTGAAACTTTTGTTAATAAGAATATTTTTCAAAACAAAGGACATTTTAAAAGACATTTTGAAAACATTTTGGAATAGCCTATTTGCCAGTACGACTCGGTGTACAACGTATTTCTAGACTCAATAAAATAAAAAATACATTGCTCAAAGAAATACAGACTCGAACAGGCAAACATTACTTCGGTCTTGAACTGAGTAGATAGCTGTTCTTGATCATGTCCAAGAGTCCGATATATCCTGACTAGCTTCATATATCCAGACAGAGTTTGATCAATTATTAAAATCAGTTTGACCATGACCAATGGGCCAACAATCTTCCCCATTTTGATAATTGACAAACTATGAATGATATAATATTTAAGCTTGAAATAAAATCAAAAATGTTCATGTTCCTGTATTTTCTCAAAAGAAATATTAGATCTTTATTTTTCTCTCCCGTTGTCATTTAGCAAAATAATTGCAAAAGAGAAAAACTCCCCCGCAATCAATGCATAAATAACAAACAGTGAAGAAACACAAGAAAATAATCATGATAAATGGTAAAATATATATAAAAAATGAGAATGACATCACAGGCATGTATTTATACTCAGGAAGTTTATAATAAACAAAAAATTATTTCACAGGCAGTTTATAATAAAGAAGCAGATAAAGATGCTAAGTAAATAAACTGATGTGAACCATAAACTACGAATCTCATAAAGATAAAAAGATGTTCAGAAGACATCAATAAAATAAATCTAGTACAAGTCCTCAAAAGAAATACTGATAACAAAGTCTAAAAAGAAAAACTTGGAATGTCGGAGTATTTCCAAGTATACAGTAAATAATGTCTAAGTCTCAAAAATCAGATAACATATCACATATCCTCATCATCATCATCATCATCATGACCGGCATGTCCAGAAGGACCAGCTGCAGAGGTGCTCGCGCCAGAAGGGTGAGGAGGAGCACCAGTGTAAAACTCACCAACATAATCTCGAGGAGCACGGTCAGAACGGTACCAATCATATGCGTTACCGGGCTGAAAGTAGACATGAACAGCCTCATCCTCACAGCGGTAACCAGAGAAAGCTGGATCTCTAGGAATGGAACCGGCAGAATATCCAGTCTGGGCAAAATGAAGATCAGCTAAAGAATTTGCAATCGTCTGATAACGGGTGACGTCGCGGAACTCACGCTCACGAGCCATATCCGTCATCGAGACGTACAAATCTGAAAGGTGCTGGTGTATGCCCTCAAATGTCATAGCATACTGCTGAGAAGGTGGAGGAGGTGGAGCAGTAGCAGGGGCAGTAGGAGGAGCAGCAGCAGTCATACTGCGACGAGATAACTTGAGAAACTTGGGCTCAGGGTCTTGAGTACAAGTAGATAAGTCAATGTCAAAACACTGGAAGATGCGTGGGAGAATCATCGCATAAGAGAGATTTCTATCTCTTGCACGACAACGTCCCATCATCTGAATAATGGTCTTAGGAGCAGAAAATGGAATCCCCTTAAGAATGTGATACATAGCAGATAATCCAAGAGACGTGACATCATCCTTCTAAGTAGATTTCAGAAGGAGAGTGGAGTAAATGATACGGTACAATTCATAATTAAACAAGTTCAAGTTGTTTACCTTGAACTTTTCAGAGCGAACTCGATCAGGTGCACAGAGTTCCGCTTTGAAACTTGTAAGTGTCGTGCCGTCGGGGAAATCAAATTCAGTGATATCAACAAGCGGTTCACCTTCGTTGGGAATACCAAGGATTTTCGCTAAGATAACATCATTGAAATTGATATCTAAACCTCCAACACGAGTGCTTACATCAAACGTGTTTAATATGATATTGCAGTAGAACAGTCTAATGGCATTAGTTGCTACTGGAAAACAGAGTTTAACAAAATATTGTAACCCTAATGCCTCAAAGAAAGGTCGGTGTTCTGGAAATACAGTCCACTTGATGGGAGCGCCTGTGCATATGGATCTCATGGAAAAATCTTCATACCACAGTAGGGCTTGATCTAGGGTTTGAAAGTAAAACTCGTCGAACGCGCCATCGCTAGATTAGACTGGCAAAAAAAGAAAATCTGTGGGTGGATTCAAAGATGAACCTTCCTCACTTGGGTTGGTTGTCTTCTTCCTCTTAAAGGGGTTAAATCCCTTAGGTGCCATTTGTGCAAAATAAGTAAATAGCATAAAATTAAACGGAGGGGAAATAAGAAGTTATACCTCCCGAGATTTGAGTATGTTGTAGAGAAAGACGAACTCCACACGAATCCAAAGTTTGGATTGATTTCACCACTTAGATTGGAAGAGAAGGGGTGGTGAAGAACTAGGGTTAGGGGATTCTCTCGCGTGGCTGCTGTTGCTGTTTGATGAAGTTTAGAAGCAATGAAGAAGAAAGGCTCTCAGGTTCTGGTTATATAACCTGATACCTTCAACCGAACTCGGGCCGAATTCGGTCCGAAGTCTGGCCGAATTCGCCTGGGGTTGGTTTGAAATACTTTCTTTTTCATTGGCTCATGTCAAATATTTAATTCAAAGATTAGTAATTTTGACATTAAAATAATATAATTAATGTTATTTTATAAATTAAATTTCTTTACACAGCGACTGTTTCAGATTAGCTGTAGGAGTACTGTTCCAGCTTGCGGAGGTTCACCGGGGAACTCTTAAGTACCGCTTCGCTTCAACCGTAGTTGTGGTGACAGACAGACTCTTTATTGGCTTATCTCTAACACAGTTTTTGCATATTGAAATAAAATCATAAAATAAAATCAATTAACATTATTGACGTCCAAAATTCCTAATTTTTGACGTAAATAATTGAAACAATCTTCTGCTATAGGTTTTATAAAAATATCAGCTAATTGATTCTCAGTATCTATGTATACAAGGTCAATATCTCCATTTTGATGATGATCTCTAAGAAAATGATGTCGAATCTCGATATGTTTTGTACGAGAATGACATACAGGATTCTTAGTCAAATTAATAGTGCTCGTGTTATCACAGAAAATAGGAATATGTGTATAAAATAAATCATAGTCTTCCAAGGTTTGTTTCATCCATAAAATCTGAGCACAACAACATCATGCGGCGATATACTCAGCCTCTGTTGTTGATAGGGCTACAGAATTTTGCTTTTTACTAAACTATGAGACTAAAGCCTTGCCTAAGAAATGACATGTGCCACTAGTACTTTTTTTATCAACTTTGCATCCAGCAAAATCTGCATCCGAATAACCAGTAAGGTCAAAGGACTTAGTTTTGGGATACCATAAGCCAACAGAAGAAGTGCCCTTAAGGTATCGAAAGATACGCTTAACTGCGCACAGATGTGATTCGTTTGGATCAACTTGAAAATGTGCACACAGGCAAACACTAAACATAATATCTGGACGACTAGCAGTTAAATAAAGTAAACTACCGATCATACCTCGATACTTACGTGTGTCGACCGGCTTGTCTTGTTCATCAATATCAAGCTTTGTTAAAGTTTCCATCGGAGTGCCAATAGGTTTGACATTGTCCAGATCAAACTTCTTTAGCAAATCTTTTGTGTACTTGGCTTGATTTATGAACGTCCCATTATCAGTTTGTTTGATTTACAGTCCGAGAAAGAATTTCAGCTCTCCCATCATGTTCATCTCAAATTCATTCTGCATACACTTAGAAAATTCTTGACACAGAGATTCATCAGTAGATCCAAAAATGATATCATCAACATAGACTTGTATTAAAAGAAGCTTACCATTAAAGGACTTAATAAAAAGTGTAGTGTCAACCTTGCCTTTTGAAAAACCGTTATCAAGTAGAAAAGAGCTTAGACGATCATACCAAGTACGAGGGGCTTGTTTCAAACCGTATAAAGCTTTCTTCAACTTGAAAACATGATCAGGGTTTTTAAAATTTGTGAAACCTGGAGGTTATGCTACAAAAACTTCTTCTTTAATAAAACCATTTAAAAATGCACTCTTGACATCCATTTGAAATAATTTGAAATTATGAAAACATGCAAATGCACATAACATGCGAATGGATTCTAATCTCGCAACTGGGGCATAAGTCTCATCGTAGTCGATACCTTCTTCCTGATTGTATCCTTGAGCTACGAGTCGAGCCTTATTACGAGTCACTAAACCATTCTCATTCAGTTTATTTCGGGATACCCAATGGGTGCCAATGACCGGATGATCAATAGGCTTGGGAACAAGTTCCCAAACTTGATTTCGTTCAAATTGGTTTAATTCCTCTTGCATAGCATCTATCCAAAAACTATCACTACATGCTTCATCAACAGTTTTGGGTTCTAGCTGTGAAATAAATGCAATACTAGAAACAATATCTCTACTGGATGTACGAGTACTTACAACTTTGGTAATGTCACCAATTACCAAATCCTTTGGATGATCAGCCGTAAATTTTAATCTTTTCGGTAGACTCTGAAGGTAGCTGGTTCCTGGATCTTCTCTAGGAGGATCAGCTAGTGCCGAGCTTGGTTAAGAATCAGCTGTTGTTGAGCTTGGTACAGTTGGATCTTCGTCATTGTCATCGATAGTCATTTGATTCAGTTCATCAAAAGTGATGTTGATTGACTCTTCGATGATCATGGTTCGTTTGTTGAAGACTCTGTATCCTTTGCTTTTGGCCGTATAACCTAAAAATATACCTTCATCGGCCTTTTCGTCAAACTTTCCCAAATTGTCTTTTGTATTAAGAATAAAATATTTACAACCAAATATTCTAAAATATAAAACTGATGGAATTCTATCAAACCATAACTCAAATGGAGTCTTCTTCGATTTGGGTCAAATTAGAACTCTATTGAGAACAAAACAAGCTGTATTGACAGCTTCAGCACAGAAATATTTGGATAGACTAAACTGGTTTAACATTACTCTGGCCATTTCGGATAGAGTTCTGTTCTTACGTTCCACAACTCCATTTTGTTGTGGAGTCCTAGGGCAGGAGACCTCGTGTACAAAACCGTATGTGTCACAAAATTGCTCAAACTCCGCATTCTCGAATTCGCCACCATGATCGCTTCTAATACAAATGATCATGTAACCTTTTTCATTCTGTACTTTCTTGCAATAGGCGACAAATTTGGACAATGCATCATTCTTGCGTGTCAAGAAGTATACCCACGTGTATCTAGAGAAATCATCTACAATTACAAAAGCATAAAGCTTACCTCCGAGGCTAGCAACTCTGCTAGGACCAAATAAGTTCATATGTAGCAATTATAGAGGTCTAGTAGTACATACTGCTTTTACTGACTTGAATGTGGATCTGGTAGCTTTGTTCTTTTTATATTGGCTGCATACCGAATCCTTTTTGAATGTTATGTCCGGTAAACCGTGTACTAGCTTCTTTGTGGATAATCTTGAGATTGTGTCCATATTTGCATGACCGGGTCTCATGTGCCACAGATGACTCTCATCACTTTTAGCCATTAAGCATCTACCTGAAATGTTAGTTTCTTCTAACAAATAGAAAATATATATGTTATCTTCCCTGATACCTTCAAAGATAGTACTACCAGTTGAGCTATCAACTATAGTGCATTTGTCTTTGCTAAAGTTGATGCCATAACCATGATCAGCTAGATGACTTACGCTGAGTAGATTATGTTTCAACTCGGTAACCAGACAAACATCCTTAATCACAGGATAGGGAGACTTACCAACATCACCGATACCAATAATATACCCTTTCAAGTTATTACCGAAGGAGACATAGCCTTCCTTCTTTTTCTTCGACAGTGTTGCAAATAGTATAGCATCACCGGTCATATGCCGTGAACAACCGATGTCGAGGATCCATTTGCTTCTAGCATGTGAAAGGTGTTCCACCTACAAAATAATTTGCAGATGAAACTTTTGGTACCCATTTCTTGTAGGGTCCTGAAATGTTAGCCTTTGGTATCCAAGCATAAATATTTAAATCAACAAGCTTTCTGATTCTACATGCAGATGAAATATGACCAATGAGGCCACAATAATGACATTATGCATGTCGAGTGTTGAAAGCTGAGTGGTGTGCATGGTTGGTAGGTTTAGGTTTTCTAGTATAGAAGAAAGCATGCCTATAATCATGTTTGGGCTTAACCTTTGGGGGTAAAGGTTTGATAGGGTTAGGTCTGACAGTGTTTGGCTTGGGAATGTTCCGATTTTTCGGTAAGTGACACGTGTTAGGGAAGGAAGCAGCAGTCTCAGGCTGTTTTCCTAACCTAATTTCCAATCTTTTGGAAGTGTCATACAACTTAGTATAATCAGAAGTGAGTGTTTCCATTCTGATTTGTGCACTTTGAAGACTTTTCTTCTCTTTAGAAAGTTCTTCCTTGAGTTGGTCAATAACTTTGTCTTTCTCTTCAGATGACTTGGTAGTCTCGTGTAATAAGAGCTTAATAGAGGAAAGCTCACCAGACTCACTAACATTATTTCTAACCTCAGCTAGTAGGTCGGTAAGTCTTCTTATTTCTCCTTTGTACTCTTTGCGTACATTCTTAGAGGTCTGATATTTGCTACGCAGTTTCCTGTAATCACTTATCAGTTCACTGAAGGCATCTCCTAGTTGCTCAAAGGTAAAGTCATCATATGTATCAACTACAGGTTCAGTAGGTACCTGATCGGATGCCATAAAGCATACGTTTGCAGCGTCTTCTGATTGTTCATCTTTTGAGTCGCTGGCTTCACTTTCATACCATATGCTGGTGTTGGCATATCTCCGAGATGTTGATCTCTTCAGGTTCCCTTTTTCATACCTGTTGCTCTTCTTGCTTGATGATGAGTTTGTAGGACAATCCTTCTTCATGTGTCCCTTCTTCTTGCAGCCATAGCAGACAGCATCATCTTGATACCAGTTGTTGCTGCTATTGTTTTCTTTGGTTCTCTTCTCATATCTTATAAATCTTTTGAATTTTCTTGCTAGGAGTGCTTGATCTTCAGCATCAGATTCACTGTTGTCTGAATTACCTTCAGCAGCTTTTCTGTGCTGAGCCTTGAAAGCGATCGTCTTCTCCTTTGGTGCAGG
This sequence comes from Iris pallida, assembly GCA_029216955.1. Lineage (NCBI taxonomy): Eukaryota > Viridiplantae > Streptophyta > Magnoliopsida > Asparagales > Iridaceae > Iris > Iris pallida. Next base: position 30,639 of record JANAVB010004008.1, on the reverse strand, counting down.
CTCTTCAAAATCTTGTAGCTCCAGTTCATAAGTGAGTAGCTGACCCATGAGTACTTCGAAGGACATAGTTGTGAGGTCGTTCCCTTCAATGATCGCAGTAGCCTTTGGAATCCAGTTCTTGGTAAGTGCTCGCAGGAGTTTGCGAATCTTTTCATGGTTACTGTATTCTTTGCCTAGGGAGGACAAAGGATTTACAATATCCAGGAATCTTTCGAACATCTGAGTAACTATTTCGTTTGGCTTCATCTTGAATACCTCATACTCTTGAGTAAGTCTGCTGACCTTTGATTCTTTGACTTGAGTCGTGCCTTCATGTGTGGCTTCAAGTAGCTTCCACACTTTATTAGCTGTTGTGCAGATAGACACCATGTTAAATTCAGTTCTGTCTAAAGCACAAAATAGAGCGTTAATAGCACGTGCGTCAAGACTGGCCTTTTTCTTTTCCTCCTCTGTATATCTGTTATGGGGTTTTTCAACTAAAACTCTATCAACATTTATACGAGGTGGCTTTTGATAGCTATCAATAACAATAGACCATAAATCAAAGTCAAGAGATTTCAAGAAGAAACTTATCCGTGTTTTCCAATATGTATAGTTCGTACCATCAAACAGTGGAGGTCTGTTTATGGCCTGGCCTTCACTTGTGAATTTCACAGTTGCCATGTGTTGTGCTGTGATCTATATAACAATTAATTAAATGAATAAATAATTATAATGTTACCTTGCTTTATCTGTAACACCCGCTCTGATACCAATTGTAGGAACGAAATCGTAAAACACAATACTCTAGAGGGGGGTGAATAGAGTTAGAAGCGGAAATATGCTAATTAAAAATGTTAGCAGCAAGATCACAGAATAATAATCATAACTAAATAATGTAAAGGCAGAGATAAGAAAGCAAACGCAAAGACGGCGATGTATACTGGTTTCCCTCTGTTGAGGACTAATCCAGTCGGTAGAACTCTTGCTACCAGTTGAATCCACTATTGGCAAAACCGTAAGTTTTCTTACGAAGTCCTTGCAGCTTCTACAACGCGAGCTTTGATACGAAGAACTCGTCCAACTTCAATTGTGAAGAGGTATTCTTCAATCAAGCCTTCTGATTACAATCTCTCAGAAACTTCTAGACCGCACCGCACTGGCAAATCGACTAGAGGATTGTAATTGGCTTGGGATCTGAAATTTAAAGCTCAAGAAAACTCTTTGGAAGACTGAAAGCTTTTAGATAGAGAGAAGATTGAAAGTGAATGAGTGAGTTGAAATGATCGAAATCCTTCTCTATTTATAGGAATTCCAAAGACAGAATTCTGGCAAAATTCGGGCAGAACTCGATGAGAAAATCTCGATCAAATTCGCAACTGCAGGAGGACCAAGTTCCAAAGAATTCAAAAATCAAAACGGCTACCAATCGAACTCTGGCCGAACTCTGGCCGAGTTCTGTCAGGGTTAGGTTAGGTTTTTAAAAATAGATTTTGGAGATTTTTGAATACCTTTTTGAAAAACCTTTTTGAAACTTTTGTTAATAAGAATGTTTTTCAAAACAAAAGACATTTTAAAAGACATTTTGAAAATATTTTGGAATAGCCTATTTGCCAGTACGACTTGGTGTACAACGTATTTTTAGACTCAATAAAATGAAAAATACATTGCTCAAAGAAATACAGACTCGAACAGGCAACATTACTTCGGTCTTGAACTGAGTAGATAGCTGTTCTTGATCATGTCCAAGAGTCCGATATATCCTGACTAGCTTCATATATCCAGACAGAGTTTGATCAATTATTAAAATCAGTTTGACCATGACCAATGGGCCAACAGACGCTCCTACGATGGACTTCTCCTTCGATATTTATCCAACGAAGAAGCAGCCGAAGCCCTTCAAGAAGCTCACGATGGAACCTGCGGGGCCTATCAACCTGGCCCTAAGTTGTAGGATCGACTGTGACGCATGGGCTACTATTGGCCAACCATGGCAGCCGACGCTGTCGACTATGCTAAAAAGTGCCATACGTGTCAGCTTCACGCTGACTTCATCCATACACCGTCAGAACCATTACATCCTACGGTCGCCTCCTGGCCCTTTGAAGCCTGGGGCATGGATATTGTAGGACCAATCACCCCTCCTTCATCAAGGGGACACCGCTTTATCTTAGCCATCACCGACTACTTCTCCAAATGGGCAGAAGCAGTTCCACTTACGGAAGTGAAGAGCTCTAGGGTGATCAGCTTCATCAAGCACCATATTATCTACCATTTCGGGGTACCTCGGAGGATTATCCACGATAACGGTCCTCAGTTCATCAGCCATGTTTTCAGCAGATTCTGTGACAAGAATCGTATTCAAAACGTGGCATCAACCGCCTATAATCTGGCAGCAAACAGATTGGCCGAAGCGTTTAACAAGACTATCGTCAGGCTACTCAAAAAGGTCATGTCATCCAACAAACGCGATTGGGACGAAAAGTTCGGCGAATGCCTTTGGGCCTACCGCACAACGGTACGGACCCCGACGGGCAACACACCATTCTCCCTGGTCTACGGGAGCGAAGCGGTACTGCCTCTCGAGATCCAGATACCCTCACTCCGGGTAGCAATCATAAATCAACTCACAGAAGAAGACAATCAATATCGCGTCTGCGAGAATTGGAGGCACTTGACGAAAAACGTCTCCTAGCTCAACAACGCATCGAACTCTATCAAGCCCGTATATCGCAGGCTTTCAACAAGAAGGTCAAGCAGAGGACTTTCCAAGTAGGCGACCTGGTTCTGGCAGTCAGAAGGCCGATGGTGTTGACTCACAAGACACCAGGAAAGTTCGAGCCTAAGTGGAAAGGGCCTTTCATCATAGAGATGGTATACTCAAACGGTGCCTACCGTCTCGCCAAATCCAATGGGGACTTGTTCATGATGCCCATTAACGGCAAGTTCCTAAAGAAGTACTACTCTTGACATCCTTCAGACTTGTACTTCTATCTCCACCCAACAAGGGAGTCTGTGGACCCAATCATCAGGGCTCACGTACACCTCCCACAAAATCTTACGCTTCTGGAACCCAGTTGTTCCATAGCGTTCTATCTTCCAATAGAAGGACAACCATGTCCACATTACCTCTGAGTTGTTCTCCTACACCCTACAAAGTGGAATCTTACGCTCCATAAGACTACGCTACCCATTATGTTTACCACGTCCACATTACCTCTGAGTAAACATCCCATACAGACAACCCCTGCATTGTCGTACATTGATCGCAGAACTTCCACGTCCATATTACCTCTGAGTAGTTTCGCGTATTCCCCCAGAGTCATTCCTACCACGTCCATAACACCTCTGAGTAGGAAGATTCTATCATTTGAATCCCATATTTGCCACGTCCACATCACCTCTGAGCAAACATGTCGGTTCTCTCGAACTTATTATCTGTACCTAAAAACTAAGGTGCGCAAAAGATAATAGGTCCACACAAAATCATCAAGTTTATGACAGCAAAAATGAACACACCACAAAAAACTCTGTATTCTTTATTCAAAAGTAAAGGATTACACCCCCAGCAAGAGTTACGAATTACACAAAAAAGAAGAGACAACAATCCTAAACATCCCCGGGGTTGGCCGAAAGCTCTTCAATCCGATGCTTCAAGCATGCCGCCCGAGTCTCTACGGTCGCAAGGACCCGACGTTCAGCTTCTTGACGCATCGTTTCTACGGCCTCAGGTGTAACACCCAGTTTTCCAGATGAGACTAATTTTGAAATTTTGTATTTAATTATGGTATTTAAAATTTTAATATAATTTTTGGTGATTTTTAATAATTTTTTTAAAACTATTTAAATCATGACTTATGATTTGGTGTTGTGCTAGTGAACAGTAGAGACTGCCTACCCTAGTGCCTAGCCATGTGATTAGGGTATTTTTGACATTTTAGGGTTATTTGGATTTATTATAATTTATTTGAATTTATGGGAATTTTTTAGAATTTATTTTAGAATTGTTTAATTGAGGGTTGACTAGTGTTGACTAGAAGGCTAACCTAGTGACTAACCTAGGTTAAGACCACTTGGTTAGGTTAAGTAAACTTGGTTTGACCTAATTTAGTGAGGGTTAAGCCATTGGAACTTGTTTGGAGAGAGTTGGAGTTGATTTGACTAATATGGCTTATGACTTCATAAGTCATGATTAATGACTTGAGACTTAAAGCCCATAGGCCCACCCAAGTAGCTAACCCTAATTCTAATCAGCCCATGGCTGGTCATTATGATCATCCCCACTCCTATTTAATGTCTCTACCACTTAGGGCTAGCCTCCTTTAGGAAATAGCAAAGTTTGGAAATAGAGGTAAAACCCTTTCTTCCCCAATCCATAACTTCTCCATTTCAACTCCTTTTTCCTTCTAATTTCTTGCAATATATCCTAATCTCTGTGTATTTCTTGACTATGGTGAGAAATTTCAGTGGAGGAGCAATTTGGAGGAGCTTGGGTGGCAAGAGAAACACCCCTCTTTGAAGCTTTTTGGGCTTTTTCACACACCTAGGTAATTCCTAATCCTCTCCATAAAATAGAGATTTAATTGCATGAATAGGAAGCCCTAGGAATACCCTAACTACTGGTATAGGTATTGCTAAGTTTTGTGTCTATTTCGTGTTCGTATCGGACACGTATCCAATAGGAAACCTAGGTGTTTGTAGAAATGCCACTAAGGATTCGATTTCGATTTTTGTAAAACTAATTACATAGGTTTGTAGATCTAGGTGCGTGTATGAATGTTTGTGAAGGATGTTTGGTGTTTTGTGTCCGTTTGTGTCGTATTTTTAGCCTTGGACACGCAGCACGAGCTATAGCCTGTGTCCTGCCTATCGGGGGCTAGAACACGAGACACAGGACACGTCGTGTCCTAATTTTTGGGGTGAACCTTGGGGCAATGTCTGCGACCACACTCCCAAAATTTGGGAGTGTTCGTGGACTGTGCACGGAGCTTTTAAGCTCGCACGGGTCGCGCGCTGTCGCACGCGAGCTGCTGTACGAGTGCACAGACACCACTGATACGCATGTCGTATCGTGTCTGTGGGACTCGTGGACACAGTGCAGTGTGTGTCAGACCTAGGTCTATCCTAGGTGAACCCTTGGACACGAGCACGTGTCGTGTCGTGTCGTGTGTCGCGTGTTACATGCGCGTGCACGCGTGCACGACGATTGTGGTACATTGTTTGGGTCTGTGTTTGTGCAGTTGATTGGAACACGTTTTGTGTCCAATTTTTGGACACGAGGACACTCTCATATACCCTCACGTGTATGTCACTAATTACCACCCCTTGTTTGGTTTTTAGGTGTGACTTTGAACTCAAAAATTTGCAATTCCTACTGAACACTGTCACTCATCCACTGATTCTGTTTTGAGTTTAATTGTATTCTTTTTTACTGTTTTGCTAATGGTTTAAATTACCATGATCAGTTCATTATGTATGTTATATTTGATTAGGAACTCTGGATTATGGGGTTTTCGATTTGGCTTTGGATATGTTGTGTTGGATTCTTTGGATTGACTGATACATTGGTTTACTGGTTCAGTATCCCGAATGTTCAATCTAGATCCAAATGAAAACCATCTAATTACCTGGGATTGAAGTTTGAACTGAATTGAGATCAATTACACTTTGTTTATCTGGACACCATTTTCATATATACACATGAACCTGAACTTTGATATGAACACATATATTCCTGACACTACAACCTGTACATCACTGAATTGGTATACTAATGCTATTTACTGAAATCAGTACACACACCCACATGACTGAAATCTGAGAACCCTGTTTTCAAATCCTGATTTGATTTCCTGTCCTTTTCTTTCAACTGATATGTGATGTTATACAAACTGCCATATTAATTAGAATACCTGTATAATAGTTTACATTGAGTTTAGTTATGATTTGTGTGGGATTTGGATGACAGGTTTCAATTTGGACTGATGGGGTTATGAAATTGTCTCCAGTTTTATACCCAAAAACCTGAGATTAGTGTGTAGGTTTAAATATTGATTTCCTTTTCATAAATCTAAATCTGAATGTATATTTGAATATATGTAAATATGTATGTAGGCAATAACTGAGAATTTCCCTATGTAAACAGTATAACCTGAGAACTTGATTCAGTCATATGCAAGTTTAGAGTTTAGTAGAGGGTTCTATGGGATGGTTGATTACACACAGGTTAGTTCAGTTCATGCATACATATACTGTTCTTTAATCTTGACAACCATGTGGAAATTCCTACACACACAAGCATGTGCCACATTGACACATTACACTTCACCTATTTACACATTCCTCAAATTCACACACACACACAGTGAACTGACTTGGGTTGTTTGGGATTTCTAGCTTGGAGTTGGAACCTATGTTAACTGTTACACAATTATTTTCCTGTCATTTCACTCATTACATGTTAATTTGCATTGTTTGAATCATAGTTCAGTCCTGTTTTCTTCCTTACATTGATTTCACTCCACATGATTTTGTCCTGTATAGCACAGGATCAGTCCTTGAAGATTTAATGTTCAGTTTTTTCTATTACTGGTATCAAGTGAGGGACCTTTAAGGTTTAGTATATTCAGTCCATTCCTTGATAATTCAGCCCCATTGCTAGCCTAGTAGCTGTCCAAAACCAGTCCTTATCTTCCTTCTTTTCCTTCCTCTTCCTATTTAGAATGACTGCTAATGTATGTATCCATGTATATCTATGTAAGGCTGAAATGAGTATGTAGGATGATATGGATGTGTATTCGACTGATATGTATGTGCACAGGTTCATATCACACACTGCCATGATTCCTAACACTCTACTTTTCCTCATGCTCATCCCCACACACACATGTATTTATATGCCATATAACACTCTCACATCTCACAAATTTCCACACACACACATTACACTTTTTAAAATTCCTTCTTTCCATTTTAATATATGTTGTATAGGTATGTGTACATGTATCTAGTTTCCTACATAGCTATAAGTTATATTGAATATGTATGATTCCTATATGTAATATAATATGAAATAGATATTACTATTGGTATACATATTATATGTGTATATAGATATATAGTGTATTGGCCTATATGTGATATGGCCTATATGGCACATAGCCTATGGGATGTACCCTATGTGATACAGCCTATGTATATGGCTTGAATGCCAGTATAGGTGTGCAGTTGACTTGTATAGCCTAGATTTGGTATGTGCTTGCTAGAATAGGCTGGTTAGGCTTAGTGAGACTTATTTGGCTTAGGCTTGACCTAGTTTGACCAGTCTAGTTGACTAGAGTTGACCGAGAGTTGACTTTGGTCTAATTTGGCCTAGACATCATGCAGATGCATAGTAGATTACATTTATCATCCCTTATATACATCTTGACTTGTGTTGCTCTAACTAGGAGTCAGGTATCTTATCTCGGACAGTACATTTACTTCAGACATTCAGATACGAGGCGAGTACATTCTCTGATCATTTCATATCCTGCTTAGAATTATTTCCTGCATTAAATTACTTTACTTGATACTGTCACGTTGGTCACACGGATTAGTACTATATGGATCCCTTCTTGAGATGTTATCCCTTCAGGGAGCATCGGGTACTCTATGTTCTGTGCGTTTCACTTACATAGCGTATTATATGCTTCTTTGGTTCTTTGATCACTTGTGACATATACTCATATAATCACAGAGTCTTCTTTGAATCCTTATCCCATTTACTGGGTCTATCAGAATCCCTATTTTGGGACTACTATGTATCACCTTCGGGGTCTATTACCTTCGAGGTCTATTACCTTCGGGGTCTATCACCTTCGGGGTCTACTACCCTTCTGGGGCTGTTACATAGAATCATAACATAAACTGTTTGGATCCTTGTGTATTAGTTGGGGGTACGGGGGAGTATAAATAGCCATGTGAACAATTTCCAAACTAGAATAGCCATGTACGCCTCTTTAGTATAGCCATGTACAATCAAGCCGTTCACATGTCGACTTTGTGCTCTAAATCACTAGTCACTGGTAGCTCTTTACTTATAGTAGATATTTCTATTACAGTTCTCTCTCCCTGTTTACATACTACATTCTTCAGTATCTATATCTTACTTTACTGCATGATTATATTTTCTAACCTGCTATGAACTGTTGAGATGTATTGTGCTCGCTCCCGTCCTGACTGGACCTGTTAAAAATTTTACAGAGGATGATGAGGAACCCTACACCCCTTACTTGGAGCTTGCCTAGATGACACTCGCGACCTGGACCCCTGGGAAGGTTCAGGCAGTGCTGAGGACGATACCTTGCTTAGTATAGATAGCTTGGACTGTTTTCTATTTTATGTTTAGTTGTTGTTCTTGTTTCAGAGTTGTATATTTTTAGAGATGATAAGACTTGTATTTCTTTTCTGTTGTACCTCGGTTGAGGATTTCCTTATCTATTTCATCGTGCCATTTTCTATCTATAGATTGTGATGAGTTATACCTCTGTGTTGGCCTCCTTTTGGAGAGTATTCTATTATGTTAGTTATAGTTCATGACCTAGAACAGCGTTCTACCGCCGATACTGCAGCGTAGGCTGGGCGTTGTTACGCTCTCATACCCTCACAATGGGTGCAGGTCGTGACACGTTTTTAGTGGTGGCCCATGCAGGTCGAGTTTATATAGTGGTATTCAAACTAGAGTACCACTACAGCCTGCAGTAGGATTAGGATTTATTTGAGGTATTCAATCACATTAGGAAAAACTCTTAACTGGATTCCTGCCATCTAAATTCTGATACTTCCTTGAATAACTGTCCTCCCTTGAATTATCGATTCTATCCCAGTATTGATTCCTTGTTTGATCTGTCTCCAGGATGGTGATTGAGACACGATCGCATCACTCTGGCCCAGCAGACGCTGGTGAGAGGCCTACCACCCCTCGCCTGATTGTGGACGCTGGGACCACAGCACCCCCTATCTCTGCTCATATAGGAGCTTCTGCAGCCTTTGGGAGTGCACCTCCACCTGTCCGAAGGTCTTTTCCCGTCATTCCAGATATGACTCAGCAGCAGTTACCTTCAGGGACAGTTGATGCGGCTCAGATGTTTACCCTCTTCCAACGATTCATGGTGTTTCAGCAACAGATACAGCAGAGCCAGTCTGCTGATATCCGACAGAGCATAAAAGATACTCACCAGTTGGTCAGGACGACAGTGGAGCTGGTAGCTGCTCAGTCACAGGGAGGCCAGATGCAGCCGTATCAGCCGAGGACTCCAGACATCCATTCCTTCAAGAAGATAGGACCCCGAGACTTCAAGGGTACAGAGGGTATCATATACACTGACAATTGGATAGAGCACATTGAGGAGATATTCCGATTGGCACAGATACCAGCAGGATTACAGATCGAGGCAGCCGCTATTCAGATGCAGGACTTGGCCCGTACCTGGTACCAGACGGACCCGAGGATTGGTACAGCCGGTCAGACTTGGGCAGCGTTCAAGAAAATATTCAGGAGAAATTCTTTCACGATACCGCACTCCGTGCTTTGGAGGCGCAGTTCGAGAGTTTGGTTCAGGAGAACCAGACCGTTGAGGAGTACGCTGGAGAGTTCAGCCATTTGAGCAGATTCATCGAAGACCTTACCGAGGTCGGGAAGGCGAGGAGGTTCCGCAGGAGTTTGATCAAGGAGATCAAGTCATATACCAAGAGCGACCGCGATGCCACTTTCGAGCAGATTCTGGTAGGAGCCATGACAGCGGAGGACGATCTTGGGCTGAAGGAGAAGAGGAGACACTCAGGGAGCTAGTGGCAGTACGGGCCCGGCCAAGAGGCCCCACCTGCAGATTCAGCAGCAGTATCCGCATCAGATGCCCCATCTGCAGATTCAGCAGTAGTATCCGCATCAGATGCCCCACTTGCAGATTCAGCCACAGTTTTAGCAGCAGATGCCACCCCTACAGTTTCAGCAGCAAATGCTACTTCTACAGTTTCAGCAGCAGTACCAGCAGCCGAGGGTCTACTTTCGGCAGCGGTAGTTTCAAGACCGTGTACCCTTTCAGCAGGCACAGCAGCCGCAGAGGCAGCAGCAGACCCTGGGACAGCAGCTTATTATCATTTGCCCTTTTTGCAAGAGACTAGGGCACGATTGGGGCGAATGCCGGAAGAGGCTGGGTAAATGTTTGCTTTGTGGAGGATCTGATCATCGTCTGAGAGAGTGTCCCGATCGGGACAGACAGTTCAGGGAGCAGGAGCTAGGGCCCCGGTAGGCCAGCAGAGGGGATTACCCTTACCGACTCAGCAGCAGAGGTACATGCAGCATCAGCAGCAGGCCAGGGGAGGCCAGCAAGGGCGAGCTTTCGCCAGAACAGTCGAGGATGCTCAGGCCGTTGCAGATCTAGTTACAGGTTTCGTTCTTTTGAATCAAATTCTGTAATTGCCTCTTATAACTGCCTTGAAATCTTGATTCCCTCTGTTCCTTTTTGATTTATCAATTTTGTCCTGTTGTTCTTGTGTTATGTTTGATTTCTTCTGAGATAAATCATATGGGCTAGGTCACCCAGTTATAGAATCTAGAATCTTCGATAGTCGTGTTTAGCTGGCATAGTGAGGACATATAGTCAGATTTAGGACGTATTTCGGGTATGGGAATTTAAGGTTTTCGCTGCCAAGCATGCGGCAATGCAAAAATTTTAAATACCATGATTCTAGAGGTATGTGTCTTAGTCGAGGACTCTGTGATTATCGTAGCCTTGCTCACTAGCACGACAAAGATTTTGAGTATCATGATTTGGACAGACGCATATGATTATCTGACGATATGTTTGAGACTTGTTTGTGGGGTGTTTGACCTGGAAGGCCTGCTACCATCTTAATTTCGAGGACAAAATTTTTATAAGGTGGGTATGATTGTAACACCCAGTTTTCCAGATGAGGGTAATTTTGAAATTTTGTATTTAATTTATTTAATTATGGTATTTAAAATTTTAATATAATTTTTGGTGATTTTTAATAATTTTTTTAAAACTATTTAAATCATGACTTATGATTTGGTGTTGTGCTAGTGAACAGTAGAGATTGCCTACCCTAGAGCCTAGCCATGTTATTAGGATATTTTTGATATTTTAGGATTATTTGGATTTATTATAATTTATTGAATTTTATGGGAATTTTTAGAATTTATTTTGGAATTATTTAATTGAGGGTTGACTAGTGTTGACTAGAAGGCTAACCTAGTGACTAACCTAGGTTAAGACCACTTGGTTAGGTTAAGTAAACTTGGTTTGACCTAATTTAGTGAGGGTTAAGCCATTGGAACTTGTTTGGAGAGAGTTGGAGTTGATTTGACTAATATGGCTTATGACTTCATAAGTCATGATTAATGACTTGAGACTTAAAGCCCATAGGCCCACCCAAGTAGCTAACCCTAATTCTAATCAGCCCATGGCTGGTCATTATGATCATCCCCACTCCTATTTAATGTCTCTACCACTTAGGGCTAGCCTCCTTTAGGAAATAGCAAAGTTTGGAAATAGAGGTAAAACCCTTTCTTCCCCAATCCATAACTTCTCCATTTCAACTCCTTTTTCCTTCTAATTTCTTGCAATATATCCTAATCTCTGTGTATTTCCTGACTATGGTGAGAAATTTCAGTGGAGGAGCAATTTGGAGGAGCTTGGGTGGCAAGAGAAACACCCTTCTTTGAAGCTTTTTGGGCTTTTTCACACACCTAGGTAATTCCTAATCCTCTCCATAAAATAGAGATTTAATTGCATGAATAAGAAGCCCTAGGAATACCCTAACTACTGGTATAGGTATTGCTAAGTTTTGTGTCCATTTTGTGTCCGTATCGGACACGTATCCAATAGGAAACCTAGGTGTTTGTAGAAATGCCACTAAGGATTCGATTTTTGATTTTTGTAAAACTAATTACATAGGTTTGTAGATCTAGTGTGTGTATGAATGTTTGTGAAGGATGTTTGGTGTTTTGTGTCCGTTTGTGTCATATTTTTAGCCTTGGACACGCAGTACGAGCCATAGCCTGTGTCCTGCCTATCGGGGGCTAGAACACGAGACACAGGACACGTCGTGTCCTAATTTTTGGGGTAAACCTTGGGGCATTGTCTGCGACCACACTCCCAAAATTTGGGAGTGTCTCGTGGACTGTGCACGGAGCTTTTAAGCTCGCACGGGTCGCGCGCTGTCGTGCGCTGTCGCGCGCGGGCTGCTGTGCGAGTGCACAGACACCACTGATACGCGTGTCGTATCATGTCTGTGGGACTCATGGACACAGTGCAGTGTGTGTCAGACCTAGGTCTATCCTAGGTGAACCCTTGGACACGAGCACGTGTCGTATCGTGTCGTGTGTCGCATGTTTAATGCGCGTGCACGCGTGCACGACGATTGTGGTGTATTGTTTGGGTCTGTGTTTGTGCAGTTGATTGGAACACGTTTCGTGTCCAATTTTTGGACACGAGGACACTCTCATATACCCTCACGTGTATGTCACTAATTACCACCCCTTTGTTTGGTTTTTAGGTGTGACTTTGAACTCGAAAATTTGCAATTCCTACTGAACACTGTCACTCATCCACTGATTCTGTTTTGAGTTTAATTGTATTCTTTTTTACTGTTTTGCTAATGGTTTAAATTACCATGATCAGTTCATTATGTATGTTGTATTTGATTAAGAACTCTGGATTATGGGGTTTTCGATTTGGCTTTGGATATGTTGTGTTGGATTCTTTGGATTGACTGATACATTGGTTTACTGGTTCAGTATCCCGAATGTTCAATCCAGATCCAAATGAAAACCATCTAATTACCTGGGATTGAAGTTTGAACTGAATTGAGATCAATTACACTTTGTTTATCTGGACACCATTTTTATATACACATGAACCTGAACTTTGATATGAACACATATATTCCTGACACTACAACCTGTACATCACTGAATTGGTATACTAATGCTATTTACTGAAATCAGTACACACACCCACATGATTAAAATCTGAGAACCCTGTTTTCAAATCCTGATTTGATTTCATGTCCTTTTCTTTCAACTGATATGTGATGTTATATAAACTGTCATATTAATTAGAATACCTGTATAATAGTTTACATTGAGTTTAGTTATGATTTGTGTGGGATTTGGATGACAGGTTTCAATTTGGACTGATGGGGTTATGAAACTGTCATCTCCAGTTTTATACCCAAAAACCTGAGATTAGTGTGTAGGTTTAAATGTTGATTTCCTTTTCCTTTTCATAAATCTAAATCTGAATGTATATTTGAATATATGTAAATATGTATGTAGGCAATAACTGAGAATTTCCCTGTGTAAACAGTATAACCTGAGAACTTGATTCAGTCATATGCAAGTTTAGAGTTTAGTAGAGGGTTCTATGGGATGGTTGATTACACACAGGTTAGTTCAGTTCATGCATACATATATTGTTCTTTAATCTTGACAACCATGTAGAAATTCCTACACACACAAGCTTGTGCCACATTGACACATTACACTTCACCTATTTACACATTCCTCAAATTTACACACACACAGTGAACTGACTTGGGTTGTTTGGGATTTCTAGCTTGGAGTTGGAACCTATGTTAACTGTTACACTGTTATTTTCCTGTCATTTCACTCATTACATGTTAATTTGCATTGTTTGAATCATAGTTCAGTCATGTTTTCTTCCTTACATTGATTTCACCCCCACATGATTTTGTCATGTATAGCACAGGATCAGTCCTTGAAGATTTAATGTTCAGTTTTTCCTATTACTGGTATCAAGTAAGGGACCTTTAAGGTTTAGTATATTTAGTCCATTCCTTGATAATTCAGCCCCATTGCTAGCCTAGTAGCTGTCCAAAACCAGTCCTTATCTTCCTTCTTTTCCTTCCCCTTCCTATTTAGAATGAATGCTAATGTATGTATCCATGTATATCTATGTAAGGCTGAAATGAGTATGTAGTGATATGGATGTGTATTCGACTGATGTGTATGTGCACAGGTTCATATCACACACTGCCATGATTCCTAACACTCTACTTTCCCTCATGCTCATCCCCACACACATGTATTTATGCCATATAACACTCTCACATCTCACAAATTTCCATACACACACATTACACTTTTTAAAATTCCTTCTTCCCATTTTAATATATGTTGTATAGGTATGTGTACATGTATCTAGTTTCCTACATAGCTATAAGTTATATTGAATGTGTATGATTCCTATATGTAATATAATATGAAATAGATATTACTATTGGTATACATATTATATATGTATAGATATATGTATTGGCCTATATGTGATATGGCCTATATGGCACAGAGCCTATGGGATGTACCCTATGTGATACAGCCTATGTATATGGCTTGAATGCCAGTATAGGTGTGCAGTTGACTTGTATAGCCTAGATGTGGTATATGCTTGCTAGAATAGGCTGGTTAGGCTTAGTGAGACTTGTTTGGCTTAGGCTTGACCTAGTTTGACCAGTCTAGTTGACTAGAGTTGACCGAGAGTTGACTTTGGTCTAGTTTGGCCTAGACATCATACAGATGCATAGTAGATTACATTTATCATCCCCTGTATACATCTTGACTTGTGTTGCTCTAACTAGGAGTCAGGTATCTCATCTCGGACAGTACATTTACTTCAGACATTCAGATACGAGGCGAGTACATTCTCTGATCATTTTATATCCTACTTAGAATTATTTCCTGCATTAAATTACTTTACTTGATACTGTCACGTTGGTCACACAGATTAGTACTATATGGATCCCTTCTTGAGATGTTATCCCTTCAGGGAGCATCGGGTACTCTATGTTCTGTGCGTTTCACTTACATAGCGTATCATATGCTTCTTTGGTTCTTTGATCACTTGTGACATATACTCATATGATCACAGAGTCTTCTTTGAATCCTTATCCTATTTACTGGGTCTATCAGAATTCCCATTTTTGGGACTACTATGTATCACCTTCGGGGTCTATTACCTTCGGGGTCTATCACCTTCGGGGTCTACTACCCTTCGGGGGCTGTTACATAGAATCATAACATAACCTGTTTGGATCCTTGTGTATTAGTTGGGGGTACGGGGGAGTATAAATAGCCATGTGAACAATTTCCAAAGTAGAATAGCCATGTACGCCTCTTTAGTATAGCCATGTACAATCAAGCCGTTCACATGTCGACTTTGTGCTCTAAATCACTATTCACTGGTAGCTCTTTACTTATAGTAGATATTTCTATTACAGTTCTCTCTCCCTATTTTATACTACATTTCTTCAGTATCTATATCTTACTTTACTGCATGATTATATTTTCCAACCTGCTATGAACTGTTGAGATGTATTGTGCTCGCTCCCGTCCTGACTGGACCTGTTAAAAATTTTACAGAGGATGATGAGGAACCCTGCACCCCTTACTTAGAGCTTGCCTAGATGACACTCGCGACCTGGACCCCTGGGGAGGTTCAAGCAGCTGCTGAGGACGATACCTTGCTTAGTATAGATAGCTTAGACTGTTTTCTATTTTATGTTTAGTTGTTGTTCTTGTTTCAGAGTTGTATATTTTTAGAGATGATAAGACTTGTATTTCTTTTCTGTTGTACCTCAGTTGAGGATTTCCTTATCTATTTCATCGTGTCATTTTCTATCTATAGATTGTGATTGAGTTATACCTCTGTGTTGGCCTCCTTTTGGAGAGTATTCTATTATGTTAGTTATAGTTCATGACCTAGAACATCGTTCTACCGCCGACACTGCGGCGTAGGCTGGGCGTTGTTACGCTCTCGTACCCTCACAATGGGTGCGGGTCGTGACATCAGGAGAAGTGTCATCCTCATGCTTCTCGTCCAACTGTTGCCGCTGCTGAGCCAGGGCAAGAGCCCGGTGCGTGAAAGCTGCTTCCTCCTCCTTAGATGCTACATGTTCAGCCTGGACTCGTTCAGCATCTAATAAAAGTTGGGCCCGCTGGTCTTCAAGGAGGCGAATCTTGGCATCAACCTCCGCTATACTAGCGTCCAACCCGGCCCGCAACTCTACCTTCTCCTGCATGGACTGAGATAGCCTCTCCACCGCAGCCTCAGTTTCAGCCACCTCGCGTTCCCAGACACCCACGGTGGCCTGATAAGAGGACTCAGCTTCAGCGATCAACTTCTCCTTTTATGCGTCTATCAGGGTGGAGAGATCATTTCGCTGGATATACTGAAACTCGGAAAGCAGCTGGTCCAGCTCAGCCACCGAGGCCTCTAGAATCTCGGCCATATGATCATGGCCCTGGTGGAGACGTATCAGACCGATGTGGGGAAGCGCCATAGATTTTGCCATCGCGAAACTCCCATTGGCGTTCATCACTGTCGATACACCCTTCTGCAGCATCTTTTATACTGCCTCAATAATGAATTTCATGTACTCATCCGCATCCGCCAGCACTTGTGGTGTCATGGCAGGAGTTGGAGGAGCTGCCCGGGATGGCGGACCTGAAGCGGACCCGCCGACCTCAATCTGCGAGGCCGGAACGTCGACCTCAGCAGACCCCCCGCCCAGGAACTTGAATTCCGCTTCTAGCTCGAGATGCCAAGAGAGCAGAAGGAGTTAGGTGCGGTGTCGATATCGTCCCCCAAGTCGAAGAAGCAACAGAGGGCTCCTGCACCGACAAGCCCTTGCCCTTTCCCGTCTCAAAGGGACTATCAACATCCGGAGTTGCCTCCTCCACCATCGAAGCGCGACCTGTAACCAGCACAGAGCCTTCCTCTGGCAAGCTAACTGGATCAGCCCCCGTTTCCTGGCGGGACACGTCCTCTGGGGTTGGGCTCGGCAGACGAGTCTCCCCTCCTCATTAAATCCCTCTTCGGGGATAGCATCTGTCGCTACCTCCCGGTCAGCAGCCACCTCAGCCTCCACTACTGAGCCTGGGGTAGGGCTCGGCAACGCTACAGCCGACCTCCCCTCATCATGACAAGGAGGGGAATTAACCCTCTCCTCTGTTTCAATCACGTCTGTTGCCCCCGCAACAGACTCACGCATCTCTGGAGGAACGTCATCTGAAGACGACGAACTCCACTCCACTTCTTTATCTGGAAGCCCCGTGTCTGCTGGACCCTCAACGTCCAAGGTTCCCACGGCGGCTTGCACCAGTCCGGGAACTGCTTCAACCTCAGCTTCCCTTCCTATATAATTTGGAGATACTGAAATCTCCGCCGGAACAACATTGTCAGGATTCTCCCCCATGGAAGACATTACAATCGGAGGAATATGCTCGTCAGAAGAGCTTGCCACCTCCTTCGGTTTACTGATGCCCAGTTTCGAAACCCGGGTCCTCTTCTTCAACGGTTCCTACAAAAAAAGCATATGTCACAAAAATGACAGAAGGAGCCAGATTATGGAAAGTGCCTTTACCTCAACAGGAACTGATTCTATTGGCGTTACAGGCGGCACTCTTGTAGCCTTTGGAGTCATCGTTTTTCTCGGCCTTTTTGGTACAGACGAACCAGTTTCTGCGTCAGCCCACCTCTTTCCAGCAGGGGGATCTTCCTGAATACCTCTCGTTGATGCTACAGCAGCAGCCCGATATCCCGCCAACTCTGGTGGACGATATGACCGAGCCGCCACCAACATGTTCTGAGTAGCCTCTAGCTGAGTTCCAATGATGAAGCTGGTCTTCCTATCATAATCAGGAGGCACAGTATTCATGGTACAATACAGCTTAACGATCGAATACATGATCTGTGGTCGAGGGTTACGAACTGGCATATTGAAACGAACTCTAGTGCACCCGGCATTGTAATATTGCCAACCCCGGGCTCCATCCAGTAAACTCCTAACAAACTCCAGACTGCTACTGGGGTTCCGTAACATCAACTGGGTGTAACCAAACTGTCGAACAAACCGGCTTGGCAGATATGGCTCCAGATAACACCTATTTTGGTTGCGGTAGACCAAGTGGGAAGGCCGAATACTCTACGACCAACGAAATTCCCATTTCGGCAGAGTGATCGCGTCCTCACCTGAGTCTTCCAAATCTTGGTCAGCCTCGAAATCTTTGAAGATGGGACTGACCTTGACGATCTCCCACCCCTGAAGGTAAGACAAGACTCTCCAGCAGACAGGGACGCCGGTGTGCAACCACTTCCACTTATAGAAGCGGCGGATAAAGGCGTCACCTTCAACGTGATCCTCTTCAGGACCTGGACTCATCACGTTCGGGTGATGCAGAATCAACCATCCCATCAGATAATGGAATGGTAGCTCGGCCAGGGAAAAGTTGTCGTTCCTACCTCTCCCATGGATCACATCATCAGCAAAAGTCCTCAAGCCCCGCAACAGGTTACACACCATCGCGGGGAGGAGAGCCAAAGGGCGACCAAAAACCAATTTCACTGATGGCAAAATGAGGTTCCGGTTTACCCTCTCCAGAGCCAGATTCGCCCGAGAACACACAATCCTGGAGCCATCATCAAGTATGCAGTCAATACTGCCTTGGATGACATCCGGTGCACACAGTGCCAGAAACAACTATACGCGTCTTTGCCACTCTCATTTGAACGGGGGGCCCTCTCGTCTAGTCGGCTCATTTCGGAAGTTACTTCTGCGGGTTTCAGCCCCTGCGGAGTCGTAAACCGAATCTTTGAGGAATCCGCCAAATCCTGCTTTAAGACGTAATCCCTCCAAGCAGTTATATGAGGCTGAGACTTGCTTTTGTCCTTCCATTGCATCAGATAATGATGGCTCGCCACCTCTTTAAAAACAGCCATCATCTCCGGGTCCTTCCTTTCCAGAACGACGATCTCTTTGTTTGTGGAGAAGTATTCCTCGAACGGTTCCGAGCTCCAGGGAAGCTTGGACACCTCGTACATCTCATGGAGAGCCAGACCCAACTCCCCCACTGGAATAAAGAAAGTGCCAGTCTGGGTATTGAACGTCTCCAAGAGTGCGAGAAACATATGCTTGTTGAGATCCACGCCGGCCTGTGTAGCACGGATAGCGGCCGTCAGTCCAATCTCCTTAAGTTCAGCCTTGAACTTCGATAACACCCAAAGGGTCAACTCGTCCCACTTCAGCGCGTGGTGACACCAACCTTCAACCCTAAATCTATCTTTCGGAAACATAACCTTCGATGTTAGCATCCGATTTGCAAAGGTCGAAGCACTAAAGGCAAAGGTGTCATTAGGGACCTCACTATAAAGGCTTCCAGGACACAAATATCGGCAACTGAATGAGGGACCGGCTCACGAGGCGGCCAAGGTATCCCTTTGATTCGAAGTAACGTCAATCGAAAGAGTACCCTCCACTGCCCCTCCTTGAGAAGGAGTAAGTTCCCATGACATCCTTCTCTTGGAAGCTAAACAGTAGAGGACCGTCAGCGGCAATTGGCGTTCGAGTTGTCGCATGTACAGTACCGTGCCCTTCGCAGAGAAGAACCAGTCTTCCTTGATCTTCAGTATCTTCGCCTCAGTGGAGATCAATCGGTCACCGAACAAAAAGGCAGGTTTCAAGAAGGTCACACCCTCAGACTCATCAGATTCGAGCTTGCCGCTCTCCATCATACTCTGGAGGAAAACAGACGACTGGTTCTGGATTTGCAGCATTCTCTCGGAAGGCTGATTCAGTAGGATATCAGCTTTTGCGGGATTAATAACTTCCTCGTCGAAATCAACTCCCATCTGATAAAGAGAAACATCCAGAAGGACTTCATTCAGCAAAGGGATAGTCATCGACACTGACACAGCAAAAACAAAAGTCAGGCAAAAAGCTTTAAGAAGACAGAGTGTGTCAAGCAGCCTGGCGCATCATCAAAGTTTAAGCCCATGCGCGTCAGCATTTGAGCTGCGACGCATCATCAGGGTTTAAACCCATGCGCGTCAGCATTGGAGCTTCGGCGCATCATCAGGGTCTAAACCCATGCGCGTTAGCAATGAAGCTTCGGCGCATCATCAGGGTGTAAACCCATGCTCGTTAGCAGTAAAACTTCGGCACATAATCAGGGCCTAAACCCATGCGCGTCAGCAGAATAGCCTCGGCGCATCATCAGGACAAAAGTCCATACGCATCGGCAGCAAAGAGTTAGGGCACAACACTCAGCCATGTGCTCCAAACTCATCTAAAAAGGTTGAAAGATGACACCCACCCGTCACCGCAGGCCGAACGTCGGCCGGAGTCACAATGGTGACAGGAACGTCCTCCTCGACAAACTCCGTCAGCTCCTTTCCCTTGCCAGCACCGCCGCGAGAAGTTTTGGAAGCCATTTCTTGAAAGAAGAAAGTTAGGGTTTTTCAAAAGAACAACTCTGAAAAAAGAAGGAATCAAAGAGAGGAAGAACTCTCTCTCTCCATCCCACGCCTATTTTAGGCCCAGTCGCACGCGTGAACCGATGAAGTGTGACCTCAGCCGCCGCTTCGGGTTCTGTGAAGAAATAACCGCAAATAAATCCAAAAAGATCATCATTAATCTTCTTGGTTATCGAAGCGTTATCATTTGCATTAACTGAGAGGAGCATGCGCCCCATCACTGATG
Source organism: Iris pallida (assembly GCA_029216955.1). Lineage (NCBI taxonomy): Eukaryota > Viridiplantae > Streptophyta > Magnoliopsida > Asparagales > Iridaceae > Iris > Iris pallida. The sequence goes on along the minus strand of JANAVB010004008.1, from coordinate 10,098 downwards.
CGCGGAGTAATCATGCACCCGAACAGTCATGCGCCCCGTAGAAGACGTCACCATGCTTCTTATTCAAAGTATTCCAAAACTTGACAAAAAGTTTTGAAAACCTTGAAGGGGGTCTTGTAGAAGCATGGAATTTCAGGACCAGAAATCTTATGCGCCTAAACATCACATGCGCCAGGGAGCTCAGACGAAGTACTTGGCACAGCAAAACATAGACATTAAAAAAAGATTTTTATTTCATATAAAAGTCTGTTATATGTCTTAAAAAGAGCTGTATAAAGGAGAATTTCTACAAAGAAAAACCCTAAGTCTACAGCTAGGCGCAGCAACCACCATGCGCTCTCAAACAGGCGCATCTTACCGTGCACTCTCAAAACAAGCGCATCTCGCCATGCGCCCTCAAACAGGCGCATCCCACCATGCGCTCTCAGCCAGGCGCATCCCTTCAGCAGCTCAGTTATGTGCATCTTCAGTTATGTGCATCCCTTCAGCAGCTCAGTTATATGCATCCTCAGTTATGTGCATCCCTTCAGCAGCTCAGTTATATGCCGCCCTTCAGCGCCCCACAGGCACATCGTGAAGTCTCAGTATATGCGCCATTAAATGCTTTGACTAATAAAGCATTTATTGAGCAGAACGAGGATGGACAACCAACCCTCTAGCTGGAGGAAGAGCTCTCCGCAATTGATCCGCGGCAAAAGAAGGCTTTCAACACAACCAGAGTGGGCAACACCTACTCTGACAGAAGAAAGAGCCTCCAAAGCCACAGCACCGCAATTCAGATCTGCAGCTCTTCCAGCATAACGGAGACGAGGCTCGAGCATCCCGATCTTTGGATGCAACAGGCACCTTCTGTCTGCCTCAAAAGCCCTCGACTCCGACTTTTGGATGTAACAGTCACCTTAAAGTGCATCAATGAAGATAATGCGTCACATCTTTACCCTCGGGGGCATCTCGTCAACAGAATGTGCTCGAGTAAACAAATTCATTTCAGGAGGACGTGAGAGAACGAGAAGCAAACCCTCTCCATGCTACTACTTATAGGCCGGGCAAATCAAACCCATGCGTTAAGTGGCTTGCTCTCCGAATCCCGTGCAATGAATTTGTATTAATGGTGATGAACCTGAGGCTTTGAATTCAGCCGAGTCAAGAATGGCTATTTAAAGCACTCGAAGAATATAACGGTCGGACCCACAAAAATGTGTCATGCAAAGCGGATGCGCAGGCCAGACCGCGCATCATACTGACGCGCCCATCAGCCTCATAAGGATGCGCCCCCATGCGTCCCCATACGCCTAGTGGAACGCCGATCGATGCGCCCACTCAACAAACCCATCACTTGTCAAAAAACATTAAATGCTGAAGTCTGACAGAGTTGGTAGCACGTCCCCCGAGGACCGAACAGTTGATAGCTTTTTCAGAAAATGAAGTGTCGCCGACGTCAGCATCATTATTACTCCCTCCGGCGGTTACAAGCCACGTGGCCGCCCAACCATCACGCATGCGCCTCCGCAGCTATGCGCCTAAATCTCTGCATGCGCCTCAAAAGCCATGCGCCTCAGACTTTTCTCTGATCTCTAAAGGCAGAAGTAAAGTCACTACTGAAGCCCCGCATGCGCCTCAAAAGCCATGCGCCCCGATGTAGGCCTCAAAAATGAAGTCACGCTGAGTTGATCAGAACAAGTCACGCAGAGTGATCCAAGAAGCAGCACAAAAGATACGCTAAGTTCTGCCTGGCCATCTCCTTTAGAAGTCACGCAGAGACAGCTCAGCCATACGTCAGAATCATAATGACTGACAACACAACAGTCGAGAAACGTCTCCTCGTATGCCACGTATGCACAGAATTCAAGAGATCATCGCCGTCTTTTGCGTGATTTTCGAAATCTTCCTTAGCAAGACTCACTCTTCACCAAGTTGGCGTAACTTTGGGTCTTATCTTCATTTAATGCGGCTGACAATATAATCAATGTCAGAGATTCTGTGTCAGACGAAGCGTGCCAAATCAAGACAGCTGGCGGTTTGCGTGGATTCTGAACCTTCTCCTTCCTCAAGTTTGCGTGGATTTTTTGAGTTATTTTTCTCAAAGCCTGCGTAAATTCTGAAGTATTCTTCTTCAAAGCTTGCGTGGATTTCGCCTTCAACGAGTCTGCGTCAATGAATCTGCGTAGATTTTTGCCTTCAGCAAGACAGCGTGGATTTCATTTCAACTGGAGTACGTGGCAGCCATGCCACCGATCTCTCTCTCGCGTGCCCAGTAACTCGCACACGACTCATGCACTAATGCCATGTGTCCAACAGTTACGGGCCACGTCCAGTAACTACTCACTAACCCTGCGTGTATTTAGAGTCTACGTGACTTTTCAAATGCACTAGTGGTGAGGTAGTTATCTTTTCAGTTACTGTTTTGACTCTATAAATAGAGTTCTTTTTTTATTCATTGTACAGATACATTGATAACTACTGTCAAAATTTTGAGAGCTTTTCTTCTTCGCATAGTCCAAGGGATAAAGCGATCATCTTCTAGATCTAATTCCTACAGTTGTAATTTTCCCAGATACACAACAAATAAAGAGAATTTCTTTATGGAAAACAAATTGGCGACTCTGCTGGGGAAAACCATCTCCTCTTCTGAGATGGTAACAACTCAATGCGACACTTTGTCTATCGGCTCGACGAAGAAGGTGATGACGATCAAATTCGATCAACTCGCCTATGAAGAAATGCAGCGGGCTAAGGGTGGCAAGCCCATTCCAGCCTCCATTATCACTGCCAAGTCAAAGGGACACTCTGTCTATGTCCCTAAGAATCAGTTGGCAGTCAATGGTGAAGTCTCTGCCACAGTGTCTACTCTTAACACTGGCAAGAACTCCACTGCAAGCACGCACACTCTTGTGCGCTCGAAGATGACAGTAACTAAAAGTCACGTTGACAGTACTGGCTCTTTAGCCGAATCTGTTCCAGCGTGCAAATTCAATTCTAAAAGTCACGCTGACAGTACTGGCTCTTTAGCCGAATCTGTTCCAGTGTGCAAATTCAATTCTAAAAGTCACGCTGACAGTACTGGCTCTTTAGCCAAATCTATTCTAGTGTGCAAATTCAACTCTAAATGTCACGCTGATAGTACTGGCTCCTTAGCCAAATCTATTCCAGTGTGCAATCCCACATTCAAAAGTCACGCTGACAGTATTGGCTCCTTAGCCAAATCTGTTCCAGCGTGTAATTCTAAAATCAAAAGTCACGCTAACAGCTCTGGTTTTTTAACCAAGTCTGTTTCAGCGTGTATTTCATCAGAGAAGAATAACTCCTTAGTTATCTCTTCTTCTTCACCAAGTTCTACTAGAACTGGGGGTGGTTTTCCACACAAAGTCCCTTCGAAAAGGAACAACTCTTTAGTTGTTTCTTCTGCTCTGTAGTTTTTACTCCAGGAACAGCTTTGACTGATACTTTTGTTAGTCAAAGGAAAGGAGATGGTCTTTTGACTACTCTTCTTTCTGGACATTCTATGTCTCAACATCTGAATGAGTCTAAGAAGAAACATTCCTTAATGTCTTCTTCTTTGATTTCTTCAAATTGGGCACAGAATCTGTCCATTAAAGAGGGTCTGTTACCAACTCCTAATCAAGGGAGTGGTTTAACTCTTCCTTCTCTGCAAATATCCAGATCAATGGAAGGAAAACTCCATGTTTCCAAAATTAATATGTTACCTTCCACTGATTTAAGAACAAAACTCAGCACTTCTGGTGTTAAGAAACCATACCAATTGGATATGAAGATAAAAGATCCAGATGCAGAGTATACAAGAAATTATGTGGCTCACATTAATCATTCTTTGTATAATCAAGATCCATCAAGACCCAAGAACAGGAAGTATATTCCTCAATCTTCACAAACAGATTTACGGGAATATCTTCAACAGAAGAGAAGGAGTAATTCTATATCAAAGGAACATGCTGAATGTGACTTCTATCCAAGAGTCATAATTCAGTGCAGATGTGAATCAACAGTTCAAGACCATGGTGATCATGCTGAATGTGACTTCCAGCCAAGAGTCACAATGCAATGCAGATGTCAAAATAAATGACAGTCTGTCTTTAATAGGATTCAGTATGAACCTATGCCTGATGAAGATGAGCCTTTGTTTGCCTCTGTCAACATGACTTCTCGGGACACCGGGGGTAGAGTTGATAGTCCAGATGGAGTATATAAAAACACCAGAGCAAGAGTCCTGGCTTCTAGTCAAAGAAATTTTCCCTGAAATTGACTCTGAATTTCTTGGAGAATCTAACTTCCCACCTCTTCCTACTGGGGGTAATTCTCCTATAGTTGACTTTGATACACGAAGCAATGATTCAGAGCATACAACATCTACTAGTTCATCAATATCCCTCATACAGTCACGACCTACATGGTTGATGGGAATACTGATGAACCCTCTTCTTCCCTGACTCCTCAAGATCAAAGAATTGCTTCTTTGGAACAGCAAATGAAGTCTATGACTGACACAATGAAGTCAATGTATGAACTCATGACAGCTCAGTTGCAAAATCGACAGACTGTATCAGATGCCATACCAGTTGATACTGATATAAGTCCAATACAAGTTCCTCCAGCAGTACAATCCAATACTCCTGGACCTGCTCAACCAAATCCTAGTCTCTCTGGAGCTGGGGGTAGTGCTTACAATGCTGTTCCTCCTCCTAACTATTCTCTACAAGCCACAACTCCACAATCTTCGGGAGTTGTCTCTGAAGAATTGAAAAATCTCAAAACTCAATTCGAGGCATTCAAACAGAAGGATGGTTTACAAAGGTTAGGCATCAAGCAGCCTTATCCGATAGAATAGAAGCAAGTATCATATCCTCCTAAATACAAGCCTCATACTATCTCATTCTATGATGGAACCACTTCTCCAAGTCAGTTTATCAATCACTTTGAAGTGATGACTGATCAACTACAACCAAGTGATGCCCTCCTTACTCGGGTATTTATTGGATGCCTCAAGGGAACGGCTTATGAATGGTATAGAAGTCTCCCAGATGGAAGTATTACCTCATTTGCTGGTTTCAAACAGATGTTTCTTGAAAGGTTCTATGAAGGGCTTAATGACATGACTATGTCTGCTTTTATTAGAATCAAACAGAAAAATAATGAATCTACAGAGGAATACATTGAACGGTTTCGAAGAGAAGCTCTGAAGATGCCTCTTGGAACTCCTGATGCTGCCACCATTGACACGTGCAAATCAAACTTGTTGCCAATCATCAGTATGTGGACAGGGTCCACTCAATTTCAAGATTGGCCTTCCTTCATAGTCAGTGCTAAAGCTGCAGAAATCAGTGCTGAAACCTTCAAAGGTTTAGGAGTGCAGATGACTCCTAAAGAAACAGGACAAGGGGCTAACAATAAAAATAATGCTCGCAAAGGAAAAGAAACTCTAGAAGTTAATCTTCAGAGCAAAGATGCATCGAATGTTCAAACTCCTGCCTCTACAACTCAACAATCAAGAACACCTCGCCCCAGAGAAGAATATTCTTTTGATGACGACGATGTCCTTGGTATCTTTGAATGTCTGCTGAAAGGTAATAAAATACAATTACCAGAGATCAAGAAACTTGATGAAGCTGGTAAGACAGATCATCCTAAATACTGTCCATATCACAGAATGCTGGGTCATACAATTCGTACATGTTATGTATTGAAAGGAAAGATCCAAGAAATGATTAAATCTGGAGCTATCTCTCTTACTCCAAAAGAGAAGACCGTCACCTCCAACGTCGTCTCTATGCAATTTGGAAATTTCCCTCCTCAACTCCTTGAAAGTAGGATTATTCCTATTCCCAAGGCAACTCTTGACATAGTGAATCTTCCTCCTCCACAGTCTGAAGGATTAGTGCCAATCACTTTGGAAACAGAAGAAATCATGTGGATCCATCCTGATCTAGTGGCAGATTTTGAATCGCCTTCTCCTCAAAAGATTTCTTCTCAAAAATCTAAGAAGGCTGGAAAGATCAAGTCATGTCATATGGCTTCTCTTGGGTCTACCCTGATACAGAGCCAAAAGACAAAGAAGAAGCACTTGTTAGTGCTACTCGAACGGGGAAACCTTACCTAAAGGATTATTCTAAAAATCCTGAAGATCCTACTGATATCCCTTCAGATGCTAAAGATGCTCCTAATGTTCCTTCCGAAGAACCATCTACTGAACCTGTTCCTCCCAAGCCTACGGCTCTGAAGAAAGGCAAACAACAGGCTCGGTTTGATAAGCCAATCAAGAAGTCTTCTCCTCTTGGACTTCAGAAGCCTTACAACTTCGACATTTTGGCTCAGCTTGCTAATACTCCCGCTAGAATGTCCCTTTTTGAACTTTTACGTCTTTCCAAAGAGACTCGGAAGACGTTAAGTGAAGCACTTCTACAAGCTGACTCTTGTCTTGCACAATTGAAGAAGTCCAGGATATCTTTCGGCGGCTTGGGAGTAGACGTTTCGCCCATTTCCTTCTTCTGCGGAGGTGGATGTTCTTTAACACCTTCAGTAGCTTCGGGGGCGGCTTCAGCCTTCTTTATATTCTCTTCAGAAGACATTGTGGATAAAATGCGATCCTTCTACTCAAATATATGCTCTATTTATAGGCATATGGTTACAAGGATCGAAGGGACGTATTCTTTCCCGATATTCAGTTCATCCATTCATTTCTCACATTCATCCGACGTTTCACATGTTCATTAATACTTGACGGTTCGTCCGTTCATTTTTGCATTCACTCGACAGTTCATCTGTTCATCATTTCTTAACGGTTCATCCGTTCGTAATCTTCTATCAGTTCATTAAGTGGGGATTCGTTATTTATCATGTTTTCATAACCTCTAAATCAATTCCGAATCTGCTTACTCATTTGTCATGTTTTGACCTCTGTATAGAAATCAATCTATTTTCTTTCGAGTTCCTATATATTATCACGTCCAAAATACCTCTGATAATATCATATACTCTAAAACAGAAAAGATGATTTTATTATCTATCATGTCCACAATTCATCCACAAATATAAATCATTGAGCATAGAAGAATTGTCATTTCCATTCCCATTTCACCACAAAAAGTCTATTACATTTTCTTAGACTTTCCTACAAATCATAATGGAAATCTATTACAAATCTTGGATTTTCATTCTACACCACAACGATAACCTAATAGAGATCTATCTTCTTCTTTGGATCTTCTCCGTCGGACCTTCTCCGTCAGGTTCGTTGTTGGTTGCAATTCCTGACTGTCTGGGTCTCAGTCACGACCAGATCAACAGAAATCAAACTCTGGTCTTCTCTCTCAGACGAGAGGAGAACCACAGAGTATGGCAGCCCGATGGCGTATTGCTGCCAATACAGCTCGTGGAGGAACGGCGGCACCTCAAGCAGGTAGGAATGTATCCAGCATTGGGATACGATTCCTAGTTCTGCCGTCAAAGGAACTCTACTACCCAATCTCTCGGTAGTAAAGTTAACTCCACCATCCAACTCTCGTGTATAAAGGCTCTTCCTACCATCTAAGGAAGACCCTTCTATCTCACGAAGAGTTCTGAGTTGTCTGATTTACGCGTCAAAAGCGTATGAGCTCCCTGATGTAGATGTCAGAAGAACATTATCCACAGCATCCATATCACCAATGCCAGTTCTGAAGAAGGTTTTCAGCCAAAATTCTGCAAGAAACAGTAAAGAAAAATCAGTCAACAGAAACTGGCCAAGCAAAGACAGATGCATTCTGTTCATTTCAGGAAGATGAATTTGTCCTTAGCAAACAAAAAAATTCGATGCGTGTATATTGAACTTACCGCTGAGTTTGCTGCTAAGGATTGACAGATCCATATCTGGTAGCATGCACAGAGATTTGACATCAGACAACATGGCTTTCCTATTTCCTTCTCATAGAAAATTCATTCTCAGAAGAGAGGAAGAAGAATGGGAAGATGAGTTTGCGTGGAGTTCATCCATCTATTTAAAGGGTCAAGTGCAGGTCTATTCTTGGAAAAGATCCGCATAAATAGCGCTCGTAAATTATGGAATGAGTGTCACGTGTACTTCGGGAGACCGTGCAATATTGGAAACAGTCAAAGAGTGCTAATTAATCTTCTTCATTAAAAGGCACGCAGATCAAACACAAAAGTTATACTTCATTCTTTAAACAGGCACTGATGGTCTTACAAAAAGACAAAAAAAAGAGTGCAACAAAAGCGTAGAAAGTTACGCCCTATTTTCCAGAGCGGCTAAGTTTGATGCCTAACTCCTCTACGCTCTTAACTCCCAGGCGATGCAATAGAGTCTCGAGCATTTCACGCTTCTCCATAAGGCTCCGCCTATCAGAAGAAGACGAGCCATCCAATCCAAAGTAGCTCAAGAGGTTCTTGACTAACTGCGTGGCGTTGTCCTTGAGCTCAATGACGACAGGTTCGGGTTCTTTACCCCCAAAAGTGGGGTCACCATGGGAACAAAAGCCCAACTTGCGTGCTTCCTCTTCAGCTGCTTCCTTTGGGGTCATATTTTGAGAGATGAAGTTAAAACTGAGAATCACTCCCTGTTTATATAACAGATCTCGTCGACAGTTCATATTCCACCATAAATTGGACGCAATCAGTCTCGGAGAACGAAGAGTCATTATGACATTTAATAAGTTCATTTGGATGTTTTCAAAGAACTTCGAAGTCTTTTCGACTTCCAAAAAATTTTGGAGTCATCTCAGCGTGACTTTAACTCATTTCATCATCTCTATTTCAAAGTATTTCGAAATATTTTATCATTTTTCGAAAACTTTGAAGGGGGTTTTGTAGGCCTCAAAAATGAAGTCACGCTGAGTTGATCAGAACAAGTCACGCAGAGTGATCCAAGAAGCAGCACAAAAGATACACTAAGTTCTGCCTGGCCATCTCCTTTAGAAGTCACGCAGAGACAGCTCAGCCATACGTCAGAATCATAATGATTGACAACACAACAGTCGAGAAACGTCTCCTCGTATGCCACGTATGCACAGAATTCAAGAGATCATCGCCGTCTTTTGCGTGATTTTCGAAATCTTCCTTAGCAAGACTCACTCTTCACCAAGTTGGCGTGACTTTGGGTCTTATCTTCATTTAATGCGGCTGACAATATAATCAATGTCAGAGATTCTGTGTCAGACGAAGCGTGCCAAATCAAGACAGCTGGCGGTTTGCGTGGATTCTGAACCTTCTCCTTCCTCAAGTTTGCGTGGATTTTTGAGTTATTCTTCTCAAAGCCTGCGTGAATTCTGAAGTATTCTTCTTCAAAGCTTGCGTGGATTTCGCCTTCAACGAGTCTGCGTCAACAAATCTGCGTAGATTTTTGCCTTCAGCAAGACAGCATGGATTTCATTTCAACTGGAGTACGTGGCAGCCATGCCACCGATCTCTCTCTCGCGTGCCCAGTAACTCGCACACGACTCATGCACTAATGCCATGTGTCCAACAGTTATGGGCCACGTCCAGTAACTACTCACTAATCCTGCGTGTATTTAGAGTCTACGTGACTTTTCAAATGCACTAGTGGTGAGGTAGTTATCTTTTCAGTTACTGTTTTGACTCTATAAATAGAGTTCTTTTTTTATTCATTGTACAGATACATTGATATCTACTGTCAAAATTTTGAGAGCTTTTCTTCTTCGCATAGTCCAAGGGATAAAGCGATCGTCTTCTAGATCGGATTCCTACAGTTGTTTTTCCCAGATACACAACAAATAAGAGAATTTCTTTATGGAAACACCCGACTGGTTCGTGACTCCTAAAGGTTACGAGCCAAAGCCTCCTCATGCGCCCAATCCCAGGCGCATCCTATCAGATTACTCTCCACCAAATCCGAGATCTTCGAGCTATGGACCTACGACACGCGTCCTTTGACTTGATTCAGCCTATGAAGGGGTGCTAATCACCCAAGATCTCAGCAACTGAAAGATCTTCTCCATTGCTACATGTCAGCTCTGCCACAGCCCACGACAGCAACAAGAAGAGTTCAACTCCTCAATCAGAGCGCATCGCCCATGTGCCTGTATCAGCAACCACCACGTGGCGTCCCCGCGTACAGGCGCATCCTATATGCTC